>WKFP01014823.1:206184-240337 GCA_011057875.1 Pterocles orientalis | reverse complement strand
GCTTGCATCTCCCAGGGCTTCCAAAGCCCTCCGTTAGGAATCGAGCCCTTGTGCTTCTGGAGTGGGACAGTTTGGTGCGGTTCTGGGGGATGATCCCGGTTACAACGAAAGGGATAAAATTCTCTGTGGAAAGTCGTTGCTAAGATTGCGTAATTGGGCATTGAAGCTCTGATTATACTTTACAAACTCCAGGACTTTGTTAAAAACCTGACATTCCAATGTACCGAGTTTCAGTGTTTGACAGCTCAGCTGTGAGAATTTTTTTAGAGAACATTTGTACCATAAGAACAGCATGTTAATTGACTAAAAAAAAAAGAAAAAAAAAACTGGGACAGATTAATCATGGGAGGAAACAGGATGTAGTTCTAGAGCCCTCTGCTGATGGAAACCTTCAAAACCACGGGTCTTTGCAGATGCCCTTTTTTGAGTGCCCTGGGTTATTCACCCCATTCATTTCAGACCCCTGCCTTGAGCTGGGATAAATCTGCGCTCTAAGGTGGCTTGCTTCTGGTGCTGACCCAGAAGGAGCGTAAGGCGTGAGTTGTCTCCAGACCCTGAACATCCACATGGCCAGAGGTGTCTCCAGGCACGTTGTCAGCGTGTGAATTTTGCAAGGATGGCAGGTCTCGTTCAGCAATAATGAAAATTATGTATTCTGCAAAAAAAAATCATCAGAAAACGGCCGAGTACTGTTGATTGAAGTGTTGAACGAGTAGAGAGAATAGACATGAGCTAGAAAATGAACCCGCAGAGCACAGATACCAACAGCTTACACCTTCCCCGCCAGCGCTGGAGCCGTGTTTGCAGCTTGCCTTTCTTTCTTTGTCAACCTCCCTGATTAGAGTGAGCCCTCGCAGCACAGCGTGCCCTGCTGCTGGGAGTGGGAGATGGAGCAAACCACACAGACATCGTCCTTTTCCCTGGGAACACGTTTGTTATCCCTACTGCAAAATGAACCTGACTTTTGGGGTGCGCCGGTGTCCCAAGTACTGGACTGACTGTTGCCTGCAGCGATTTGAGAGGGGGTCTGACTCCCCGGACTCTGATACGGAGTTTACGTCCACAAACTCTTGAATGGATTTTCTTTGCTTATTTATTTATTTAGCGTTAAAAATAGGTTTGTGTCAAGCAATCAAATGCCTCGTTTCTTGTTCTTTGGGAACATTTGAAGCAAAAAGGTGGTTAGGTTTTATGGTTTTTTTTTCTGTTAGGTGGCTGGTTATTTTTTTTTTTTTTTTAGATTTATAATTCCAAGACCTTTTGGCACAATTGTTTAATTGGAAAAGAGAGGAGCTGTCCCAAAGCTGCCCTTAAATGTGCTGATCCCGGTGTTCCTGCTCCGGCAGGGGGATTGGACTAGATGATCTTTCGAGGTTCCTTCCAATCCCTGACATTCTGTGATTCTGTGTTTTCTCGTACAAGTGGGAGTTGTCTCTTGCCAAACGGGTACGGCCAGAGCGAGGCGCAGCCGCCAGCCCGCGGCAGTCCCGCAGCCTTGCCCTGGGCTGGACGGGCAGCAGGACGGGCTGCGCTGGCTCTGCCGTGGGCTGGGAACTGCGGCGTTTGCAGAGAAACCCCCCCACACACTTTCCACTAGGGAAGAAACCAGTGAGGATGTTCTGAATTCACCTCAAGATGATGGGGCAGCTCACAGTGGCAAGACATGTTTAAACCACAAAAAAAAAGGAGAAAACTGCAAAATGCATTTAAGGGTAAAAAACTGGGTCATTGGAAGAAAGTGAGAATGCCACCCACCAACTTCCCTAGGGAAGTGAAATCAAATGGTAAGAAACCGTTTACCAGTACTACATCATACGGGGAGGATGTTAACAGGAAGATCATTCTTGTGATCTCTGACAGCTGGGCAGACATCCGTGAGTCCTTGGAAGTCTCCCTCTTCCAGTTGCTAGTGGTGTCCTTCCCGAATCTTCAGGGTACTTTGTGTGTGTTAATAAACTGTGATATTTACTCCTGAAAAGTCATTAAAGCAGTAGGCTCATTTGCTGTGCCGTAATTAACTTTTCCCGAGAGCGATGTGTCATTTTTGCGTCGGTCCCCGTCTTTTCTCCTCTGGTGCTGTTCCTTGCTGTGCCTGCCTCCACAGCAGCTTCCCGAGATTCCCTCCTGCCAGTGAATTTGAATCTTGCAAGATTTCATAGAATCATAGAATCATAGAATGGTTTGGGTTGGGAAGGACCTTAAAGATCATCAAGTTCCAACCCCCCTGCCACGGGCAGGGACACCTCCCACCAGCCCAGGTTGCCCAAAGCCTCATCCAGCCTGGCCTTGAACCCCTCCAGGGATGGGGCATCCACAGCTTCTCTGGGCAACCTGGGCCACTGCCTCAACACCCTCACAGTGAAAAATTTCTTCCTAATGTCTAGTCTAAATTTACCCTCTTTTAGCTCATACCCGTTACCGTTTGAAGAAGTCAATATGGTTGGACAGAAAAAGAATACTCTGTGCAGGTCTTGCCTGTGAATTCATGTAAAATTCCATAGTTCTGCCTTTATATAATATATTCTTTGCCGAAATGAACTTTTTCGTGTGTAAATGTATTTTAAAGTCTGGAGATGACGTGCACAGTCCCCCTGAGTCCTGGAGGGTTTTAATCAACACCCCACAGCCCAGGGCTGGTGCTGGTACCAGCTGGTGTTGGGGGAAAGGGCAGAGCCCCGCTTTTATTACTTGGTTCTGGCTGAAAATATGCAAGAGAGAAACATGACAGCTACCGTATACCTTGAAATACAGAGCTGTCCGCAGGTTTTCATAGGGGCTGAGATATTTATAGGGGTGGGTGTCTGTTTAGAAGGAAAATTGTATTCTCATATTCACACAACCAATTTTCATGGATATTTGTGGGAATTGCGTTTTTAAGATTTCACTTGTGCTGACATTTTGGCACTCAGACATTTTGATAATCTGGTTTATGAGCATACGTGCAAGCGCATGGCAGCATGGATGCACAGCATTGGCGAGCATGGCTGCGAGGGGGGAGCACTGAAAAAAAATTGCATCCATAGCCAGGAAGGAGGAGAAAGAGGAAGTGATGGACAATAAAAGGATTTATTTATCTTTTTCATGGCAAAATGTAAGATCTTCTCTAGAGAAAAGGGAAAGTAAGTGTGGGGTGAGGTTTTGTGCTGTGAGTCCCGCGGGCTGTGGGCTAGGCTGGACCTCCTGGAAAACACGAGCGATAGCAGGAATATCCCGGGGGGTGGCATCGAGAGGCAGAGACGGGCTCAAGGAGGAGTCTGAGCGGTGGAGAAGGTTAGCGAAAAAACTCACACGGAATCAGAACCGTTTTTTTTTTTTTTATTATTAACAAATTTCTATTTTTCGAAAAGGAAAAGGTTTTTGAAAAAGGTTTGCGACGGGATGTGAAGGTTGGCCGTGGTGAGTGAGCAATGTGGGATTTCCCGGGGGTTTGCTGTGTGCATTTCAGGTGTAACTGTCTGAACAAGTAGGTGTCGTGAAACGTTGAAAAGGACCTTAATCCTTCTGGTTTGGACTTAATATCCGCCCCGGTGTGACTGTGTCGTACACGTGTGAGCAAGGAAGCAGCAGTAACAAGGACGAGTCCCCTGTCCCAGCACACCTCTGCCTGGCTTCTTTCAGCAGGTCAGCTTTCGTTGTGAGTCACAGTCGTCACTTTTAATTAAAACTTTCTTTTCTAACTGCAGTTGGTAGTTGCACGTTGTTATCTCCGGAACTTTCTTCTGCAGACTCAGCACGATGCACGCCGTCTTCCTGCTGTCAGCTCCTGCTAAGCCAATTAACGTCAGGAGTAACGCAGCCGGACTGAAGAGTAATTGGGGTGTTCTGAGGGATCCTTTTCCTCTGTGGGGAAGAAACCTGGGCTTAATGATTAAGTTGCACAGCTCGTATTTAAAGACCGATTTGTTTAGCTGAAGCGTTCAGCAGGTAAATGACTGTTCCTTTGGATAGCCAGCGCACGGGCAGCCAAATCCGTTACACCATACGGCAAGAAATAAAGCATGTTTCCAACTAAATTTAATCTTTGAAACTAAAAGATGACTTCCCGTAAAAGCTGAAACACTTCAGAGATGTGGGCTGAAGTGTACATTTCCCAGTTCCCAGAAAGCGCGTTGCCCAAAGGAGCCATTTCTCCTCTTTGTTGGGATTCTCTCCAACATAGATGTCTTCAGGGTGGACCATCAAGCTGGATGTAATTTCTAGTAATTAAGAGCATAATTATTAATTTTCACCATGTGCATGATTGAAATTCTGTCCGTTCTTGTATGAGAAGAAACTGAACAAACCTGGAGTTATGCAAGAGCTGTCTTTAGGGGAACAGGATACAGATTTTAAAAATACCAAAGCACTGGAACTATTTTTTTTTTTTGCTGTCACTAAGCAGTCTTTGTTCTTGGAATCATCCAAAAAAAATTTACTTAGAAAATCTCACTTAGGAATTTCAAGGCAAGACCAACAGTAAGCTGTAATTTAAATCAATGACTATCTTATCGTAAAAGATAAAGATCGAGTCCTGTGCCACAAAGGGGAGTTAAAGGTCCGGTTACTCAAAGCTGAACTGATATTTTGTGTAAATCGTTCTGTCTTTAATTTTCCTTTACTCTTTTTGCAAATTGCCCAAATCTCATGATGGTAAAGTTAGAAATGATGTCCCAGGTCTTGTAGCAAAGACAGAGAAAATTGCCTTTCTAGTAATTGTGTACAGCTTTCGGGGAGTAATGTTCATACAATCATAGGATCGTGGAGGTTGGCAAAGACCTCAAGGATCATCGAGTCCAACCGTCAACCCAACCTCACCCAACCCACCAACCCATGTCCCCAAGCACCACATCCACACCTTTCTTGACCCCCTCCAGGGATGGTGACTTGTTACTTAAGGAAGAGAGATGCTGGTTTTTGGGCACAGAATAAGCAGGTTGCACTTCATCAGAACTTCATTTTGAATTGGAAGATCGAGAATATGAACCACTGCACGGACCGCTGACGTCAGAGCTGACATAAGCACAATTCTCACGTCACTGGCGTGGCGTTATGGCAATAGACAAAAAGTCTGGACTAGAATAAAAAAAGCAAAATAGAGGTATTAAGAGTTGTATGTCTGAGTGAGCAAAGAAATAAAAGAGTAAAAACTCCCATAGAGTTTCATACAAGGCAGGGCTAGGGTGATGCCCACAAAGATGCGTGTAATAGAAAGGTGAGCAGCGTACTGAACACCTAAAAGCTGCACGAAGAGCTCGTATATGCAGATATAATCTTTCTACCTTTTAAAAAAAATAACTGTGCTGTATTCCTAATTACAAAGTTGTACTGAAAATTAAGATAACTCTGAGAGCTTTGAAGGTCCCTAATTATTTCAGTGATCCGACTGAAGACGGACACAATGTAAGTCATCCAAACAGTGCACATAATTAATTAAAAGAGAAGAAAGAAAGTAAAAGTGGATGTCTGGCCTGTGTGAGGGGAGTATCGGTGAGGAGGAGGCTTTTGGCTGAAGGGAATTTGAGGGTTGTTTCATGGTTGATTGTTTTTTTTTTTTAATTCCAACCTTACGCTCGGCTTTGTTCCATCTCACATGCATGGTCCCTATCATCAAATCTCTTCCGGCAGAGAAAATAAAACATAAATTCTGGCCTGTTGGAACGAATGGGTGCTTTCCTGAGGTGGGGTGCCTTCTGCACCTCCAGCACTTGGAGGAGCATGGATCCTGCTAAGTGCTTCAGAAGAGGTTTCTGTTCCACAGAACAAGTGTTCTGAAGAAAAAAGTGGTGCTGCCATCAAGATGTGGTGGGATGGGTCCCTGGGTCCTGGGGGTGGCTGGGTCTCTCGAGGAGCTTCTCTCCACTTTGATCACTTCTGGAGTGATGAAGGACCTCTGGGAGAGCTGGAAGGGGATGATGGAAACTGGGATTGGTTCAGGGGTTGATGTGTTTGTGATTTCTAAGCCTGATAGTCCAACTGGCTGCAAAGAGCCAACACATTAGCATATTCATGTTGTTGATTAAGCTGATAATGAGAGAAAGAAAAAGGAAACAGAAAAATCATCACTTGTCTGTGATGCATGACAAAGAAATCAGGGAAGGGAATTGTCTGCTGCTCGGGATGTAATGAGTGTTTTCTGAACCCTCTGGCAAATGTTACCCTTATTACTCCTTTCAGCCTCGTAATGCTCTCGTGCTGACTTCCAAGTTCTTTATTTTCAGGATTTCTCTGTAACTTTCCAGCACTACTGGATCGCTTGAAGTTGGCAATTTCTTGCAGCTTTCTGAATGAAATTTTAAGAGTATGAGCAACTTTGTGTTCGATACCTTCTCAGAAGGACAGGCTGCTCCTGTAGTGCTGACTACCTGTTGGTATCCTTCCTGTTTGACTTTTGGCTCAGGCCATTGACTACGGCAGGGAACTAAGACCTCCCCAGGACAGGAATCCGTAAATGAAGGGTTACATCAAAAACTTGTTTGGTAGAAAAATGAAATATTTGGTTATTGTAAAGTTCAGACTATTTTTTAAAGGAAGGGTTATATAGGATTTGTTTAAAGAAGGAGCTGTATGGGATCCAGCAGTACCCATCATTTTAGGAGCTGGTTTTTCTATGGAAATAGAATAATTCTTGTCGCGCTTGATAGAACCCAAAGCTTCTACGAATCACAGAGCTTTTTGTCATAGTCCACCAGGGGTTTCTACCTCTTGGTTTTTGGGGTGGATTTTTTAGCATATGTGTAAATACACGCATTGGAAGCTTTGCAGGTCCAAGACGATCGAGAGGGTTGACGTCATAGTTAGTCAGATCTTTCAAATTTGGCATTTGAGAATTCTTATTTTAAATGCACAATCGCCAGGAAACTGAGTGGATCCCAAAGGCAATTGGAAACTGGATGTTATGTTACAACATTAGGACATTAGGAAATATTACTTCTCGGGAAGGGTAGTCAGGCACTGGAATGCACTGCCCAGGGAGGTGGTGGAGTCACCGACCATGGGGGTGTTCAAGAAACGTCTGGATGTTGTGTTGAGGGATATGATTTAGTTGGGAAGTATTGGATATGGTTGGACTGGATGATCTTCTAGGTCTTTTCCAACCTTATAATTCTGTGATTCTTCCAAATCGCTTGCCCGATGGTTGCCACTTGTTCGTAATGGTTATTTAACACTGGTAATGGAAAAGGAAAGCACATCAAAGGCAATACTTTGCACATTTTAGGATAAAAGTAAACCGATTAGATAAAAATATTTTCAGAGAGATATGGCTTTTTTTAGTTATGTTATTTTTAAAGCAAATTTTTAATTACTTTGTGACGGGACAAAAGGCAAGTGGCTGTATCTGATGATGTGTAGGCCCACTGAAGGGGAAAAAGCTTCTGAGATGAAAAAATAAATTCTTCTATCTTGTCTTGTGCAAAAAAAAAAATGCTGCCTCTCCTTTCAAAATACTTGAAGTTTTGAAGTTTGTGGAGCTATTTTGTTCCGTCTTTAAATCAGATTTTTTGTGAGCCATACGGTAATTTTCTGTGCCTCTGTCTTTTAAATAGGTGAGGAGAAGATATTCTCTCGTGATTCCTGAGAAATATGGATTAGTGGTTTTACTGCACAAAAGATCCATGAATTGAGAAGAGATTAGATTTTCTTGTAATTAATTTCTGTAAAACTGCTGCTTTTCTTCGATTAAGGATTTTCTTTATCAGAGAACAAAATGCAGACAATGATAATGAGGTGCTTGCATGAAGCTGATAAATAGTTTATATTTAGGCTTCTTTTATAGTTTCTTTAATTCAAGAAAGAATATTTTTGTAAAGAGCATTCAGAAAATCGTTCATAACATTTTGTTTCACTGAGTTGTCGAACAACGGTCCGTTACAGTTTATGAATGCGGTTGTATAGGACGAGTGAAGATGTTAATACATTTCCTTTACTTTCCATCCCAGTTCTTTTGCGTTTGACAAAATCCCCCGTTCCGCTGCCTTTGCAGGGTGGGCTCTGTAGCTTTCCAGGCTGCTGGGCATTTCTGAAATTGAAAATTTGGTGTTCTTCCTCCATGTGGGACTGAATAGACAACCTGGAATTTCATCATTTTTGACTGTGATACAAACCTTGGAGAGCGTGGTCTTCAACGTATAGCAGGCGACGTACGGTGAGCCATAGCCTCGAACGCTCAGCTTGGGGAGCTCTGCTTCTGTCGCTGAATGGAGAGGAGCAGCAAGCACTGGTGTTTCCGTGAGGAGCCAGGAAGACTTTCTGTGCCACTCGCAGGGATTAAGGAATTTTCTCAAGCCGCGACGTGTGTGGTGGCTCAGCCTCCCGAAGCTGGGAGGTTGGCTTTCGCTTGGCTCTTTTGCGCTTCGGTTTTGTTCCCGAGGATCTCAAGGAGCAATCCTCTTACAGTGAGTAACCAAAGGATTTATGAAAATCGTGAAGGAATAAAATGTAGGTGAGGAAAGTGTGATTACCAAAGCTGGAATTAGTCCAGGGTAGGAATTAACAATCCTGTAATTAATAAAGGGTTTAATTACCGTTAGTCCACAGGGCATGAAATGTTATTCCTTTGGGTTGTACCACAGGTCCTTTAGTTCTGTACCCGTGCTTTCTGGAATGATGGCAAAGAATAACAGAAATCTCACGGGATTTTTTTTTTACAGGTTTTTCAGCATTTTTGCTTGTTTTCTTTTTGATTGCAAAGGGTAAATAATGGAGCAGACTGTGGACACACACAAACCCACTTCTTAGCAAAGTACATTTAAGTTCATATTTTCCCATGGCCATTCCTCCAGCAAATACTCTATAAGCAGCAGTTTCTTCATACTGATTTTTCTCACAATGCACCGTAATTCAGGTTCGAGTACCTTTCTTGTTCCAGTATTGATCTTCCCGTAAATACAGATTGGCCATCTGTCCAAATTCCATTCTGGTTCAGCTTTGGGTTTTTTTGTTTGTTAGTTTGGTGTTTTTTGGGGGGATTTTTGGTTGTTTGTTTATTTTTTTCCCTGAAGATAACCCATAGATAACCAGTTACGCCTGGCAACCTAATTTATCATGACAGTCGGGTCTTACCATAGCTTTTGAGGAAGGCAAAGTAGTTAAATCTCTTTTGTTTATCCTCTGCATTTTTTCTTTCAAATTTTTAAAACAATTTTCTATTGAATGAGAAATGATAGATCTTTTTATGAATGGCAATGATGAAAACACTTTTGTTTACGTAAGCGAAAGAAAAAACCTGTTTTTTGAGATGTTTTTGCTGTTGTAATTGCTATTTTTAGTGCAGTCCTCTGTTTGTACGCTCTCCAGCTGTTCTATTACATCGTTATTGTTCCGTGCTTCTATTAAGATGAAACCTGGGGTTTGTTCTGTGTGTGTGCCCACAGCGGAGGAGAGGAACGCAGAGCCAAGTGCCTTGTGCTGCCGGTGGGAGGGATGTTTGGCTGAGCAGTTTTTGAAGCACGTCACCACCGTTCAATTGTTCATTATCTTCAAACGGCTCAAAAAGCTACCAATGATTTGATATTCCAAGGGCATTTATTTTTATTGAGTCAAGGTTTGAAATACGCTGTTGCAAGCGTGTGCTTGTATCCGAAGAGGCTGTGCGGCGGGGTAGATAGCTCATTTTTCTTCTCAAGTTCCTATTCTGTGACCAGTGCTTCTGCAGTTCTTCTCTGTTTTGGTCTCGTACTCTCCAATGAGCTGTTTGGGGGGGGTTTGGAGCTGAAGATGCAGCGCAGGTTGGTGTCGAAGGCTGGCGGAGGGGCGCAGCACAGCCTGTGCTCGGATTCTGGAGATCCTGCCCGGTCGGGTGGAACGGGGCGCAAGGCAGCTCACTTTGGGTAGCGATGGCCAAAGGGGCTTTCAGCATCCACATACAGCCTTCCTGAGCCCAGATGTGTGTGATGGGCTACAGTGCCAGGAGAAAAAACAGTGAAAAAGATTTGGAGAGAGCAGATAACACGACAATTAGGAAAAAGGAAAACTGGTCTGAGAGCGAGCTGGGAGCACTTGTGGTGCGATGGGGCATCCTCCTGCTGGGCTTCCTCTGGAGCAGAGCTTTGGGACTTTTCCTGCCTTAAACAGAAAGTGACAAACACAAAAGGTTTTGAAGTTGAGAATACTGTAGAACCCCCAAATGGGTTTGCGATGACCAAGAGATCTGGAGCCGCAAGGGCGGTAGCCTTCTTTCCAGGGGAAAGTGAGGGGCAACGTTAAACATTTCTTTATCACAAAAAGTTCTGAGTGCCAATGGAGAACCCAGGTCCAGCCATAGTGTGGTGTCTGAAATCCGACCGGTGTTCCTGGTGTGAGGAGTTTAAATTAAGAACATTTAAAATCAAAGTTCCCAGACAGCTTTAAGTGCCATGTGGCATCCTGACATTTTAGCCGTGGGGCTGTTCATGTTCTGCAGTGGACTGTATTGTTGAACTGAGATAAAATTTTGCCTTTTTTTTTTTGATTTATTAGCTTGTGAATGCATTGCTTCTTTTCTCACACCCATCAGTGTCCCGTTTTTACGTTTTCAGGAGTTTGCGTCCATCACGCAGATGTTTTCATTGCCTCAGCTGACTGTAGCTGAGACCCAACTTTTATGTCATAGCCACAAGCTTGGCATCTGGGCAGGCTGAATTACAAATTACCGGACTCACCTCTCTGTTTCGAGGTTTCTCCTTAAGCCAGGATCAGCCAGCAGAAAGCCTGTCCTTGGCACTGCCCGGTGGGTGACCAGCCCTGGGTTCACTGTTGGTCATTGCAGCATCTCAGTCTTGGGAGAACACGAAAACCCAGCGAGTGTTCTGCCAGTGTTCCTGTGCTCGTCTCGTTGGCATTGCTAGAGGCGGATTAGGTGCTAATAAAATTTAAACAAGAAAATAAAACATTTTAGTATTTTAGTATTTTATTTATCTCCAGAGTATCAATGATAAAAGCGTTACAGAGATCCATGAGTGGAGCGTTATCTGAGCAATTTTTTTTTTCTCAAATTTCAGATAAATAATGGCTTAAGCAGTATGAATTATCTCCACTGACATTTTGCGTGAATATACAGTTGCTTTTTCACTGGCATCCTGTGAAAGAGAATCCTGATGAGCTTTATTTTACTTTACTTGGACTAATGTTTTGCCTTTTTTTAATAAATGTAACTCAAAACCTTGTAAGTGGTTTAGAAGATGGGAACCGAAGATTTAGCCTTCCTTGGCTTTGTGGTAATGTGTTTCAGAACAGCCTGATTGATCTGTAATCATATTAAAATAACTTCTGAAAATGTCAATATCTGTTCCGGATTTAGACACTGCTTGGGATGTATAAAGTCTGCTCATTGAGTGTCCTTGCGGTTCAGGAGCAGTGAGTTAGAGTATTTTTATTCCACTGGAAAATAGCACGATACAGTTGTGGAACCTGTTACTCATGCGAGTTAGAGGCGCTCATACAAACTGTGTATGCGAGGAAGATCTCCAGAACTTGGCACCTAGATTAGAAGAAATTAGCGAACAGACCGGGGTGGAATTTCCCAAACATTTATTTTACTGCAGAAAAATTAACGGCATTTCTGCTAAGTCCCATATCTGAGT
This sequence comes from Pterocles orientalis, assembly GCA_011057875.1. Lineage (NCBI taxonomy): Eukaryota > Metazoa > Chordata > Aves > Pterocliformes > Pteroclidae > Pterocles > Pterocles orientalis. Next base: position 228,800 of record WKFP01014823.1, on the reverse strand, counting down.
TTTTACCAAGGTAACAAAGAGAATGGCAGCTGAACAGACTGGTGTTGGGTTACTTTTGTTCTGGTTTTACAGCCCATCAAGTTTACGTGTCCTTTTCTTTATTTGTGGGGTTGCAAAGACAGCAGCTTCTCTCCAGCAGTAACTGTGGAAGCCAAGGAGCTCTGCTGAGTCGGAGAAATCGGGTACGATGCCCCTGGGCGTGTGGGCAAATCGGAACCAACCGACTGGTTCCCTCCAGTCAGTCCCAGTCCGGACTGAGCGAGGGACCGAAACACGGAGCGAAACGTTGTCATTTTGTACTTTGATGACCGTGTTTGTACACGTAGGACTTACACAGCTAATTTCCATTATTAAGGAAAGCAACAGTTGGGGATGGTCTTGGCGTCATCTTCCATTCCAGTGTGGGGAACAGCCGGTGTACCGACACTGCTTCCGGTGGTTACCCTGCCGAGTCTCACTTCTTCGTGTTTCGTAGAAAGTAGAATAAGAAATGCAGAGTGCAGGCTACTGATACCCCCAGGAAAAGCTGTGTTTAATGGGCTGCAGTCTTGAGAATAATTCTGAATAGTCCCCAGTATGTTGATAGTTTCAGAAAACTGTTTTCTCCCCTTTTCCTTCAGTATGCTGCTTGGAGATGACAACCAAAAGGAAAATTATCGGCCGCCTGGTGCCCTGCCGGTGTTTTCGAGGTGAAGAAGAAGTCGTCTCAGTGCTAGATTACTCTCACTGTGGCCTACAGCAGGTGCCAAAGGAGGTTTTTAACTTTGAACGGACGTTAGAGGAGCTTTACCTAGATGCCAATCAAATTGAAGAGCTACCTAAGGTAACCCGTGTTCTGCCCGTCGTACGGATGTTGGCGTCGTGTTCTGAAATGTGCATTCAGCATGTTCCTCCGCTCTGAAATAGCTCTTGCTCTAGACCAGGAGACCTGCTTGCTGTGGGAAGAGTCATGGCTGTTAACTCTAGAGATTCATTGCATTCTTACCAATTCTTTTCCTGCCCTCTCTGAAGAACCCGAACAGCTGAGACGTGGTTCTTGCAGATGGCATTGTGTGGGGAGCAGTAGGGCCAGGGGAGGAGTAGGGCCACCTGCTTCTCCTTGCTTCATAGCCCAAGAACAGGGGGCAACCGCGGGAGTCTTAAACTGGGAAATGAACGGTACTTGGGGCACAACGAGGCGTTGATGTGGCATTTGGTGCTTTGACCAGGAGGAGGCTCATCCATGTGCTGGGTGCTCTTGCGTTGGGATCCTCCGGAGCGCTGCTGTTAAAAGCCAGCTCTTTGTCAGGATAAACCCTTATCCTTGTGGGAGATGTGCCACCAATATCTCACTGGGATTTTCTAAACCGCAAATGAGGTCCTGCAATAAGATTACTTGGGTTATCCTTCCTGTGTACAACTTATTTTATCGAATCTTTAAATCTGTTCTTCTGTTGGTTAATGTTCACTATAAGGAATTAAAAGTTACTGTAACTTGAGTGTTCTGGAAACAAAAGAGGGCAAGGCAATGGAAAACCCAATTAATAGCAGGTGCTAGCTACATAATGAAGCGTGAAGTAATGTAATCCATTCCTTAATTGATTTTTTTTCTCAACAATAATGAAAGATGCTTACAAGTCTTTAATTAAACATTGTTCCACCGTAATCCATTCTTCATCGTCTCTCAACATATTTCTTACTTTCGCTGCATAGAGACTTTATATAAATTCTGTCTACAAAGGTAGAAAACGCACATTTTCCGTCACGTGGAGTGCCTTTGTTCGGATGTGATGGTTCATCGCTTAAGATTGCTCACTCCATGAAGAAATTCTTTACAGATGGTAAGACAGGGTAGCTGCAATCTTTTCCGTGTCACAGAAGAACGATACGGAGAGCTGCCTTGTCTCTGCTGTTCCTGGGTAGGACAGCACAGAGCCGGGTGTCCTTTCTGTCCCCGTAACTGTGAAATGGGTTGTGGTGGGGAGGGACCATTTCACTGCTAAAGAATACCTTCAGGGCTGTTTCCCTTTTAATATATGGTTCATAGAATCATAGAATGGTTTGGGTTGGAAAGGACCTTAAAGATCATCGAGTTCTAACCCCCCTGCCATGGGCAGGGACACCTCCTCCCACTAGCCCAGGTTGCCCAAAGCCTCATCCAGCCTGGCCTTGAACCCCTCCAGGGATGGGGCGTCCACAGCTTCTCTGGGCAACCTGTTCCAGTGTCTCACCACCCTCATAGTGAAAAATTTCTTCCTAATGTCTAGTCTAAATTTACCCTCTTTCAGCTTATACCCGTTACCCCTTGTCCTCTCACTGCACTCCCTATGGTTGACCTTGTATGTTCTAGTTACCCTACTGAACAATCATACTGAAGAATGTATCGACTGTTTAATTTAGCGAGGGGTTTTGGGGATGTTTGTTTTGGGTCTCTTGAAAGTGTACATCACCGTGGGACTCAAACTAGATCGCAGTGTATAACGGAAGAGAAATACATCAGGGCAGAGAACAAGAGCAGTGTGCCATAATTCTGTATGGGAAAACTGAGGGCCAAAAGCTAGGGGTCCAAAATGATGAAACTGGGATGAGGATGATGGTTGACAGTGTCGGTCACATCTGGAATGTGCATGCTGGTGAAACCCTTGCCCTGGGTTGTGGTCTCATCTGTGTCATATTTCTGAAACAAACCAGCAGCTAAACACATACCTTGGAGAGATTTGAATGTGCAGGACTCTGTTTTTGCACCTCTTTTTTCTCGTTTTTCTTTGCTGTAAATAATATTTTGAAGCAAATACTATGTATTGAAGAAATCCTTTTAACCGGTCTTAAGTTTGGGCACATGCATCATTTAACATAGTCCTGACCTTGCGTTAATGGGAGTGTTAATTAGCTGGCTTTAATACCATTGCTAATTTTTTGTCTGAAGCCTTTATTAATCATTACTATAAACAGTCTAAATAATTTCTTTATCAAATTTTCTCCTTCAAATTTTGCTGCACACCTCTGAACTTTTTTTTCCAGTATTGAATTCATATTCTAGGAGAGAAAATACCATTTTTTCCCTCAAATGGCACCATATTGCTTACCATTAACTTTTGTGTTACACGGTATGATTACACGTTACTCTGAATGTGAATTCAAATAACTTTTTCCAGAGGAAAATAATTAATATTAGAAGAACCCTTGTGAGATGCCTGAAAACAAAAATGGTTCTTCTCTGGAATCCAGTGAATTTTCTGGTGCCATTTGGTGAATTAATATTTGCAGGAAGTCCTTTGGGGTTTAGAAACTTCTAGCCCTTGAGAAGAGCGATGGTCGTTCCTACTGTCCGGTGTGACGGGTACCGGTTGTGTTGCATCCTCCTCTTACACCTGCTGGCACACCGGGCTTGGAGGAGCTGTAATGTCTGAAAAAATACATCTGTTAGTTCCTCATCTACCTGAATCCTTCCGTGTACCCCACGGTGAAGCTGTTTGTCACGCCTGCTTTCCCTCACTCTGGTTATTTTATTAATTTTCACACGTGGAAGGTGTCGTAGGAGACCGTGCTGTTTTTTTGAGGAAAGCAGCTATAGGAAATAGGCGCTTTCGACGTGATTTATTGATTGCTTCAGGTTGAGAGGAGGATTGTGTCTGCAGTGGAAATTCTGACATTTTATAAAATTTGAATTTTGGGGAGAACTTAAGGAACGTTTTGATAAAGCATTTTATTTCTTGAAGACGGCAAATTTCTTCTGAATGCGGTCAAAATATTTTAAAATCCATCACGAAATCGAACGATAAAAAAATAAATATTATAGTTTACCACAAGCCACAACAAAATTCCATTGCTATGACACACGTACCTGCAGAACGTTGGTTGCGATGAGGATGTGGCTTTTGACCGAAAGCTCTTTTTGACCATTCCTGCTACCAACGAGCTGTTTGGATTATTCCTGCCGGATGTGTATCGCCTGTGTTTGTGAGACTGAGCAACCTGGAAGAACTCTTCTCAAATAATGGCTTTTCCAAATATTTGTTGATTATTGAATTCTTTATGTAACAAATGTGGTTTTATGATATTTGTTGCTTCCGTGTACAAATAATGATCCCAAACGGATCTTTTTCCCGAAACACTGCAAAGTGTCTTTTTATGTTGCAGCAACTGTTCAACTGTCAAGCTCTACGCAAGCTGAGTATACCAGACAACGACCTCTCCAGCCTGCCGACCACCATCGCTAGCTTAGTTAACCTCAAAGAGCTCGATATCAGTAAAAATGGTACGAGATCCAAAGGATAAGTATTTTAAAGTCGTAATGCGTGTGAACAATAATGGAGTTTTAATTCCTAGTGGTTAACTAACTCATGTTCTAGAAAACTTGCTCTTTTTCTAGATGATGTACTGTTTTCCTGCCTGGCACTTTTGAGAAGTCTGGGTAGATTCTGGAGGGAAAAAAAAAAAAAAAAAAAAAAAAAAAAAAATCAGTGTTGTCATCCTGTGATTTGTAAAATGGAGTGAAGGAGGTGAAAGGATGAAGTTTTACTATTTCCATTAAAATTTAAAAAAAAAATAAAAAGATAGAAAGAAAGAAAGAAAACACCTTTGGCTTACAGGAAGGGAGGAAAGGCTGATGGAGCTTGAACGTGCCAGGCATTTGGATTTCACCTGGTTACAGTTACCTGGCACCAATGTTGGCTGTAACAAGCAAGTTCTTGAGAATTTGGGTAGAAAAAGAAGGTGAGAGAGAAAGTCGTCTTTCTCTTTCTAAATATACGTTGTTATTATTTCCGTAGCAACTTTGGTGTGAGCATTAAGCTTTTAACTGTGTTTTCAGGCTGCCAGATGGCTTCACACAGCTTCTAAATTTGACCCAGCTCTATCTCAATGATGCCTTTTTGGAGTTTCTTCCAGCTAACTTTGGAAGGTAAGAATTAGTCATCAAAGCACATCGCTCCTTCCTGTGAACCCGGTTTGGGGCTTAAGGGACCATTTTAAACCTGTCTTCTTCTCAAAAACAAAACAAAACAAAAAAAAAACAAAGAGATTTTGGCTTTCCAGCCCTGTTTTGATGAATTATTGTTAGAGTATGTCAGCAAGAATTTTACAATGAAGCGGGGCAGCTTGGTGAATTAGGGAGAAGGCGAGAAGAAATAGGAATTGAAGGAGAGGGCTGTCCTTGGTCAGATATGTTATTAAATTGTGGCAAAGTCAGAAAACAACAACAGGGTCTGTGGCCATTGAAAAATGAACAGAAAGATAAAGTGGTGTGAGTCAGAAAGGAAGAAAGAAATTACCGAGCGTGGCGGAGCAACCAAAGGGAAAAAGCAAGAACAAGAGAGGAGATTCGAAAGACAGCAGGGCAGGAAGGATGTAGAATGGGAGTAAAAATAAACGCAGCAGAAACGGAGCCAAAAAGTGTTAGATGAGGACAGAGCAGAGGAGGGGAATCGAAGTGAGCACAATTTGCCACGGAGGGCAGCAGCCCGTGGGTCCTCCCAGTGCACAGCTCTGGCAGCAACGTCGAGCTTGTTGCAGCTCTGTTGGGCTGGTGCGGAGTGGTCAGCCTTCCTGCCCTGGGATGGTCCAGTTGGGCCAGCAGCTCGGAAAACAAAGGATTCACTGAGCAAATCCATGGTGGTGTTGCGGGATTCACCCAGTATTCGTTTTCTCCTGCTCCGTCCGGCTACTCTGCGTGTATTTTATTGTTCAACTGGGAACATCAGCTCAGCGCTCCGGGATTCATGCTGAGGTGACGTGAGCTGTGCTGGAAATGCCATTGATAGGAGAAATAATGTGATATGGAGAAATAATAGAAAGTGCTGCTTTATCAGCATTTACGGGATGGGCCCGTCACTGCCCCCGAGCCGAGTCTGGGCTTCACGCTGGAACACCTTTTAGAAATTCCTCCCTGGAGAAAGAAAAATTGTCGTTGTTTGCATTTGATGAGTATCAGAGTAAATCTGCTTCTGCAGTTTGGAATCAGATGTTATGTTCGAATGGCAAGGGAAAATGAATTTACGGAACACCTTGCAGTTTGTCAGGTGTGCGGTGTTGGTATTCTTTATCTTTATCTCTTACGAACACATCTAGTATTCAAAATCTTTTAGCAGAAAGCACGAACTTTTTTTTTCTTTTACAAATGCATATTTTGTCTAAACAAAACGACACTAATTCCAGCTGTGGTTGTCGTTTCTTTGTTGTTATTCTGCTCCTATATTATCTATTTGCTATCTTGCATTTACGGATCCTTGTCGTGTTTCCAAGGCTTCCCACATTAGCACACAGACATTGCTCGTTTGTTTTTTTTACTAGCCCCACGTAGCTCTTTAACCGTATCTCCCTGGTTGCTCTTCTCCAAATTTTAGAGCTCGCTTTATATCTCCTGATACAGCAATACTCGGTTAGTCTGGTTTAGCCGTGTGAATGAAGTCAGGAACGGAGCCTACCTGAGCATCGTGGGAACATCTCCCCACATTTCTCCTTTATAGTTGGTCTTTTCAGTCCTGGTTAAGCACAACTGTAGGATTTTATTTGGTAGGAAAAGGATAAAATGAGAGTTTTCTGGATATTGGGAAATTCAGTGCTGTGGTTTAAATAATATTGCCGCTGAGTTTGCACAGTGGTGTGGAACTGGGAAGTGCTGTCGTGTGCGGGTTCTGAGCCGTGCCAGCACTCGAGCACGTGTCCTGCGTCTGTTTGACACCGTGCCCTCGGTGGAGCTCTGCTCCGCGGCGTTGGGCTGCTGGGGTGGAGCTGTGGGATTCAGTGCTCAGAAGACGCAAAATCAAGCTGTGAACTAAATTGCTTTTTATCCTTTAATAGGTCTGGAAATGTTTGAGAGAAATTAACTGTATTTGCCTTGGTTTAAATAATTAATAAAAATAGTTTTGAATTACTGTGGACAGCTGATAGGTGAGAAAGTTTTTCCGAAGAGTTCAGACGGGGCCAGATGTGTCCTTACATGACGCTCGTTGGGTCTGAATACATTTCGTGTTGTGTTCATCCTCCCAACAGCTGGGCATCTTGCTGTTGTGCCATTAACTGGACTCTTTATTTTGTTGGAATAAGTAACTTCAAACCATTGTTATGGATTCCTGAAGTAAGTCATTGAATGAACTAATTCTTTTCTGTCGTATTTTCTAGACTTGTCAAATTGCGAATTTTGGAGTTAAGAGAAAACCACTTGAAAACTCTACCAAAGTAAGTGATTGAATATTTCCATTAGTCTCCTTCACCTGAAATTTCCAGAAGTGCAAAACATTGTTAGCAGTGCAGCGGCGTCATTTTGTTAAGAGTTGTTTTTCCCGTGGGTTAGAGAAATTCTGAAAAATTGTAAAATAGGAGATGGAAACAAAATTGGGAAAAGATGCGAGATATCCCTGGTCGGTGATTGTGTGCCAGTATTTTTTTAATCAAGAAGTAATCTGGTGTATTGGGAACACGCTCAATGAAACCCCAGTGGAACAGTCTCCCCATACGACCTGAACAGAAATTAAATGTATTTGGTGGTTTATGATGCTCTTTAGAAATCTGTATCATCAGGATGTGGAAGAAATGTCCATTTGCTGGTGTTTCTCGGTACTATTTACCCAAAAAGTGAGTTGCTATAATTTGTTGCTGTAACTTTACCAACATTTTAATGATATTTTAAGAAGGAAACCGTAAAGAAATGAAAAATAAATATAGGAAGCTGCACTGCACAAAGCAAGGAATATGGTTCCGTGTTCAGCATTATAGAATTGTTTTCTGAGCAGGGGTCCCAACCAGTGAAAAAATCTCCCCGGATTCAGGGATTGTTAGAAACGGGGGTTGTATGTCGCCATCAGAAGGGAGACTTATGGTGGTGGCAGAAAATGTTGCTGATATTAAACTGCATATTATTTAGCTCGTTTTAAAAGCCCTTTACCCCTTTTTTAGCAAGGATGCATTTATGAAAATCTCCTACACAGGAGATTTTTGCCTATAATGGGAGGTAGTGACATTTTCATCACTTCTTGTGGGCTTTTATCCACAGCACTTTCCTTTTTTAAGGGAAAGCTGATTTCAATATTCTTGATAGCAATGGAAAACTTTTTTTTTTAGAAACTCTATTTCCTCTGTTCTGAGTTACATTTACTATTTTGAAAAACAACCAAAAAAAGCTTCAATCTGGTTTTCTGCCTTTACAAGTGAGACCTGTTCGGGACAGCAGAGATCTGCAGCCTTTGAGTCCCGTATCACCCGAAAAGCCGCACACGTGCGGTGTACGTGCGTGTTGTCTAGGCTGCCTCGTACGCATCCGTCGCTTCTAGAGGGGAATTGCACAGCCTTGCCCGCAGAAGGTGCTTGTGCGTGCTCAGGTGGAGGAACGGGAATTCCACAGCAGAATAAATTTGATTAGTGGATTTTTATATTTCTGGTCTAATTCTAATCCCACCAGAGATGATAACGGGTTTGTTACTGGATGCACCAGGAGCAGCATTGGGGTTCTGTGTCATTTTTACTAATAACAATATGTTGTGGGTTTTTTTTGTTTTTTTTTATTTTATTTTATTTTATTTTTGTGATACATGGTGTTAACAGGTGAATTTTGTCAAGTTTGGCAAGTGTTTGGAGGATTCATACCCCTGGTTTCAGTAGCACTCGGTTTGTTAAGGCGCCTGAGCGTGACTTTTCCCACCGCACGATTCTGAAAGTCAGGAAGTTCTTTGATTCCAGTAACCAGGGGAAGCGTTGTTTGTAGGCGCGTTTGTTCTCTGCTGTGGCGGGAGGCTTTGCTCTGTGCTTCTGAGATGAACTGGAAAGATTTTGCTTATGCAGATGCTGTCCTTAAGACTGGCAGATAAAAGGGACAGCTGTATTATGGAATAAAGTGAGAGTAAGAGGGGAAAAAAACTTGCCGTGGTCATTTTTGCATCAAAAAATGTGGGATCTGGGCTGCTTCTGTCCTCTAGGGTGGTTTTCTCTGCGAGCAAAAAAAAGGCGCAGGGTGTGATGGATAGACAGAGAGAACGGGTTACAAAGCGTTCGTTTAGAGGATGGGTGTCCTGCTTAGGGTGGGTTTGATCTCTTTTATGGAAAAACCAGTAACCACTCGGGTAAGGCAGCACCTCTGCCAATACTGGAGTGGGTCTGGGAAGGTCAGGGCTGGGCGCGGGAGGCTGGAGGAGGGAGCGGTGAGGGTGTGTCGTTCAGGCTTTACAGGGAGGCAGGAAAACTTGACATAGGAGGATGTTTGATGTGCTCAGTCATTAAGGGAAGGAAAATTGTGACGAGAGGGCTGTGTCTGCAATCGAGCCACCTGCAGCCAGGAAAACACGTGCGGCGGTGTAAATCAGAATATATTTTAGTCTAGTTGCAAACCAGGCGGTGCAGGTCTTTCAGATACGTGCTTAAAGGCTTTTATTAGATGCATCATGAATATGGAAACCTGGTTATGTTGGTAGTTTGTCCTGTAGTTCTAAGGTAAGAAAAGGAAGGCAAAGAAATCATTTTAATATTGTAATTTGGCTTTTATATAGATGTGAAAGGCGGCTTTAAGTAACTTCTGCTCAGTGCTGTTACCAGGCAAAGTGCAATTTAAAAGACGTTATCAGAAAGCGGATCTGCGCTGTGAAGTGTATGTGTAAAGAATTTTTAAAGGAAACATTTAGCATTTTGGCGCAAACAGGAATTAAATGTGCTTTGTGTTTACCGTGGCTCTGATTTTCCTACATTTCGTACGAACTCAACAGCCCCGATTGTTGTGATGTGTATCCATAGTGACTGGATGCAAGATGTTCTCAAATTCTTTACAGAAATAAAATAGCTGCTAACCATAGCTGGCTGAAAGGTAGCTCTTGAATAGAGCATGGGTCTCCACGCTGTCCCTCGTTAATACACCTTGCTTTAAAAAATGAGAACTTCCCTTCTTTAATTTTTTTTACATAATTTTCCAGCATCTAAAGCATGTCCAAACATATCACTGTATTCCCAGACACTTTCCCGAGAGGAAATTAGTGAAGCGTTGTTCATAAAATGCTTTGAAAACTCTTCTTTCCCCTGCCCAGCAGCCCGACCGTTTACAGTGACAGGCTCCTACTGGGCTGGAGACACACGTTGCTCTTCAAATGACAGTGTCCCTGTTTTCTGGCAGCAGAACTTCCTCTTCAGAAAATACTACTTGGCTTACAAATATTTTTAACATACTGAATGTATTTGTGTGTTTAGTCTGTAGAGCTTCACAGTACGGTTTTATAAAACCAGTGATTTATTTTCTCTCTTACGTTCTTTGATTAAAGATTGTTACTGATAGCGGTTTCCTGGGTCTTCTGAGCATTTGGAAATGTTTGGAAATCTCTGGCCAATATTGCAAAGAACTTTGCAAAATCCTGGCATTCTTTCCCTAGGTGGTTTTTTGTACGAGGCAGACTTCACACAAGTACAGACTGCATTTTCATTTCCATCTTGACCGTTTTTTGGGAGTTTGAGTATAACTTGGTTTGTGTATCAGTAATAAAGACCCACCAGAGCCGTGCCGTTGGGTGTTCAGGGAACCGGGATATTCAGGCTGGTGGAAGAACCCTCACAGGAGAGAAGAGGGAAGCAGTAAAGCCTAAAATATCTTCTGGCAGAATTACACCGGCATGCTTAGGAAGCAGAGATCTGTAGAGGCTAAATATAACGGTGCGTTTTATGTGTGTGTGTGTATTTATGTAGACAGACAGAGGTATATAATATACGTGTATATATACACTTATATGTACATATCCATGTATATGCTGTATACGCATGCGTACTGTATCTATATCTGTAGTCAGTCACTCCACAGACATAGCAAAAACAAACCAAAAAAGGAGCAGCAGGCAGCAGGACAGCCTGAGTGTCGGTGCTGGGAGAGAAGATGGGGCACGTGCAGCGTACGGGGAACAAGGAGGTGGGAGGGTGTCGTGGTGTAACCCCAGCCGGCACTGAGCACCACGCAGCCGCTCGCTCACTCCCCCACGGTGGGATGGGGGTATGAATCGAAAGAGGACAAGTGAGAAAGCTCGTGGCTTTTACAACTTTGTTGGGAAAGGAATGTTCTGAGCATGTTTCAGATGTGACAACAAAAGTTTATAATTTATCCAACAGTTGTGTTTAAGCCTGGTCTGGTTACTGCTCCTATGGAAGCTCGTTAATTTACGTTGAATTTTATATTTTCTGAGGTTAGTCTCTGTCATAAATATTCATTGCTCTAACAGTTGTCAGCAGACCTGCCACTCCTGTTGGGACATTAGCATCCTATTGAATTCCTGAGAGCAATCAAGGGTATTTCATATCTCAGGAAAGAATTTGGAAGCTGTACCCATGCTGTTGCTTGCACTAAGCAGACAGGCAGCCTGCCTATATTTTTTAAAAAAATCTTTGAGCAACTTAAGCATAGCTAGACTGATCTTTGCTCTTGGAGCTGTTTTGGCTGAAGGAAGCACCTTCACAGGGTTTTGTGGGACTTCTTGCAGTAGAGATTTGTAAAATTGAAAAATTGTAGAAACCGCATTTGTAAATGGTGAGTCACTGGTGTCTGAGGATCTGTAGGTGCTGGTAATTGATGAGAAAATACTTGTATTTGTTGTACTCGTCCTAATGACTCACTGTTTCCCAGCTGAAGCTGTGGCTTCTCATCTTTTCTTTGGTTTTCTTGACAGCAGATGTTACAGCCATTGTTTTTCTCTGTTAGGAGACAATGCACAACGGAGACATTGCCAAAGCGGTGGGTCCCTGGCAGCTGGTACGAGGGGGAAACAGGATTTCTCTTGGTCTTCAGCTGTTGCTCAGAATTCATTCGCTTTGTGAAGAGTAAAGACTGTAGATCAAGTTCTGAAATTGGAAGAACTGCGTAATTCTGAAGACCAGAGTAATTAAAAACTGGGTGAAATTTAATAGTAGAGTGTGCAAGGTCATGCACCGAGGGAGCAATAGGAATTTATGTTATAAATTGGGAGTTCTTCAGTCAGAAATCATACTGGAAGAAAAGGATGAGTGTGTTGGTAGGATGTAAAATGTCTGTGAGTCATCGATCTAATAGAGTCATGCCGATGCCAAATGTTCTTTGTCGAAGCATTTTCACCAAAGAGGCGTTTATGACGTGGTGTAAAGATGAAGGAGACCTCGTTTGGAAAAGCTCCAAGTGAAATGAGCTAACCAAGGTCCTCATCTGATAGGAAAAATAATGAATGCAGAGGGTGTTATGTGCGAGGGCCCTAAAAATAATGTGTTGCTTAATCTAGGAAGAGAAGTTGAGGGGAGGTATGTCAGTGTTTGTCTCTACGGCAGAGGCAAGGCTGGCACCTTGGAACAGAACCGTGTCTCCTGCCGGGAGAAGGGACGGAGCTGTGTGTGGTTGGCAGGGCAACCGCTGAGATCAGCTGGCCAGGAGGGGTAGGAATGAGGAGTTTCCGAAGTATCAGAACCAGCAGAACCTTCTCTCACCTCCTGTTAAGGCTGAAACACATCGCTCCACGTTTTGCTGAAGGGCCAAAGCAGCACTCTGGCTTGGGCAGGAGTCTCCCCCGTGGAGGCAGGAGGAGGGGGAGATGCCTGGGCTGGTCCCTGGCCCGGGCTGTGGGTGTCCTGAGAGGTGGGACACGCCGGGATGTGCATCCTTCTGCCCTGGCTGGTCAATCCAGCCTCCTCCTGTCACAGGCGTTTAGTTTTCACCAGATAATTGTAGAAGGATTAAAGTTGATGGCACTCATTGCAGTCGTGACGGTTCCAACTTGTTGAGTGTATCGCGACATGAACTCTGCTCTCCGCAGAAGGAGGATTTTGGTGGTTGTTAGGTAAGCTGGCTGAAATCAACCAGAAATCACAAATTATTGCTGTTGATCAGCGCTTTGATATTCCTCTGCAGACGTTTGCGTGCAATGCTCTGTGGTTCTTTGCTGTTTCAGGTCTGGAAGGTCCTTATTTCCCAATGATCCCTGTCCCCTCGCTTTGCAACTTTCCTGCGTTGCCAGGATGCTCCCTACCTGTCATTCTACTCCTGGTTCGAGCCAGGAATAAAAGGACTTTATGGCGATGATGACGATGATAGGATTGTGGGGTGGGTTTTTTTTCCCCTTTGTTAAAATTAGCTAATTTATATTGATGCGTTTCCAGTCTTAAAACATAAACCAGTGGGGTTTGTTATTCTTGGTGGCAACCAAAGCCTAAAAATGTGCAATAAAATACAACCACGTGAAAATACAGCCACGCAGTCTTCTTCCTGAGAATCGCTGCGAGTAAGTGTGTTTACTGTCGAAATTCAGACTCTACTTGAAAAATCATTGTCCAGACTTACCTGTTGGAGGCAACAGAATGTAAAGCTGGGAATGGTCTGTTCTGCTTTCTGTGCAGATGTCTCAGGTTGTAATGAATCTCCGGGTTTGAACCTCCTCTGATGTTTTGAAGCCTGGACAATGTATAGATTCAATACTTTATATGACGGATTAATTTGTACTTGTTTTCTATTCTAGAAATTATATACATTATGAGTCTCACTGAAAACTGAGGTTTCTCTGTAGCCCATGAAGTGCCGTGTGAGTCAGTAGCTCTGTGATTGTGTCGTGCAGTGGCTCAGCCCTGGCTCGGCTCAGGGGGGGTTTGTTGCCTTCTTTTAAACATCCCCCCCCCATGCCCAGGGGCAGCTGGTGGCGGTTGGTGGCTTTCCACACGAGTCGGTGGGTTTGTGCCGGGGGTGTCCTGGTGGTGTCCATCCCCGTGGCGTGAGCCGGGGCAGAGCGAGCCCCCCTCCTGCGCATCGCCCTGCAGCCCCCCGATGAACCCCCCCACCCAAAAAAAAACCCTTCCAGCGGGGCAGGGTCTCGGCTTTCCCTTTCTCTGACCGTGGCTTTGGGTGGAAATAGGGACGGCATCCGTGCTGCGATGATGATAATGACAGTAATTAATTAAGACACTTTTTCATCGTTAAGCCTGTGGCTTCTGTCTCGCCGAGTGCCCTGGTTACAATGTAACTACTCTGCAACAGGTAAACTGTTAACAGTAGGAATTAATGTTACAATGTAACTCCCCAACTGATCCATTAATGAATTTAAAGTCGCATTGCAAGGAGACTCCTGAATGTGATGTTTTAACAGCTTGGAAATAAATATCACTGTGTACAGCCAAGGTGGGAGAAAATATTATTGGAAACGAGAACAGAAGGTGATCCAGCAGTGGCAGCGTGTTTGCCTTTATTTGCTTTTGTTTCTTTGGAAAATAACGGTGTCCGCGTATCGTAAAGTGAACTGACAGCGTGTCCTGTATGTGGCAGCGCGGGTCAGTGGTGCGCGGTGGTTCGGTGCCTCTGCGCTGGGGTCGGTGGTGTGTCAGTCGGGCTGTGGCTCTCGGCTGCTCCTCACTCCTGAATTTAGGGGGTGTGGGGTAGTTCAGATGCGAATGGGAGTTTGTGTTTGGAGATTTGGGTTAATCTTCATGTAATCGCTGTCTCCTGTCAGAAAGCTGATGGGATTTGGGTGAGAATGACGTGATTTCCTTAAAATAATGTACGGCCGTTGACTCACTGAAGGCAAAGCGTTTTCCTGGCTGTTTGAAGTGTTTACGTAGATAAGGCAGCAAACACAAACATGCAAGAACAAGAGAAATTTATATTAGATGTGATTGCCGTGAATTATCGCTGATACCCCTGAGTTGTGTGATGGGAGCTGTAATTTATGGAGTGTGAATGCTTTAAAACTATCGCGAGCAATGTGAATTTAATCTCTCTAAGCTACTCTCTGTTCTGGTTTTCATGCATTTGTAGTTTTTTGAGAACCATGTTCCGTTACGGTGTTTAAAAATAATTTAAAAAAAAATATTCACCTTATTCTGAACCTGCTGTGAGGTCCACTGCAGTAGCTGAGAGTCATGTCTTCGGGTAACACCTGCAGTTCCTTACGAACAGAAGAACAGATCCCAGTGCGATATGGATAAAGATTTATGTGACATTTTTTGGCTGCGGGTTTTATTAGCCCATTAATTATATTACATGACATCATTTAAGCTGAACTGAGCACTGTGAGTAATTACTCATAATTGCACCTTTCCCGTTCCACCTTTATAAAGTGACCCCACCATAAAAAAATAGAGTGAATCTTTTAATAAGAAAAATAGACGTAATTACACGAAAGAGGTAAAAGTATCCCAAGCTAATGAAAAATCTCGTATCGTATTCCCCTGGGCACCCTCGGCAGTGTGCTGTAGCTCTTGATAGCAGCTAACTGAAATTAATCCGCCCCGTGTAAGTGTTGCAGCTTCTGAAACTGCATCCGGCTGCGGAAATGACACAAAGCAATGCTCAAAAGTTGCCTTTTGTGCAGAATTTACAGCAGTGCAAACCAGAGCTGTTCAAGTTTTGTTCCAAGGTGGAAGGCGGTACAAAATACACAAATTTTTACCCGCTTGGATGTCACTTAGATTGTCATTTGTTTTGTCTCTGAAGAGTTTTAAGAATTTTTCATTTGAAGATGTGTGGGTCTGTGTCTGTATAGATGGTCGTTAGGTCTGGAGATAACGAAGGGATGCTGCTGCTGCGTCTCCAGGGCCGGGCAGCAGGTATCCTCACGCTGCCTGGGGTCCTTTGAGCGCTTTAACGGGGGAACCACAATCGCTGGAAGCTTTTATGGACTTGAGCGCAGAATGATAAATTCAGCAATTTCAATAATACCGTGCGAGAAAACTTTGTGCAGTCTATCGAAGATGTGTGCTGTGATTTCTGGGTTTTTGATGGTGCAACGCCCGCGTCCCGAAATGCGTTTGCTGCGCTGTGAAACCCGCGTGCGGCACTAAGGGGGGAACCTGCGCCAGGTTGGTGAGGTTGAGACGCTCTCCACGCCTTTCCCGTGCAGGCTGAGAGCGTGTGCGCTGCCTGCCTGGCTCGCCAGCCGCCGGTCTGCAGAGGGTCCAGCTGGCTGGTTTTAAGGAAAAATCCTCGGATTTCCGAGAGGGGAACCGGTCAGTTGTGGGTCAGTGTAATCAGTTTGAGGAAACTCTGGAGTCCAGTCGTGCAAACCCTTAGGGGCAGGATGTGCACGCATTATTTAACGAGTTCTCGTAAAGTGAGTGAGATTCTATGTCTAACAGCGTCCGTAGTGTTCAGGTTTGCAGTTACAAACGTCATTCCTCACTCCAGTGAGGTCAATTAATTTAAGAATTTGTATATGAATTTATTTGTATATGTATATTTGTATATGATTGTATATGTATATTTGTAAATGAATTTATTAATTTCCAGCTCATATCTAACCATCACAAGTCTGAACTAGATTTATAAGAAATCCATTTGGACATGATGGTGCAAGTTTTAGGAGGAGTACATCAGACCAATTGTCAACATTTCCAGGGACGTATGCGCTGTTTACAGAGAAAGGGGGTGTGCACGGGCTGACTTCAGCGCGTTGCAGCTTTGTTTGATAAGCTCAGCTTATGTCGGGATGTGGAAAATTTTGCTCAGCTTTTGCAAGGCGTTTCCAAAGAGAAGCACAGTGTGGCTAGAGCACCAGAGGGGTTAAAACCATTTTTCACTGTTATTTATTATTTTAATGGAGTTTATCATATAAAGTGGAATCCTTTTGGGAGAGCATGAAGCGGTCGCTTTGTCCAGGTGTTGTGCTGGGGGAATTCTTATTGATTCTTGAACGGCTCCCAGCCTCCCAGGTGCTCTTGCGTGCTAGGACTTACTCTTAAAAGAGAAAATATTTTAATTATTCCCTCTTGGTTTATAGCAAGAATAACTCAAAGCAATGAATGCTGTAAGAACAAGACGCAATAAGAAGCAGGTTGGGAACTGGGGAGCAGGACTCGAGACTGGGAGCTGCCGGGTGTGTACAGGGAGCCAGCTGCTGTTGAGGGATGTGTGTGCTCATCCTTGACCGGTCGTAGCTGCGTTCATAAATATTGGCTGGGAACAGTGTCAGGTTTAACTCCTCCATCCTCTAGGCTAAAACTACCACATCTTGGTTTGTCCCTCGTAGTGAAAAATTTGTTGTGACTTTTTCGCTTCATTTACATTTAGATGCTAACCCCTTCGGAGCTACCGTTCATCTTCGCAAACAAGAAGTACCTGTTGCTTTTTTGTCTCAGAGATATTTGTGAAAATTGATCAAATAGGTTGAAAAAATATGTTGGAAAATATATTTTACCACCACCACAATCCAGTATGGAGTTTACCGCATAGTGGTGTACCAGGGCTCCCAGAGAAATTCTGCAGTAGAGGTCCTGTTCCAATGTTGTTCACGGAGGCGAAGGCAGTAATTAATTTCCAAAATTTCAACTTGATCCAGAGTGGGGGAGCCACACTGCCTTTTGGAAGGGGTCCTGGCTCAGGCCATCCCCCGGAGCTGCCCCTTGGGGTAGAGCTGACCAGTAGGAGCCAGAACTGGGTGAGGAACCAGTTGACGTTTGGGCAGCAGTGGGGTGGCGAAGGGCCAGCAGCCAGGCTCGCTCTGGCGTCTTTAAACCACTTGGTTGAAATTTAATAATCTTTTGAAATATAAAATAAGGGCATTGAGGGCACGATTTGAAATAATTTACTAACTTAAAGATTTCAACCATTCTAAAAAATCAAGATCAATCTGTTCAAACGAGGAAATTGTTCTCCAACGTCATAGAAATTTTGAAGACAACCTTCTAATCTTCATGTCACGCAAACATGACAATCTAACGTTTTGGAAAGCAAGTAGGACACATGTATCACATAGCAAATTAGCTTTAGAAAAATCTTATTTTTTTCCAATGAGAGGAAAGCTGTGTGCTACACAAGTGCAGAACATCCATTCCGGTTACGGAAATCACAGTCCTGCGTCCCTCCAGCGCGCTCAGTCCTTCCGCGGCTGGGCACAAGTCGCTCGGCAATGTTCCTCTCGTTCTGAAAAGATCTTGGTGCTTTGGGGTGACTTCTCTGAGCCAGCGCTTTCGCTCTCGTATCTCCTAAGTGCGGTTTGTAAAACTCTGTATTTTTAAAAATTTTGCCTCTGTTCGAAGTCGACAGCGTTTCAATGCTTTTAGCAGTCGGTCCCCACAGGCTGGGCTCCGCGCCCGTGTCGGGTTGAGCTGTCATCGAGAGGACTCGCTTTGCCCGCAGCGCAAATTCAGAGAGACCGGGGAGGTTTATCCCACTGACGTCCATAAATTAAGAATTTCAGAATTTAATCGCAGAATTTTAGCGCTTTCTCTCTTTTCCTCCTATTTCGCTGTTTCAGTCACCTGAGCCCACGCGGCGAAAGTGCCTTTTTTGCTGCTACACTGGGGTGTAAATCCAGAGGATGCCTCACTTAGAGCCCTTCACTGGGTGGCAGCTGGCTGGTGCGGGGGTTTGGTTCCATTGCTTACAGCCCATTCTGAGTTAGCTGTGAGCTGCACAGAGCGGGGAACGCTCGCCTGGGGGGGGCTTTGCAGCAGAGCGAAGGCTTGGCTCTCGCTTTGGTCGTTTAATTAAAAATGGGTGTTCTGTCCTTACGACAGAGAGTCCATAAGCTCCCGGCAGACAGCAAGGGTCACTAAATACCGCTGCTGATGGCGTTCATTTCTATACTAAAGCAATTCTTGCTGGCTTTTGAGTTCGAGGACTTCAGCGCACGTCTTGAAGATGGAGTGTGGTGTTCTCCTTCCCATCAGCGTCAGGCTGCTGTGATTATTTCTGCAATAACAGTATCCTCAGAGCTTTAACAAAATTTAACCAACGTTCTGCGAGGAAAATTTTCATCTTAACCGTCTCCTAATCTGTTACAGGTCAATGCACAAACTGACTCAGCTGGAGAGGCTTGATCTGGGCAATAACGAGTTCTCTGAGCTGGTAAGAGACGCGCTGTTCGGGATAGAAAGCCTGCGTGGTTTGGATGCTCTGTGCATGGGGCGTTAAGCTTTTACTCAAAAGGCGTCGTTGTGTTGTGGCCGCGTGCTGTGGTTGTGTTTGTGTAGAACAGAGGGTTGATCGTGAATCACTCTTCATCGACGTCGGGCTTCTGCGGTTCAGATCAAGGTCAGCGGTAGTTCTGACTCTGAGCTGGTTGCTGCTGCTGGAGCACTGCCGTGTCAGATGAAGTGTTGCTCTCAGGATAAATCCTTGTGTCTATTATGGATTGATTTCTTTATGATTATACCCTGTGAATGTTAGCAATTGCTGTTAGAAGTAAATTCTGGACGTCAGAAGCAGTTCCTGCCCCTAGCTCACATCTAGGACGAGAAGCAGGTACCCTGGGATTTCGTAGCTTTTGGGGATTTTCTCCAGAACCAGTACAGAAAATAATCGAGGTGCTGCTCCCTTCAGGGGTGTTTCTATAGGAACTGACACTTCCTAGAAACAGCACAAGGGTGTTTTTTGAAACTAGCCTGTCCTAAGGGGAGCTCACCGACTTCATCCTGCAGGAACTGTAAATATGTTCAGAGAAGCAAAACTTAGAAAAATTGCTGCCTCGTCCTTTTTTGAGACCTACATCACCCCTTTGTAAGAGAACAAACCAGTGCTGTGACCCCCGCTGTTGCCCTGATGGCAGGATAAAGGTGTGTGCGTGCCTTGTAGCTTTAACTAAAATTAAGACGATTTCACTTCAGACACATTTTGAAATGTCACATAGTGGTAGGAAGGAGTCTGCCTCTGGCTTGTGGACAGCACCCTGTCTTCTGCCACTGTGGTTATAGCCCTGGCGAGGTTTTCTAATTTATATTGCTATGCAGGAGAAAATAGTTTTCACTCAGATTTTTAATTAAAATCTTCGACATAGATAAATAGAATAATATTTTCAGAAGTGTTATTTGGCATTTTGATCAAAAAGAGATCTGGGTAAGCTGTCTGAATTCCGAGGGTGTCTCTCTTGGGGGTGGGTTGGTTGTGCACTCTTGGTTTTAAACGACTCCAGCGTCGTTCTGTGTTTTCGCACCGTAGCATCCTGTCCCCTAAGAACGGTAGGTCGGGAGTCCAGTGGCCCCACACTGCTGTGAGGTGCAGAGTTCCCGAGCTGACTCGTTTTTCAGGGAGCTGGTCCAAAAATGTATGAACTAGACTCAAATGCCAGAAGCAAAAGGGGCCGAGAGGCAGGGGAGCAGCATGAATCCGCGTCGGAGGAGGAGGGGTTCAGAACATCGCCTGGGAAAAAGAACAGAAAGGTCCTGTCCTCATGGATGCTGAAAATCTGATTTGGATTCCTTCTTACGGGGAAAAACACTGTCCAGAGCCATGGTGGTGAGGAAGAGGAGTAATTTCTCTGACAATCTGTCCCTGGGCCACCGCAGTCCCTCCTTTAGCACTGGGAGACTCTTTGTGCCCAGTCTGGAGCAATAGGCACGGGGTGAAGAATAAAGGGAGCTGCAGAAATGAAGTAATTGTGTTCGTTCATTTTCTGGGAAGGAGACGATGCACATCATGAGTCAGCTGTGTGTTCCTCCAACAGCCCTGTTCAAGGGGCTGAGTGTCATCAAGGGAAGAGGTAAAGCTGTGGCACAGGTCTCCGAGGAAACTGGAGCATTCAATCACGAGGTGTGGGCAAAAATTTCAAATCTCTCAGTTTTTGCCCCAAAATGATGCTGGACACAGGACAAACAGCAATGGTAGCAGCTCTGCCTGAAAGGAGAGGAGGGGCTGGGGTAGGTCTTCCCGGAGCTGCAGGAGTCTGGAGTCAGCAGCAAGGCTTCAGAAAAAAAATTTGAAAGAAAATCAAAAATTGGTGGAAATTTTGAAAGATAATCAAAAATGTGGAAAATGACAATAGCTTCCAAAAACGCATCAGCAGAAGCATTTCTAACAGAGACAAATGGGTTTTTAATACCACTTAGGAAACAGGAGTGAGATCTCGACTGGGTTGTGGCGTGCCGTAATCCGTCCTCTAGAAATTCCAAATCAAACCGGGACACGAACAACACAGGAGTAGGCTGTTGCCTTTGAGAAGGGCGTTGGCGTAATGAGAGGAATTTAGAAGAAAATTAAAGTTGAGAGGGGAAATGATGATTATCTGTAATAACCTCAGTCAGCCAGCACTCTGGAGGAATAACGAGCCGTTAATCGTTGCAGCAGAGCAACGATTAAATAAATATATAATAATAAATAAAGTGGCCAGTGATTAATTTCGCCTGGAAATTAGAAGTGGGTTTAACCCTTGAAGGACAGTACAGGACCCATCTCAGCAGAATTAGCCGAAGCAAAATAAATTATCTTTGAAATATCGACTAATCGTTTTTTTAATAGAAACACATTATGTGACAATGTGGAAAACTGGAGGGTTTTCTTCCTGTCCGATGGTGCATTGGGAGCTTCTCCCACCATGTACCGTGTGATCTGGGTGCCCGGAATATCGTCTTTGCTGTGGGAATTGCGATATTCCAGGGAACTGAGACCGCAGGAGGTGAGGAGAGCTCTCTCTTAAGGTCCTGTGGTGCTGGACTCTGTTGGAATAGTTCCAGTGAAGTGGTGCAACAGTGCTAAAACCTGATTTAGTCCCAGTCCAATGAAATATTTAATATCGGTTTCTGGGAGACTTTGGACAGAATCTCTGCAGCTGGATTTTCCCGTGGAAGTCTGGATTTACCGGCGCAAACAGTGTTTCATGGAAACCACTGCTCAGGCTGAAGCATGGGAATATTTGTGACCTGACAATTCCTGATTTTTCACAGCTGTAATGAGTGAGAAATGATTCGGGGAACTGCTCTTTCCAGTTTCATTGATACTGTAGAGGGTTGCAAAGAAGAGAAGATCTTAAACTAAAGCTCACTATTTTGATTTTAAGGGCTGATCTCGCACACCGCTGTTGTCACTGCTGGGTGTGACACTTGCAGACGTTAAATGACGCCCAGGTGTGGTGTGTCCGGGGAGGTGCCCAGCAGTGTGCCTCTGTTAAGCTCTTTTTAAGACTCTAAATCAGGCAGAAGGCAGCGTTTGCGTGTGCTGCGAGGTGGGCTTTGGCCGTTCAGTTCCATGCCTCGTTTCTGACGCTCCGCGGGTCTCCCTTCCCCTGCTTCCCTTGTGCATAAATTGCGTGCTGCTAGCAGGCTGGTTGGAACAACAACTCCTAAGCAGTTCTTCTTGGTATTAATTTCTTTTTCGAAAGGGGTCTTAAATTTTACAAGTTTTGAACAAGAGCAACAGTGTTTAAACGAGCATACTGTTCATGTCGTTGACTGTCTGGAAGGCTGATGTGGGTTGTAACAAGAAAAAAAAAAGGAAGGTGAAGAGGGGATTTTTTTAAAATATTGATTTATGTTTAACAAAAAAACAAATTTTATTTAACTGTCCATAATACTATATTCTTTTTCCCAGCCTGAGGTTCTCGAACAAATACAGAATCTAAAGGAATTGTGGATGGACAATAATTCTTTGCAAGTACTACCTGGGGTATGAACATTTCTTTTATGTCATCAAGTTGTTGTGAGTGAACTGTTGACCTTGCAGTAAGTAAACGCACGTGCGTTTCCTACAGTGGGTACGTATGCCTAGTTCATACAGCCGTTAATTATTATCAAGAAATAGAAGTCTCAGCGTAGCCATTCACCTGAAAACCTTTTGAACGTCGTGTCATTACGTGATAGTGTCTAAATGGGGATGCGCCCCTTTTATTTAAGCATTGGGTGGTTTTCATGGAGAGGGGAAAAGCTATTTCCTGTTGTGTTCTCAGTCAGCACGCATCAACTAGCGGTTTTATAAAAACCCACGTGTTTTAAAAAGGAAGAGGAGATCTTAAGTAATCTAAATAAAC
>WKFP01014823.1:159988-185321 GCA_011057875.1 Pterocles orientalis | reverse complement strand
CATCACCACCTTTTCGTGTTTTCTGCTTCTGTCCTGGGGTCAGAACTCCGTCACTGCTCTGAGCGTCACTCACAAACGTTAGATGAAAAAAGGTCCTAAGGTTACGTGATCCATTAAAACGAGGCTCATCTTGGCTGAAATTTTTCAAAAAGCTGTGATGGTTTTGGATGCCTCCATTCTTTGATGTCTAGTTTGAGAATTTTTTCTTATCCTTAAAATCAGATCTTTTCTGATGTTTAAAAATAGGTTTGAAACTTATGTTACCGGTACTGAATCCTAAAGTGTAAAGAAGTTAAGGTATCACTTGAAAAGTTAATTTATACAGGAAAAAAAGTTTTGAATAAAACATCTGGATAAACACTATTGAAGAATCTTTATGTTAGCTGTTATAGCTTAAAGTTGTGACCTTATTTCGTAAAGAATGTCACATCCTTCACTGTTCCACGCTGCAGTGTTCGTTTTATGACAAGACAGGAATGAAAACTGAATTTCAGGTGGTTTAGGCACTCCGTGCTTTCTTACAGTGTTAATCCTAGGGTTCAGCATGCACACACGCAGAGCTGCCCTGATCTGTGCAGGCGTTGGTGTGGAGATGGTGGTGTAGCACACGATGTGTGTGCATGCCTTCGTGTCCATTTAGTTCACTCCCGTAGGTAAGCCATTTGCAGTGCAAAGTATTCTT
This sequence comes from Pterocles orientalis, assembly GCA_011057875.1. Taxonomy (NCBI): domain Eukaryota; kingdom Metazoa; phylum Chordata; class Aves; order Pterocliformes; family Pteroclidae; genus Pterocles; species Pterocles orientalis. The sequence goes on along the minus strand of WKFP01014823.1, from coordinate 184,639 downwards.
ACTAACATCTTTAAAATGCATTACCCGCCGTGAGTGCACGCTGCTCTCTGCGATAACGTGATTTTTAATGGTGACGACTTTGTGGCAAAAATACATCGAAAGTCCCTCCATAATGGGACCTCAAAGCGCTGCATAGAGGCGGTGGCACAAAGGCTTGTGGGGTGCTTACCTCCCAGGAATGCAGCTGGGTTTGTCAGATGAAGAGCGTAGGAGTGTTGGCCGTTCGCTGGTAGAGGGCGGAGGATGCTCCTGGTGATGCCGCGCCGGTGGGGTACCTGGCGGTGGATTGCCGGTCTGTGTCTGGGGTGGACGTGTCTGTAAGAGCCTTTCTTCCCAGGGTATGGGATGGTCTGACTCTCTCAGGAAAGGGCTTCTCCTCTTCTTTTTGGTAAATCACATCGAGCTTTGGTGGCTCCATCTCATCCTGCGGTCCTGCAGCTTCCTGACGACAAAGACGGGAGAATGGCAGGGTGTGGTCAGGACAGCCCTCTCGCCTTGGCACAGCCTGAAAAGTGAAAATAAGGTGTTCAGAGTTAGCAGGAAAGACAAAAATGAAGTTTCCACACGTATCCAGTGGTCATTTTCCCATTCCCACATTCAGATCACTTTTAGGGAATGTGTTTACACGTATTATTAAAATGCTAATTATTTTTTTTGTTTCATTTAATTTTGTCACTTAGGTTCACTACGAATATTTATATTATTTTAATATTTTTTCCTAACATTTCTGCAAAAATAAATTTTCAACAGTCTTAGAGTATTTCTGTTCCAAAACTTTAATGTCCAATAAAAGTGTTTTTGTTCACTATGCTGGGAACGGTTAGGTCTTTCCTGTAAGTCTCCTTGGCACCAAGATTTTTTTCTGTTTCCCGTGTTATAAGCTGTAACTTTGGTTGCATTGTAGCCAAGGCAGCATCTTGGTATCTCCTTTTGGGGTATGATGTCAGTAGCTTTAGATTCCAAATGTCACTCTTAATGTGCAATGTCCTTAATAAAATATTACATTTTAGTAAAAAGTGTGAGAAAATAAAGGTATGAAATTATAGGAATTTCCGTATGATCGAGATAAACATGCTGCATGCAAATCTTTAAAAGAAACTCTTGTGGGAATGGAGGATTCATGTTCTTCCCCTGTTCTCATTTGCAGGCTGAAGAATTTACCGTTCACTTTTACTAAACTCAAAGAACTTGCAGCGCTGTGGCTTTCTGACAACCAGGTAACGACTGTCAGTGTCCGTGTTCTCTCTAGGAAAGTGCAAGGGGTCTTGGCAAGGGCCGTAAATGAAACTTAGAATTTCATACGTGATTGTATAGAATTCTAGAAATGTTTGCTCCCAGCCCAGCTTTCTGCTTTCCTATCAAGGTGCAGGTTCTTCTGACTGTCACTGGTTGACTTGGGAAGATCCCCTGGGTGGGATTTACCCCCTGCATCTAGCTAAGCCTCTGTACCCTTACTAACACACTAAATAAAGACCAAAAATATCTAGAGTTTATTTTGTAAATAGAAATTCAACAGGTAAGACTTTGTTATCCAACTTGTTGTTGGTCTGTCCATCCTTTCCTCCATCTGTGCCTCCATTCTTGCCATCTTCCTTTCCCCTTTTCCTCTCCATCCTTCCATTCCCGCGCATTTTCAAGTCAGTGTGGGTTCAAACAGGGAGAAGATGCTCAAGAACATCTCTTAGTCTGGTTTCGGAGAAAACTCAGATTTAAGTTCCTTTAACGTTCAGGTGTGCCTTGCTTTGTTCCGGGGGGTTTGGTGTCACTCTGTATATTCTGTAGGATTCTATATTAGAACAAGTTATGTAACGTGAACACTGAGAAATGTAACAGCTCAGCCAGCATCTGAGCGCTAAAATAGAATCACAGAGTGGTTTGGGTTGGAAGGGACCTTAAAGATCATCAAGTTGGGCAGGGACATCATCCATGATCACCCCATGGGCAGGGACACCCTCCACTAGCCCAGGTTGCCCAAAGCCTCATCCAGCCTGGGATCCCAGTCCTTTCCAGGATGGGTAGATTGAATGATTTTACACTTCTGTAATTTAAATGGAGAAAACCCTCAATTTGTACAATGTTAGAACTGTTCCGCGTACCTAACTGTTCTTAATAATCTCAATAAATTCTCCTAATGCCATCTTTCTCACTGTGCAATAACGCCCGTGGTCGGGTATTACACCTCTTTAACTGAAGCTGATGGGGGTAATTCTCCAGGGGCCAATTATCACGCTAGTGGACATTAATCCATCCTCTTACCCGTATGGAAAAGCCACGGGGACAGGTCGTTTCTTTGTCGAGATGTCAGATAAAACTCCTCCTGACTCCTGGCCCGTGCGTACCGTTCAAATCACAGCAAAGCCGAGCGCCGTGCAGCCGAGACATTTACGCTGCGACATGCTGACTGCCTAAGTGGGAGGGGTAATAGAAAATGATGAGTAAATTTTAATGTGTTAAGTTAGGATTCTCATTTTTCTCATTTCCATTAAAAAAAAAATAACATCGCGTGAGGACTCAGCCTGGCCATGGAACATACCCTCCCTTTCAAACAGACAATATTTTGGCTTTTCTCCAATAGAGCGTAGATTATTTCCTGTTCTATGAACGATGACAGCCACTCCTAGATGCAAGGCAATAATAAAAAATAATCAATTAAAGTAAAACACAGCAGAAACATCTGAATATTGAGTGTCTCCGTGTAAATCCTCCAGGGACTTGCCCCCGGGTGTACCCTCAGACGAGCTAATGACTCTTGTGAATTTACTCCTCTTCCACTGGTCCTTTGGCTTCCTCGCTGGTGTGCCTCTGGAGGTGCAGTGGGTGTTTCGGATGTTCAGTGTTCCTCTGCCGGTGCTGGCGGGAGTTAGAGGCGTTGCAGCAGTGGGGATGGGAGAGGAGACGTTCCCACCAGGTTGACACCGTGTTTACTCCATCTGGAAGCTTCTTTTCATGCAGAATTTTCGTAAATCTTGTATTTTCTCGGCTAACAGTTCTTTGTTTTGCCTTCCCTGTGCAGTCCAAGGCTCTCATCCCGCTGCAGACCGAGGCTCACCCAGAAACCAAGCAGCGAGTACTGACGAACTACATGTTTCCCCAGCAACCGCGCGGTGACGAAGGTAAAACGCCGTCCGCGGTGCCTGCAAAGGCAGGAGCGGTGCTGGGTTGGATAGCGGAGAAAACACCAGTGGGAGGGAGAGGAAGGGGTTTCAGACGTCGTTCCGCGTCTGTCTGTCCTGACACGTAACGCCACCGGGGCGCACGCGGCAGAGGGTATTTTGTCACACACTAGGGAATCCTGTTTGCAAATCCGTTCCTCTCAGGATTTACAATTTCTTAAACGCTCTCCTGCTTTCAGAAGAATGGGTTTGTGTAAATAATTTGAAGCTGGGAACGGAGCGTGCACGGGGCAGCAATCCCAGGATATGCCTTGGGATGGGCTGTTGGCCAGAACCAGCTCAGCCGGCAGAGATGCTGGAGCCACCTGGGAGAGCTGGAGGCTGGGCCAGCTTCTGGACGTGTGAGGTTCAGAGCTCTGAGCTGGGCAGAACTGAGGGTTTGGCCCCTCACAGAGCTGTGTCGCGTTAGAGGGTTTTCATACTCTTCCTCAGCTCAACATCTGCCCCAAAACCCCATTGCTTCCCATCCCTCTCCTTTCAGCTTCAACGTTAGACACCGTTTGTAAATGGTTTATCGCTTACCACGCTCATTGCCCCCCTCAACAGTTTTAAAACAAGAACCCAGGGTTGCAGGATCGACTGGAACATGTCTTTTTACATCGTTTCCCGTCTTCTGCTGCGGGCACTAATTACTCGCTCTTGCTCTTTGCGATTGAACTGCAGATTTCCAGTCGGACAGCGATAGCTTTAACCCCACCTTATGGGAGGAGCAGCGGCAGCAACGTATGACTGTCGCCTTTGAATTTGAAGACAAAAAGGAAGAGGAGGAAAATCCAGGGAAAGTTAAGGTGAGTTCTTTTTGGTTTATTTAAATTGAACAGGGTCCAGTTTACAGATCTTGAGTTGGACTGTTGTTGTGCTCTAAACACCCAGAAAGTACTTGTTCACAAAGACAAAACTAACACAAAATGTTGGAAGACTTAGAACAAATGTCCAGCCACCTAGTTCTTTAGAAATATTTAGATCACGTGGGGGATTCCATCTTCCTCTCAAGGTGGAAGTCAACGAGAGCTTTGCAGCTTCTTGGGGTGACACGAGCGTATGCAGTGGAGAGGGTATCTCTCATCAGTTTTGTAACCTACCAAAAATGAAGATCAAAACGTGAATATCCTCCCCCAGTTACCTGAAATTAATACAGTTCCAGAGTTTTCAACTGAAAAATCCACCAGAGCTTTAGTAATGTTTTACAGACCTTATTTATTTTTTTCTGCTGAAATTCTTGGTTAACCTATGACATCATAGTCACACATGTTCACATCTTACCACCTCAGAATCTGTTATCCGCAGTGTTTATTCTACTGCCGTTCAGAATTGTATGCTAGTATTTCATATAGCTTTATTTTCCAAATCAGTCATGCTTCTGCTTCTAAAATATTCCCATTGACAAAGTGTTGTCATTTGAATCCAAAATTACATTTTTCCTACTTGCTAGGGATTTAAAATCCAACGGCTGTAATAGTGAGCTACTAAGAGTGGGTTGCCTTGGCTTACCTCACGTACACATTGAGCTAAAAGCTTCTTGATGGTAGATGCTTCCAAATAATTATCACAGAGGCAATGTGGAGTAATTTCAAATTTCACATCCTCACCATCAGGAACCGCCATCCTGACCCGCACAGCTTGCACTGGGAGCTGTAATTTTACTCCATTGACGGATTTTGTTGCCTTCCCACCCCGAATTCAGGCACAAAGAGTGGTGGGCTCAGCCAGCACCCGCTGCGTCTCAGCGGTTCGGTGTGCCGAGCAGCGGGCTTGTCGCTCCGCAGGGCACGCTTCCCGGTTCTCCTTGTCAATCCCAGCTTTGGTGCTTCACCCACAACCATCTTCCACAGCTGGGAAGAAGGAGGTGGAGCTCCCGCGGGTTCATGGTGTGAAGGACGGAGCGGGGAGGGCAGGAGATGCTCTGGGGAGCAGAGGGCAGTGTCTGCAGGCTGGGCTTGAGGGACATCCAGTGTCGTCCTTCCTGCTGGGGTCATTCCTGACGTGGTCGGCCGCTGCGCCGTCTCGTCAGAGAGATTTGCTGTTGGCGTAATCTCTCGATGGGTGATGGGGGTGATGTCATCCATGACCCTTCTCAACCATTTTTTCCCCTTTCACTCAGCCCTGAGATTTTGTGGGACTGTCTCCAAATTAGGATTGCTTTGGGTTTGGAAAATACAATGTTTCTCTACTTCTGGGGGATAAAAAATTATGAACTTAAAAATATGGAGTTCTCTAGAAAATCTGTAGGTCTGCCAGTCGGTTAGAGTGCTACTCAGCGTGACTTCAGTTGACTTTTCTGTAGTGGTTTGAGTCTGTTTTCCTGCATTTTCTGTATAAAAAAAAAGAGTAAGGTACACTGGAGTGCACGTATGTACATTGTACATCTCAAAGAGCACATGGCTCCCGGTAGATCAGGTTCTGTTCTCAGCTGCCATAGATAATTCAGATTAATTCAGTGCACTGAACAGAGCTAAATTAATTCTGCATTAACACCAGTATTGTTTAGAAAAAGTGTGATTTCATATGTCAGTACTCTCAAGCAAAGCGTAGAATTAAAATACAATGCTCTCGCCAGGTAGAGGATAGGCTTATGGGGAACCATTCCCATCTGTTATTTTGTGTCACTGAAATTCCATTATAGGTTGACATAGTGTAACTGAGAGCAAATTTCAGTCCAAAAACTTAAAAATCCATGAAGATCCCTATACGTAACACATTACCTCAAATAGATTAATTAAAAATCGGAGCAATTTGCACTTAGCCATAGTACTGGAACCACGGTTTTAGTTTGGATGCTCTTTTTCATTCTGTATTTGTGTTTTAATTCTTTTTATGAATGTTCAGGTTGAAATAAATCTAAAACGTTATCCCACTCCATACCCGGAGGATTTAAAGAATATGGTAAAATCGGTTCAAAATCTGGTGAGCAAAACAAGCCACGGAGTACGGCCCGAGAACTCAACACCGACTGCCAACAGCGAACAGACCGTGAAAGAAAAGTACGAGCACAAGTGGCCCATGGCACCAAAGGAGATTTCAGTGGAGGTAATGTGACAGGATCGTTGTTCCTTCAGGAGTTCGAGACGGGGTTTTACCATAGCTCCATCGAACGATATTGTGCATCTGCCGTGGGCTTCATACCTAACAGTCCCTAGGTTCATTCTGTAAGGTTCATTTAGTTTTATACCCAGCTGCTGTTTTTCCCGGTACTACTGGGGTTATCAGACTGAATTTTTTGGTTTGGAATCTACCTAGATCAGATATATACAAGCACTCTCCTAAATTTTAATTACATGAGAGACTTGCACATTAGCAGGAGAATGGACCTGATCACGATTTACATCTCAGGCTAAAGTAAGTGTGTTTCTGTCTCAAATCTGTTAATGACAAATCAGTTCGCTCTGTCTGACCCCACTATGCCATTGGGTTCTGCTGGTTCTGTTCACGTTGCGTGTCGTAGACGGCTGTCTATGAAAAGAGCTGGATTGCTGAAGACCCCGCGGTAATTCCTGGAGTGCAATTAAATAACGTGATTGCAATTTCCTAGTTAATTTTCCACCACAAACAACTGGTGTGAGCACATGACTATTTCCATCATACCCGTGAAGATGTATTTTTCAGCTTTTTTATTATAATAGCGAAGGTGGTGGAAGTTTTTCAGATTTTAATTTTCCTGGTGCTTAGTCAAGACGAGTAACACAACTATCTCATCAACTGAAGAACAGAAGGAAAGTGTCCTTGTTCCTAGAAATAGTGACACAGGGAGGGTTTGGTGGGTGTAAAGCGGGATGACGTACACGTGTTCCTCTCTTTGGCTTCTGCATGATGAAAAAGCAGAGGTATAGCGAACTGTAGAAAAAGTCTGGGGGATTTTGTGAATAATATTAGCGTGATTTCAGTTGTAACCCGTTAAATAAAACATAATTAAGCTCCGTTTGCTTTTTGGATAATTAGGAGACATGATCTCGAGCCTCAAGTTCAAAGACCGTTCAACAAGCAGGTGTGTTCTGATGCAGATTTAGACTGAAGGAGGTTTCTAATAATTTAATTTCAGGTGCAGTGCCCACTTTTGCATCCTCAGAGGCCAGATAAGCTGGCTTCTCTTCTGATCTCTTTCGGGTTTTCTTGCAAGTAATTTGCACATCTCAGCCTAAATAATTAAAGGGAGCATCTGAAAGGAGCAACGAGCTACAGTTCAAACCCCCTGTGTCATCCTCCACCTGCAGTTATAATAGGAAAACAATTTCTTAATTAATCATCAATTAAAATAGACCTCTTCATCATCCTTAGTCTACTTATAAAGATGTGGATTTTGGACAAAAGGAAGTCTGGGATTACTTAGTGTGTTGTGTAGCCTTTCCGTGAAGCACAATGAGAAATATCACACGTCAGCAATTAAGATGTTTATAGTTAATGTTCTTGATATGTGTGGATTGACAGATAAACTGGAAATACTTCTGTAGCTCTCATCTTTGGATTTTAAAAAAGTCTTCTAGTCCAACCTGCAGCATTCCATCCTCTGTGCTAATCCCTAGTGGATTCATTAACGCTGTGTAAAAACCTGTGCTGGATCTTCTGGGACCTTCATCTCATCTCCGTCAAATGAAGACCTCGATCCTTTTGGCTTCTGACTTGGTTACCATGTGGGTTTGGGTTATGGGGGTTTTGGGGCGGGTAAGGGTGGAGAAGAGTGTTCCTTTTGTTTTGTGTTTAGTGAGTTTCAGAGACTGTCTTCAAAGATGATCTTGCCTTTCCAGGAAGACTTGCACCCTTCTGTGGCCCCCAGGATGCCTGGCTTCAGTCGGTTCAGTTGATGTGTCTGTTGTGGGAGCTGGTTTCCACCGATGTGATGCACAATGACAATCTCTCCTGGTCCGGAGAGGAAGTTCTCCTAAAGATTTTTGGTTTGTTTCTGCTTTAAGCACACACCTTGAGAAGCTCTTTGCAGTTACCTGTATTTTCCAGGAGTCAGAAATATCTTCATCATAGAGTATTTGGATTCTCCATGGCACAAAAGATCTTCACCAAGGTTATGACCTTGGTGCCTTCTTGTCAAAGGAGAAAGGAGGTAATGATGTACTCATCTGGAGATCTGACTCACCAGAGACCTTTCTTCAGACGGGATGTCAAATGTCTTAAAAGTTCATTTTGAGTTACTTTGACTTCGCCCAACCTTATCCAAGTGTCTGGACTGGAGGAGCATGATTCAGAGCTGCCTCCAAGATAAAGCCTACCTCCCATAGAAACAGTCCAACGCTACCTCCCATAGAACCAGTCCAAGCCTACCTCCCATAGAACCGGTCCAAGGCTACCTCCCATAGAGCCGGTCCAAGCCTACCTCCCATAGAGCCGGTCCAAGGCTACCTCCCATAGAACCAGTCCAAGACATCACTGGGCCCCGTGAGGCTGCTGCTCTGCCTGTCTGCCTGCGTGAGGACTCAGGCGGTGCAGTAGGACACGTCTGGCACTCTATGCCATCATGATTCTTTGTACAAACTCATGTACACAGGGAGCATCAGCCTGACTTAGTGATTGGAAAGCATTGATGTTCAGGGCTAAGAGGTGGAAGTTCTGCCATCTTCTGTGCAAAGAACATGGGTAAGTGGCTCAGCAAGGCTTTGTTACAAAACCACACCACTCACTGATTCTCAGGAAAGACGCCTGTGGCTCAGTTAGTCCGGCTCGTCTCAGGGGATATTCTGGTAGCTCTCTGGCTGCGTTTGTTCCTACGCTTTCTGTGTTCTCCTTTATTCTTTCATTAAAGTTTTAGGAAAATCTGGACCAAGTGACATTTGCCGTGATCCCTTTATTTCTTTGCTTCTCCATTTCTTCATAGCCAGCTTGTCATCCTTCAGGCTGACCTAGCCTTCTCCCGTCTAGAAGTGCTGCCAACCCTCTGCTCATATTTAATTGTTCATCTGGAGTCGATCCATCGTTAATGGTCCCGCATTCCTCTGCCTTGTGCGCGCTGCTTCTGCCCAGAGCCCCGCTCTGCTCTGTTCAGGCTTTATAGTCTTCTCTAAGAATTAGGTTATTAAAAAAAAAAATCCATCTCTCTGATTATAATTTAATGTTCTTGTGTTGTCAGCATGAATAATTGGTGAAATTTCTCTTTCCGAGTTATTTTAATGGTTTTTACCGTGTATTTTATCTTGGGAAACAGCTCATCATATTTTTCTCTCCTCTACCTATGGCTTTCTCTGCTTAGTCCTGAGGAATAGGTTTTGACACAACAGAATTACATTTACCTTTTCCCTTTGTTCTTGCAATTGGTCCTATTAATAATACTTTTTTTTTTTCTATTAGTGACCTTTTTGTTCTTGGGCTTGTAAGAAAAGAAGGTCCTCTTAAACAGAGTAAAATTAAACGGAATATGATTTTGGTTTTTACAACGTATTTCACTTTCTTGGCATATTCACAAATGCCAGACTGGTTCTTTCAAAAGGGCAGTGATTCTTGTTGGAATAGCTGGACTAGGGGTAAAAAGAAAAAAAAAATCGGAAAACATGGAAAACTTCATAAAATCGTGCACCTGAAATAAAAACCTGTGTTCATCATGGTGTGAAAAATGGAACTGCTGGTTCTTCCTATCTTGCAGCAAGCAGTTTTGCTTCAAGCTTATAACTTTTGGAAGTTTCATGGCACAATATTGGGATTCTAGGTTCAAGATAGTGAAAATAAAGAGTCCCAAAAGAGTCACCTGTCTGATACAGACAACACTCACAGATCGACTCTGGAAATCCCCGACGGGAAGGGGAAGGAAGAGCACACAGAAAGCTCAGAGGTACAACCAGAAACTTAACACGCACCGTGCTTCAAAGGTGGAGAATTTCACACTCTGCGAATGCTGTGCACTCTTTATTTCTCAAAAAAATGGTTTTGCATAAGTTTGTTACACCGCACTAGAAAATGACTGTGCTGCACTGGAAACACGCCGTCGCACTGTTGTTGGCTTTGAGTTGTGTGCACGTCACTGCTGGTATGGCAGAAATCCTGGGCACAACAAGGGATCTCTGCGTGTGAAAGTGGTGTAAAGTCTTGAGCACACGACACCGTGTAAGAACGGGTATGCAGCTGTGTTTGCTGAAATGTTAGCACGGAGGGGGTTAATTACATGGGCCGTGACGATACCTGTTCATTGCTGCTCTGGTACCTCCAGTAGTACACCAAATGCGGGATTTAAATATCTGTTGTGCAGATATAATTGTGTTCTTCGAGGATGAATCCCATGGCCAATACTTCTACAGATCTCCGTTTCCACTGTTACTACAAAATGTAAACTTCTGATAGTTTCCTTCTTATGAGTAAAAGCAAGTAAATTTTAAAAATATTGTAGCATTTTATGGTTTAATAATGTGTTTTGGGATTCGGTACTCTGTGTGAAATTGTTTCTCTAAATCTTACATCTCTTTATTGACCTCACTCTGCAAAGCTGTCTGACCTGTAATCACTGGAGTACCCTTACAGCAAATCGTGAGGGTATAGAGATCCTCACAGCGTCCCCATTAGCGCAAATTCCCTCTTAGATAGATTTCTCCTAACAATTTCCTTTCTTGTTTATACTACTAATTGTTGATTTTCCTCCTAATATCTCTCCAAAACATCCTCTTTGTCACTTGGTTTCCTCCTTCTCTGTATGAAACCACAGCTCATCCTCCTGCTTCCGAGACAGTACGTGTTTCTCCAACCTTTCCCACCAGGACCTTGACGGGCTGGACGGTGACTTTCCAGCGCTGCCGTGCCCATCTCCATCGGTTCCCTTGCCGTTACACTCCCTGAGCCCAAGCACCAGCACCCACCAAGTGGGTTTCCCATATTGCTCGTTCTTCCAGCCCCGTGTCCTTAGGTCCCCTCCCAAGGGCAGGGTTTACCATCACCACTCCTCCAGCAAGAGTTGTTTCCTACCCTGTCTCCTAGCGTCTTTCTCATTTCTGAACCTTCTTCCAGGGATGAGAAGCGCCACGGATTCACTGTTTGTGTCTTCATTCCCTTCCAGCTATCCTCTGAGCCTAATTTAAATGTTCTAATATAAAATATCTCTTTCCAAGACTACATCTCACTTTCTTTCTGTTTTTAACTCATTTTCTTTTCAGTATATAGCCTTTCGCCAGCTAGAACAGCAATACAGGTGTGCGGGGCAGGCTCTGAAGGTGTGAACTCTCAGTGAGGGGTTTACAAAATCCAAATCATTTTAATTGAGCAAAAAAAAGTCTTTAGAGAGAAAGTCGTTTTAATTCAATATAGCTCTAGGGACAGCTGAATCCAGGGAGGGACTTGTGCCAAAGTAAATGGATGAGGAATGCTTGCTCCTGAAATAAGAAGTAAATGTTTATTCTAAATTTTTGTTTATTTCTACTGGCAGCTTGCGTTTTTGTGACCTTTACTCCATCAAAAATGTTTACGCGGCCTTGATGTGTCTCGCAAGTTCCATCTGTTTTGTCCACGCTTTCAGAATGAACGCGGCGCCGTAATTTGTACGAGTGTTTATGTGGGACTAATTAGGATTTTCAGCTGACAAACCAGCATGATTAGACACTGCCCGTATGGTGGGGTGTTGGTGCGTTGTCACGCTCATGAAAAGAAGGCTGTGAAATGTTTGTTCGTGGCAGTCCGAAGCTGTTTCCTATGTTTACTCTACATTGTTATGTTCCTCAGGATGCCTTTGGACATCCTGCCAGTGAGATGAGGATAGGGGAACTTCGTCCTTCCATGCCAGAGACTCCGTTGTACCCACCCAAACTTGTTCTGCTGGGTAAAGAGAAGAAAGGTACTACCTTGACTTGCAACCTTTTGGGTGAAAGCATGTGTAACGTTCACGGGTGGACTCGTTACTTAAGATGTTCTACGCTTCGCTCTGCTTTTAAAGCGTATTGTGCACATGTATATCTATATCTATATCTATATCTATATCTATATCTATATCTATATCTCCATAGCATCAATGTAAAACTCTGTTTATCTGGAGTTTAGTTTTCAAGCAGCACCTCCTGAGAACGTTTGCTGTGTTTTGTTTCAGAATCGACAGACGAGTCTGAAGCAGATAAGATCCATTGTCTGAATAACAGCGTTTCCTCAGGCACTTACTCAGACTATTCCCCTTCCCAGGCTTCCTCAGGGTCCTCCAACGCGCACGTTAAAATGGGGTCCTTGCAGACAACGGCTAAAGAAGCAGTCAATAACTCTCTGTGGGGGAACAGGTGGGATCATCTCTCTTCTGCTCGCCTTATGTTGTTGTCCTGTGCATTCCAACTGATCCTCTGCTGTCTGTTGAGGCTTTCAATTAAAAAACACAGTGTTTTTACCCCAGTTTTGCAGAAGTGTACGTAGCTCTTCACGGCCCAGGCTGTGCAGAGTTGGCCCCCCGTTCGTACTCCGTCAGTGTCAGTAAGGCTGCGGCTGGGTTTTCAGCTGCGTGCTGTAACCACGCGTTAAAAGCGCCGAGAAGTTGCGCTGCGGTTATTCTGCTCTGCGTGGTCCTGAGCTGCAGCTGGCTGGGGTTCAGCAGAGAGCAGAGTGTCTGTGTCTCACGCTATTGCTGTCCTGAGCTCCACTCTGCCCTGGACCTCCTAGAACAACGCAGTTCTTGGAAAGTTGTCATTTGCACTGGCCATCAGCAGAGTGAAATGCTCTCGGACCACCCTGGGAGCACCCTGCCCGGTCTATTCCTGCCAGAAATCTCCCAGTCTAGTTCCATCCGAATTGTAGTTCCATCCACGGGCTCTTCCCCATTAAAGAGAGGCTGGGATGCGTAAAATCTTGGTTGTGAGAACATGCTCAAACTGAATCTGGTATTTTTGTTTTTTTTTTAAAAAATAAGCATAAAAAATCTTCCCTTGCACTCACGGAAGGTTATTTTTAAAGCAGGAAAATACGTTCAGTTGGATTGGTATGAACGTGGCATTGAGCCTTCCAGGACTTTCGGTGGATTTTGTAGTTCCTCTGTGTGTGTACTTGCAGAATCTGTACTCCAGTGCAAAAACCTGCTGCAGCCGTCCGTGCCGAGCCCGTGGCACAAGGGGCACCTCTCATAGTACGATCCCAAAGCCGGGGTGTCGATGGGAGGATATTAAATTGCTCTGTGACGGGGTCATTCTGATGACTGCTTATGTGCTCTATTAGAGGGCATTTTATCTTGTTCCGTTTTGTTTTTTTGCAGGCTGGCACAGTCATTTCCGCAGCCCCTCGAAACAAAGCCATTGCTGAGCCAGCGGGAATCCGCTCCGGCGGGGAATCTGCCGCAGCGCGTCGACCGGCGCCCGCTGAGCGACACCTTCGCCGACAGCTGGAACGACAGCTCGCACTACGACAACACAGGGTTCGTCGCGGAGGAGAGCGCGGTGGAGAATCCCAGCGCCAACCCCCTCCTGACCACGAAATCCAGAAGCACATCTGCGCACGGGCGCAGGCCGTTGATTCGGCAGGACAGGATAGTTGGCATTCCCCTGGAGCTGGAGCAGCCCACGCTCAGAAACACACACGAATCTGAAGTGCCTCCTCCCAATCCTTGGCAAAATTGGACCAGAACCCCTAGTCCTTTTGAAGACAGGACAGCTTTTCCTTCCAAACTGGAAAGCACCCCCACCACCAGCCCTTTGCCTGAGCGGAAGGATCACGACAAAGAGTCTCCGGAATTGACGAGCACTTTCACTCCAGGAATAGCGTGGGAATATCACGACTCAAACGCGAACAGAAGTCTCACAAACGTCTTTTCCCATATCCACTGTCGCCCGGATCCTCCCAAAACGGTTATTTCCATCAGCAAGAGCACGGAACGGCTTTCTCCGATGATGAGGGATATAAAAACGAACAAATTTAAGAAGTCGCAAAGTATCGATGAGATAGACATCGGTACATACAAAGTGTACAATATACCCTTAGAAAACTATGCATCTGGTAATGATACTGTAGGAACCCACGAGAGGGTGGACAAGCTCCTGGGCCCGGAGCACGGCATGCTGAGCATGTCCCGCAGCCAGTCCGTCCCCATGCTGGATGACGAGCTGCTGACCTACGGCAGCGTCAAGGTGCAGCCGCAGCAGAAGTCGTCCGTCACCAAGAAAGTCTACCAGTTCGACCAAAGCTTCAACCCGCAGGGAGCCGTGGAGGTCACAGCGGAGAAGAGGCTACCGCCGCCTTTCCAGCTCAACCCCGAGTACATTCCCCAGCAGAGTAAAAACCTGCCCCAGGATCTGGTCAGCCCCAGGGCTTACCGTGGCTATCCCCCCGTGGAGCAAATGTTCTCCTTCTCCCAGCCCTCGGTCAATGACGAGGTGGTCGCTACCCCCTTTGCCAGCCAAGGGGCTCGGCCGGGGTTCTTGAGGAGGGCAGACTCGTTGGTCAGCTCCACCGAGATGTCCATGTTCAGGAGGGTCAGCGAGCCCCACGAGCTGCCCCCGAGCGATAGGTACGGCCGGCCTCCCTACCGAGGAGCTGTGGAGCGCCAAAGCAGCATCTCGGTCTCCGAGTCTCAGTTCCTCAAGAGAAACGGCAGGTACGAGGACGAGCATCCTTCCTACCAAGAAGTGAAAGCTCAGACTGGAAGCTTTCCAGTTAAAAACCTTACGCAAAGGAGGCCGTTGTCTGCCAGAAGCTACAGTACAGAGAGTTACGGCACATCCCAAACCCGGCCGGTCTCAGCCAGGCCTACAATGGCAGCGCTGCTGGAAAAGATACCGTCAGACTATAACTTGGGTAACTATGGCGACAAGCCTTCCGATAGCAGTGATATAAAGACAAGGCCCACCCCTGTGAAGGGAAGTGAGAGCTGTGCTAAAATGCCCGCTGACTGGAGACAACAGCTACTTAGACATATAGAAGCTAGAAGGTTAGACAGGGTATGTTTGGCGTTTCTCTGCAATTAATGCCTTTAGTTGTGTGTTTCGCTATTTCCGACTATGTGCACGTACAGCGGTAACCGCCAGAATGCCCCGGAGTGAAATTCCTGCCTTGGTGCCAGAGGAACCGGCCCGCAGAGGGGTCTGGGGGTGCTCAGAAGCAGCTGGAGTGAGGGGGTTCCCGGGTCAATGGGTGGTAAAGAGTCTCTGCACGAGCACCACGGCGCACGTTACTGATGTAGTAACGGCAGCAGCACGGTCTGAAATAATAAAAACCACCCGAATCTCTCCTTACCCACAGGTGTGACCGTGCTGCTGAAGTCCAACGCTTCAGTGATGCTTTCAGAGGTGCTGGGTCCATCTTGGCAGTGAAAGGCAATAAAGAGAAACGTCACAGATAAAAAGCCAAAGGATGTATGTTAGCTTTTGTGTCACTGTTAGCGGAGGGGATTTAAAGGTTCTCTCTCAACTCAGAATAATGTCCCTGGATGTGCACTGCCACTGTGTTTGACAAGGAGTGTGATTATCGCTCCTTTTAGCGGTAGGAAGTTATGCTTATTGACCAGAACAAGTAACGTAGTGCATGGGTTCAATAATGATCTCGACTATTTAACGACCCACCTCATGAGTCGGATTTACTTCATAACCTGGAGTGGTTGTGAAAAATTGCTGTTGTCAAGAGCGTTGAGTTAGTCTCAAAAATGTGTCCGTACACTCACTTTCTGCTAGATCCTCGTGAGTTTGGTGTTAATATACCCACTACCTCCCAGATGCTCGCATGCGATGCATACTAAAATATCACGAAGGATCCAATGGGTGAACTTGAAAAATTGGCTCGAGGGCTGAAGTTTTTTCCCTCTGTTGTGTAAAACTGATTGGAAAATACCCAATACCTCGGTGGGATAGTGCACCCCAAGTAGAGACCTTTCTGGTGGAAATAAACACTTCCCAGGTGGTGTTTGCTTAAGAAATATCTTGGCACTTAGTTGACAATGTGTGTTGGCTCAAGAAGTAGATTTTATCTGATAGAAAGCTGACACGGGTGATGTTCTCGAGTTAAAAACCAAGTTTCTCGAGTGCCCACAGCAATCCCTGCAGGTGCCAGCCAGCCAGTTCCTAGTTGTTCACACCATATGAAAATCTGGGCTGTCTGGTGGAGATTTTGCCCGGCTGATGGGAGGACCAGTGCCCCCCAGGCAGCTGTGAGCCGGGAGCAGCGGCAAAGCTCCGGGGATGGGGCAGAGCCTTCTTGTTGGGGCATCTCCCTCTGCCGTTGGGGCTCCTTTGTGCTAGATCCGGGTTTTCTCTGGCCCATCCCTGGCTGCGCAGGTGTACCCAAATTTGGCCGCCTTTGCAAAATAAAGACTTGTACCGTGTTCCCCGCTGCAATTGCCAAAGGACAGATAACGTATGTCATCCGCTGTCAGCGTGGAAGTCCTCTATGGTCTCCGTTTCATGTACAACTAGCGATGTACTCGCTTCCGTGTGCCCCAGTGCATGCACCAGGGAGCTCTTTATTTCCTGGTACTGTTTGTTTGCTTAAACGAAAACTTTGTGAAGTTAACCGTATATATCTATGTGTGATACTGAATTCGATGAGCATGTGTGTTCATATCCTGTCACGTGGTTGTTTCCTCTACTCAGACCGCTGCTTACAAACACAACACAGTTAGCCTTGGCATGCTGCACTCTGGAGGGTTTCCAGCAATGCATGCCGGCAGAAGCATGACTTTAAACTTGCAGCCTAAATCTAAATTTGAAAACCAAACGCTTCAAGAGCTACCTCTACCCAATGTAAGTATGGGATAGCCAGCCTGTACCGGCATTACACGATAAATTAATCGTACTCTTTGCTTTTTTTTTCCTGGTTTAGCTTTCGCCTGTTATTCATGCTTATACTCTGCACAATCCAAAAAGCAAAGATGATCGTTTTTCTGGTCGGTGCAGTCCTCCTGCGGGATAATCTTGCTTTTTGGATTCAGGGGCTCACGCGGCTGTCATTACTGCTTTCTGCTCTTGTGGTACAGACCGATGCGATCATTCTGTTTTCTCAACGACTTAACCTGTGCGCAGAAATAGAGGATGTGTTTTGTTTCGTGGCTGTTTGATCTTAGAAAGAACGAACGTAGAAATGTTTCATGTTCATTTAATAGGCTCCGAGAGGGAGGGATTTTAACTGGGTGTGCTGTGATAGCTGATATAAGTACATCCCTACCACACCTAAACTAGTTTTAAACTTTTATTGATTAATGCCTCTAGAGAGAAAATGGTTTTTCTCATGTTTTACGGTTAATTTTGCAGCTATTGACGATGTGTTGTTGATAAGTGCATACGTACACCATCACACAGAAACAAATGTTGGATGGGAAAAGCACACACGGCAAAGCAGAGGTATTTTCAGAGTATCAGAGAGGAGATGCTGGGACCTTCCTGTGCTCCCAGTAAGGCCATACTGGAGTCCCCGCAGCAGGGGTCGCACGGCCGGGACCGCGTGGCACGGCAGGGGATGCTGCGCTGCTCCCGGCGGTGACCATCCCGCATCCTCTCTGCGAGTAATTAAAGGGCAGCAGAGCGCAGATCCAGGCAGTGTGATATCCGCACCGTTAATTGCCGTGTGGCCCCGGCCAGCTGGCACCTCCCAGAAGGTTCTTGGCCAGGGCTCTGGAGTCGGCGCCGGCCAGAAATTCCCAACAGAGGATTTCAGTGCCTGGTTTCAGAGTCGGGATCCAAGCCTGCTGAGAAGAATAGGATAGCGTAGCGGCAGCAGCGTGACCAGACTGTGCTGGCTGGCCGGGGGACAGGCTCTGGCGCTGCCCAGCTGGCCGATGGAGGCGTAGGCATCGCACAATGGGTTGCCAGGCAAAGCTGTGGTAGGTTCACAGCACACACACACACAGATCGTGGCCAGGTTTCTGCCGCTTGAGTTCCTTTCCATCCTCTGTTACCTGCATTTACACCTCCCGTGCAGCCGCCCCTGGGTTTAACCACGTCCTGGTGTCAGTGTGCTGCTCTGTCGTCCGGTTAACGGCACCACGGTCGCACCTTCACCCTGGATGTGTGTGTTTGGACACAGACGGCTTCCCCGTGTTGCTGTTCTTTGCTTTTGTGTTTGTCTCTTTGGGTATAATACAAGTCCTTGTCACGAGTCCTTGAAATAAGTCCATGTGCCATCAACTCCAAAAAAAACCAGCGCTGGTTTCCTACACGTGCTTAGGGACACGGTACGGGACATCCCTTGAAGAGTTTTCGGCTGTAGATGAATATTGATACCAACACGTGGATATCTGAGGAAATCCATGAAACCGTTTAGGGGCTGTGGTCTGTTGGGAATTATTCTCCTTCCTATCTCACTAGCATCTCACTGCTCCATAGCCATGCCGACGCGGTGCTGAACTGCATGGGGGGGTGTCTTCTCTTACTGTGCTCTTGGGAAAAATTCTTGTTGGACAAGCAGTTTGGATGTTTAGTTTTGTTTAATTTCATTCCTTCACGTGTTCTAAAGGATTTTGCGTTTCTTGATGAATCCAGGCCACGGAAGCTTAATGTTTCCCTCTTCTTCCTCCTCCTCTTTCTCGTGGCCTAGATTCAAGAGAGTAATGAGTGAGCTCTAATTGTCCAGGGGAAGATTGGGAAATTACGTGATTATTTATTCTGAGAAAGCTTATTACATCGATTCCACTCCGTGTGTAAAGTGTTGGAACCGCTGCTTCCCATTCTGCACCTGGATTTGGCAGATGGGCAGGGTGCTCGCGGTCTGTCCCAGCTCGGTCAATGGATCACGTTGCAAGCACACAAATTCATTTGACTGCAGAAAATGAGAAAAAAACCCTATTATTGCTGAATTTTCCTGTTTATTGAGAAACCAGGCAGGATCCTCTGCATTTTCCACGTTGAGTGGAAGGATTTTCCATCCTTTCCCACGTTGAGTGCTCCGAGCTCACCCCTCAGTCGCTGCGGTGACACGAGAACCACTCTCCGGAAGAACGCTTTCGATTTTTGGCATCCGTCTCCCAATTCTTTTAAAAGTTTATGGTTCGGTGCACTTCATTCTCAGAAGGGTCCGGCACCACTTCCCTTTCGGAATAACCAGCAGATGCTCTGTGTCGCTCAGGGGGATACCCAGAAGTTCCCCTGGGAGCTGCCCCATCCCTCTGGGCAGGCGGAGGGCGCGGAGGGAGGTTTGTACGTCGATGCTGGGGCAGGGGAGCAGGTTTCCCGCACTGCTTTGATGCCCTTGGGGGACTCTGGAAGGGATGCCTCACGGAGGTGACAGCTTGCTTTTTCAGTGTTTTTTCTACTCCCCAGAGCAGAATTTTTTGCAGTTCTGAGGCTGCTCGCCCCGACTGACCAGCGCTGGGAGAGCAGCAGCTCTGCTGCACCAGGGCTGGGCTGGGGGGACAGCTTACGGAAAAAGGGCCCCGGCTGGTCCCGTTTCCCCGTTTTTGGCGTGTGGAAAGGGAGCTCCAAGGCGAGGTCTTGTGTCTTCATCAGGGGAGGGTTTTCCTAGTGGTCTTTAATATCAGGCATATCCCATCTTTCCTGATTTTTCTGGAAGACTTCTTGAACGATGAGGGAATTACGATGAAAGTTTTCTTTGATTTTAAATAATTAGGGGTGATGGTTTTTACTCAGCCTCTGAGGAGCACGATTCCATCGCAGTTGACGTGTATTTACTTTTGAAGCATTATTAAGCTTGCATTAAAAAAAAGTTCTTAATTGACCAGTCATCAGCCTTAATATTTCAGAGCAGCATTTTAATTTCTTCTTCAGTCATCTGAAGGAGTGTTTCCTTTTTTTAAATCTAAGCTGAAGAAAAAAACTGCTTGGATAATGAAAGAGGGGAATAGACTTTTTTTTTTTTTTTTTTTTTTGCGGGTTGCCATGAATCCGAGCTGAGTAGGCAGCGGCTGAATAAGCGCTGTGCAATGCTGAGTGCTGTGCAACGCTGGCATTTTGGAAGGCTTGACACAAAAATCTGTATCCACGGGAGCAAAATTCCCAGAAATACAGAGAGGCAAAAAATCAGGATGGGGCAGAAAAAATACACAAGCCCTCGAAAATACCGAAAACAGGAGTACGGTGGGGAAAGTGACAAAGAAGAAATGAGTCTAAAAGGGGAAAAAAAGTGGAAAAAAAATATCACAAGTGTCAAATTCAGGAAACTAGATGTGTGTTATGTCCACACCTGGTTAATGTTGTGCGCGTGATGCCCTGTTGACTCAGAACCATCCGTGTCCGGGAGAGAGGGTGGTGAGCAGCGTGACGCACAGAGCACGGCGCGAGGGAACGGTGTCACCGTTAGGGAATGTTTTCTGAAAAAAAAAAAAAATTATATCATTAAATCTTGGTGGCAAATGCTTAATAAAAAAAGATTCTGGTGCTGGAATGACGAACGGCAGACTGCGATTTGAAATACGGAATTTTGCCAAAATTCGCTCGTCTGAAAAGAAGGAGTTATGTTAAATTATTTTTCTCTTTTCTCTCATCATTCATTATTCTCGTTGTTCCTCGTGTATATCTCCCAAGACCTCCTCCTCGCAGAGAGCCCCACAGCGATATGATTGCGTGTTAACGAAATGCTGTCAGAACGCCCGAGTGTTTCCGTGTTAGCCGTAGCGTGTTGCGGTTTGTTGATTACTGCGATAAATATGAAGAGAGAATTTTTTGTCATGACATACGCAGTGACTAAAGGCTGCCCTACCGTTTCCGCAACAGACCCCGTCGCAGCAGAGCAGCATTCTGGACAACGGGCAGGAGGAGGTGTCTGTGAGCAGCCAGTGGAACCCCTACCCGCTGGGGCGGCGGGACGTGCCCCCCGACACCGTCACCAAGAAGGTAAGAGCACAGCAGAGCCGCTGGCAGGGCTGCCAGGGGCTTCTTTCCCCAGCGAATCACCGGAACGGGTTGATGAGGACAGGTTTGGGAAGCGCGGGGTTTTGTTTCAGAGTTTAGAGCAATAACCGTTATGAATGAGGGATGGCGGCGGCGCGCCCGCTCGCTGGGTTTGTGTCTACGCAGATGCTTGTGGCTGCATCCGTGGTGTGTGCAGCAGGCACAGGGCTCTTGGCGGGTGTTTTCCTGCACGTATCAGCCAGCTGCCAGCTATTGCTTGTCCTGGAAAGTCTTCACGCAGATTTTTCATTTCAATTGCATTCATGACAAAAAGATGAATGTGTTGAGATGGACGCCAGCCCGGTGTCTGGACAGTCAGAGATGCTTTTGGCAGAGGCGTCCTAGGCACACATCACTTGCTGATGACCTCCCTGGAAAGGGGTCTCATTTCTAGAGCCTTGGCTGGTTTCTGTGGCGCCACTGGCTGCTCTCTGCCAGCCCCAGCTTGGCTCTGCTTATCGCTGGGAAGCTGCCGTCTTTCAATCCTTTTCGAATAAGGCATCATGACAAACTGAACGGTGCCTGCAGTCAGCTCTAGGAGGTGGAGCTGCTCCTGTGACCGACACTGATCGTTATCTGCGTGGAGATCCGTCCTGCTCCTTCCCAAAGTGAAGACTGACCAGTCAATAGAACCGGCGTGGAAGGCGTGATGTGCACACCGATAGCATCTGTAGCGTAATTAACTGCCAGCGCTGATGAGGCAAACGTCTGCCTACTGGCTTCACGTCTCTGTATCCAAGGTGGTTTCTGGAGCAGCCTGGAACACAGCAGAACCAAGAGACACGGGAGAATTGCTCGAAGGTGGGAGACAAAAGCACCTGGAGCAGCCAAGACTCCTTCCCAGGCACGGGAGGGTGGCCCGACGTTGTTCGATGGAGGTGGCTCAGGCAGACCACTTATTCGAAGGGTTTCTTTATCCTCTGATGAGAAATTCAAGAGGAGAAGCTGCTCATCTGCACTGGCCTGTTGGGATAAAGCCGGCGCTCACCCGGTCTGAAACTGCACATCTTGCCTTTGTGCATCGTCAGGGTTTCTGAAATAGGAAACTGCAGATTCTGTTTCATTCTGAGCGTTTCAGCATCTCGCTGCTCAGCCGTGCGAAGTACAAACGTTGCGTAACTGCGCTGGATTCTGCTCAACCCCGTGCAGCCGTCCGCTGTTCCGTCCCCTGTCAGCTGCTTTAATTGTACTGTGAACATTGGACACTGAGCTGAAAATAATTAACTGTTGTGGTGGATGTTAAATAAAGAATACAAATTGATTTGGGGAAGCAGTCTGCATAACTGAGATGTTTTTCTGCAGAATAAATAATTCCCAGTTCCAAGAAAGGCGGCGTATCCGTCTCCAGCAAGAGGCACGGTGTGAATACACAAGAGTCAGCTCACGGGAAAGGAAAATGAATTCTGCAAAGAGTTTACCCGCCGTCCTCAGGAGGTGGTTTGCAATGTGCTGTTACCCCATCGCTAATCTATTTGAAGTCAGGCTCCGAAAACCTTCTACAGGATTGAAGTTCAACACAACAAACAATTAAGCGACGTAAATATGAATCGTGGTGTGTATTTTGATTTTCCGCTAGCATGACAGCGCTGGTGTGAACGGGCTCTGGCAGAGCAGAGTCCCTACGTGGTCGGGGTGCTGGTGGAACCGCTGGGAGAAGAGTTGGGACAAGTTCTTCCGAGGGGAAGAGCGTGTGCTGCAAACGGACAGACCGTGTACTCGGGCTGGGGCCGTGCACGTATAGACACAGTAATAATGTATAGACACAGCAATAATGTATAGATACAGCAATAATGTATAGCTACAGCAATAATGTATAGACACAGCAATAATGTATAGATACAGCAATAATGTATAGACACAGCAATAATGTATAGACACAGCAATAACGTATAGATACAGCATTAATGTATAGATACAGCAATAATGTACAGACACAGCAATAATGTATAGATACAGCAATAATGTATAGATACAGCAATAATGTACAGACACAGCAATAATGTATAGACACAGCAATAATGTATAGACACAGCAATAACGTATAGATACAGCATTAATGTATAGATACAGCAATAATGTACAGACACAGTAATAATGTACAGATACAGCAATAATTATAGATACAGCAATAATGTCTAGATACAGCAATAATGTACAGACACAGCAATAATGTACAGATACAGCAATAATATACAGACACAGCAATAATCTATAGATACAGCAATAATGTACAGACAGCAATAATGTATAGCTATGGCAATAATGTACAGACACAGCAATAATGTATAGATACAGCAATAATGTACAGACACAGCAATGATGTATAGACACAGCAATAATGTATAGATAGAGCAATAATGTACAGACACAGCAATACGTGTTCCTGAATTGCCCACACAAGGGCTGCAGTACATGGCTCTTTGTGGTAGGAAAGGAGGGAACACCACCCGGTAATCACCGCATCCTTGGGTGTGAGTGCTTGTGTCTGTCCTTTTTGCTGTTCAGAACACAGATGAAGTGTCAGGTTTGTTTGAAGCGTGATCATTGATGTCATCATCCCATCATTTATGGGCTGTTTGTCTTTTGGGAAAGGGTGGATATTTTCATTTTCAAATGGAATAATCCACTGATGTATCAAAAGACTTTTGATAAAATTTTGCCTCCTGGAAGACAACTTTTTCTGTCGGGTCGACAAGACAGGAGTCAGCCACGTGCCTGATTAAACCCCTTGTATTCTGAGTTAGCTGCTGCTCCCTAAAAAGGGAAGGGGTAGAAGTGTGGTGGGGGGTCCCCCTGGACATCACTCTTCGTGAAAAAGAAAGGTTGAAGAGCAAGAATGAAGATGGAAAATGAGCAGTGAGAATGAAGATGGAAAATGAGCAGACAAACTGGGTGCAGGGGGACGACCCGCCAAGAGGATGAGCTACACGGATTTGGGGACGTGTAGGACTGCATTCGTTGTCCTCTTCTGCTGCAGGATCTCAGCAGCCCGCAGGAAGGCTGAAGCCGTGCAAACTCCTGGAGATCCCTGCGGGGACTGCAACGGGCTGGGCGGATGTGGAAGGAGCCTTGGAACTGGAGCAGGGCAGCTGCCTCAAAACTGGGACGTGCTAAAGTGTCTGAGTCGCCATCTCTCTCCGTTTCGGACTTGGGAATGCTTCTCTTAGCCACAGCTGGGAGGCTGGAAGCCCTTTCTGTTTCAGTGCCAGCTCTGCTGCTCGATTCAGAGGTCTTCTAACCTGGTAAAGAAGATTTGTGGCTTTTCAGTGAAGAAGCACAGATTTTTTTTGTGTTTGAAAGAGATCTCCTCCTCTGAGGCAGGCAGCACGCATGCTGTGGACTGCTGGTGGCTGCCGCGGGGTTAATGAACAGAACGTTTGTCTTGAGCGTTTTCCTTCCCTTCTGGTCTCGGATGAATTGAAGCTCGCTCTGACCAGCGAACGGGATGTTTTGGAGTAAGTGTGTCAGTATCTGTTGAGCACTTTCACGTGCGCAGGTTTGTACAGAAGAGTGAGGACTTGGGCTCAAGGAGCCAGAGGTTCCTCTGGCATTCCTCACTCTGGGAGTATCCCCCTCGTACTAAGATGAACTGTCAGACACGTATTCCACCCAGTCCCTTTCTTCAAATGTAATCAGCAAAAAATTAAGGCAGAGCAGACGAGTTCTTGCTGGGATTGTGTGTTGGGGGACAGGAGTAGCTCCAGCTGCATCTCTACGAACGATGTGTTGAGCAGACAAAGCTTGGAAACCCATTAAGCTGCGTTTTTGCC
>WKFP01014823.1:138166-150501 GCA_011057875.1 Pterocles orientalis | reverse complement strand
AACGTCTGCCTACTGGCTTCACGTCTCTGTATCCAAGGTGGTTTCTGGAGCAGCCTGGAACACAGCAGAACCAAGAGACACGGGAGAATTGCTCGAAGGTGGGAGACAAAAGCACCTGGAGCAGCCGAGACTCCTTCCCGGGCACGGGAGGGTGGCCCGACGTTGTTCGATGGAGTTGGCTCAGGCAGACCGCTTATTCGAAGGGTTTCTTTATCCTCTGATGAGAAATTCAAGAGGAGAAGCTGCTCATCTGCACTGGCCTGTTGGGATAAAGCCGGCGTTCACCCGGTCTGAAACTGCACATCTTGCCTTTGTGCATCGTCAGGGTTTCTGAAATAGGAAACTGCAGATTCTGTTTCATTCTGAGCGTTTCAGCATCTCGCTGCTCAGCCGTGCGAAGTACAAACGTTGCGTAACTGCGCTGGATTCTGCTCAACCCCGTGCAGCCGTCCGCTGTTCCGTCCCCTGTCAGCTGCTTTAATTGAACTGTGAACATTGGACACTGAGCTGAAAATAATTACCTGTTGTGGTGGATGTTAAATAAAGAATACAAATTGATTTGGGGAAGCAGTCTGCATAACAGAGATGTTTTCCTGCAGAATGAATAATTCCCAGTTCCAAGAAAGGTGGCGTATCCGTCTCCAGCAAGAGGCACGGTGTGAATACACAAGAGTCAGCTCACGGGAAATGAAAATGAATTCTGCAAAGAGTTTACCCGCCGTCCTCAGGAGGTGGTTTGCAATGTGCTGTTACCCCATCGCTAATCTATTTAAAGTCAGGCTCAGAAAACCTTCTATAGGATTGAAGTTCAACACAACAAACAATTAAGCGATGTAAATATGAATCGTGGTGTGTGTTTTGATTTTCCGCTAGCATGACAGCGCTGGTGTGAACGGGCTCTGGCAGAGCAGAGTCGCTACGTGGTCGGGGTGCTGGGGGAACCGCTGGGGGAACCACTGGGAGAAGAGTTGGGACAAGTTCTTCCGAGGGGAAGAGCGTGTGCTGCAAACGGACAGACCGTGTACTCGGGCTGGTGCCGTGCACGTATAAACACAGCAATAATGTATAGACACAGCAATAATGTATAGATACAGTAATGATGTATAGATACAGCATTAATGTACAGACACAGCAATAATGTATAGATACAGCAATAATGTATAGATACAGCAATAATCTATAGATACAGCAATAATGTATAGACACAGCAATAATGTATAGACACAGCAATAATGTATAGATACAGCAATAATGTATAGATACAGCAATAATGTACAGATACAGTAATAATGTACAGACACAGCAATAACATATAGATACAGCATTAATGTACGGACACAGCAATAATGTATAGACACAGCAATAATTATAGATACAGCAATAATTATAGATACAGCAATAATGTACAGACACAGCAATAATGTATAGATACAGCATTAATGTACAGACACAGCAATAATGTACAGACACAGCAATAATGTATAAACACAGCAATAATGTATAGACACAGCAATAATGTATAGATACAGCAATAATTATAGATACAGCAATAATTATAGATACAGCAATAATGTACAGACACAGCATTAATGTACAGACACAGCAATAATGTACAGACACAGCAATAATGTATAGACACAGCAATAACGTATAGATACAGCAATAATGTACAGACACAGCAATAATGTATAGACACAGCAATAACGTATAGATACAGCAATAATGTACAGACACAGCAATAATGTACAGACACAGCAATAATGTATAGATACAGCATTAATGTATAGACACAGCAATAATGTATAGACACAGCAATAATGTATAGACACAGCAATAATGTACAGACACAGCAATAATCTATAGATACAGCATTAATGTACAGACACAGCATTAATGTATAGACACAGCAATGATGTACAGACACAGCAATAATGTATAGACACCGCAATGATGTATAGATACAGCAATAATCTATAGATACAGCAATAATCTATAGATACGGCAATAATGTACAGACACGGCAATAATGTACAGACACAGCATTAATGTACAGACACAGCAATAATGTACAGACAGCAATAATGTATAGACACAGCATTAATATATAGACACAGCAATAATGTACAGGCACAGCAATAATGTATAGCTACAGCAATAATGTACAGACACAGCAATAATCTATAGACACAGCAATAATGTACAGACACAGCAATAATGTATAGATACAGCAATACGTGTTCCTGAATTGCCCGCACAAGGGCTGCAGTACATGGCTCTTTGTGGTAGGAAAGGAGGGAACACCACCCGGTAATCACTGCATCCTTAGGTGTGAGTGCTTGTGTCTGTCCTTTTTGCTGTTCAGAACACAGATGAAGTGTCAGGTTTGTTTGAAGCGTGATCATTGATGTCATCATCCCATCATTTGCGGGCTGTTTCTCTTTTGGGAAAGGGTGGATATTTTCGTCTTCAAATGGAATAATCCACTGATGTATCAAAAAACTTTTGATAAAATTTTGCCTCCTGGAAGACAACTTTTTCTGTCGGGTCAACAAGACAGGAGTCAGCCACGTGCCTGATTAAACCCCCTGTATTCTGAGTTAGCTGCTGCTCCCTAAAAAGGGAAGGGGTAGAAGTGTGGTGGGGGGTCACCAAAAAGGAACCTGGAAATCACTCCTCGTGAAAAAGAGAGGCTGAAGAGCGAGAATGAAGATGGAAAATGAGCAGTGAGAATGAAGATGGAAAATGAGCAGACAAGCTGGGTGCAGGGGGACGACCCGCCAAGAGGATGAGCTACACGGATTTGGGGACGTGTGGGACTGCGTTCGTTGTCCTCTTCTGCTGCAGGATCTCAGCAGCCCGCAGGAAGGCTGAAGCCGTGCAAACTCCTGGAGATCCCTGCGGGGACTGCAACGGGCTGGGCGGATGTGGAAGGAGCCTTGGAACTGGAGCAGGGCAGCTGCCTCAAAACTGGGACGTGCTAAAGTGTCTGAGTCGCCATCTCTCTCCGTTTCGGGCTTGGGAATGCTTCTCTTAGCCACAGCTGGGAGGCTGGAAGCCCTTTCTGTTTCGTTGCCAGCTCTGCTGCTCGATTCAGAGGTCTTCTAACCTGGTAAAGAAGATTTGTGGCTTTTCAGTGAAGAAGCACAGATTTTTTTTGTGTTTGAAAGAGATATCCTCCTCTGAGGCAGGCAGCACGCGTGCTGTGGACTGCTGGTGGCTGCCGCGGGGTTAATGAACAGAACGTTTGTCTTGAGCGTTTTCCTTCCCTTCTGGTCTCGGATGAATTGAAGCTCGCTCTGACCAGCGAACGGGATGTTTTGGAGCAAGTGTGTCAGTATCTGTTGAGCACTTTCACGTGCGCAGGTTTGTACAGAAGAGTGAGGACTTGGGCTCAAGGAGCAAGAGGTTCCTCCGGCATTCCTCACTCTGGGAGTATCCCCCTCGTACTGAGATGAACTGTCAGACGCGTATTCCACCCAGTCCCTTTCTTCAAATGTAGTCAGCAAAACAATAAGGCAGAGCAGACGAGTTCTTGCTGGGATTGTGTGTTGGGGGACAGGAGTAGCTCCAGCTGCATCTCTACGAACGATGTGTTGAGCAGACAAAGCTTGGAAACCCATTAAGCTGCGTTTTTGCCGTGGCAACGAGGAATTAATTCTAGCGCCCTGGCTGCTGTAACTTCCGAGGCCAAATGATTGGCCAAGGGGTAAGAAATGCTTTGATCTTTCGCTGCATTAAATCGAGTCTTCTCTAACACGGTGGTGGCTCTCCCACCAGGGTTCAGCAGCACCTTCACGATGAGACGTGATTGTGTCGTTGGCTGGTGGAACGTTGTTGGAGTAGGTCTGGCGTGTCCGTGGAGATGCTGCGACGTGCAGTCGTAACGCTCTCTGGGGTCCGTGCTGTTCTGGTCACAGCGCTGGGCGGTGGGTGCATATCACCTGGAGTCTCCCAGCAGCAGCGGGGTGAGATGTCGTGGAGGCGATACTATTGGGTCACGCGATGGAGCAGGAATTTTGCTGGTTTCCTTACTGCTGCGATTATTTATAAGCGACGACATCTGAATACGGTAAATGTGGAAAGTGTAAAATGGTCACAGCTATTTTGCAAAGGTTTGGTTCAGATGTTTCCGTGCCTGAATAGAGGCAAGTGTGCGGCTTTACCACGGCACGAACAGCGCACAGAAAGCAAACCTCACCTGGGGGATCACAGCTGCAGACGGGACGGGCAGTGGGGATGGAGCGGGTGGAACAGTGACAGCGGTTGTCCTCTTGTATCTGGAAACATCAAGAGGCCACGTCAGTGTAAATGCAGTATTTCACTTACATTTACAAAATAGTAGAGCTCCAAATCAGTGATATTAGCATAGAAATTTGATAATTTGATAGTTCCGTTTTGTAAAAGCCGCATTTGTTCCTAGGACGAGGCGCAGGGTGTCCCTGGTGATGCTTTCCCTACACAGTGTGTGATGCTGGCCAGTGTTCGGGGTGTGAATCTCGTTCCAAACTGTCCCCAGAGGAAAAAACATCCCAGTGTCTTCAGAGTGACCAATAGTCCCCCCTGGTCCCATTTATTAGGTGTTCTCCGTTCACAGGACATTGGGGGCAGGAGCACACGAGGAGAAGAATATTTTCTGTTTATAAAGCATACTGTGCACAGCGAATTCCCTCCTAGGGCTGCTGGATGCAGCGGGCGTGTCCTTGCTGCTTTTAATCACGGTCCTTCCCAGCCCTGTTCGGAAGGCAAACCCCTGATACGGTTTAGGAGGTTTGCTTTTCCCCGACTCTGTAAGCTGTAATAATTGCTTCTTTTCAGCTTCCTGAATTTCTGGCCTAACGGGTTACGTTACCCACAGGCAGGTAGCCACATCCAGACCTTAATGGGATCCCAAAGCCTGCAGCACCGCAGCCGCGAGCAGCAGTACGAGGGCAGCATGAACAAAGTCACCGTTCAGCAGTACCAGCCCCCGCTGCCTATCCAGATCCCCTCGTCGCAGAGCTCTCGGGTGCCTCAGCCGGGGCGATGCTTGATCCAAACCAAGGGCCAGAGGAGCACGGATACCTACCAGGAGCAGGTGAGAAAGGCTGTCTGTACAAGATGAATATTTTCTGCTTTTTTCTGCCCAGAGGCAGCACGGGGGGAGGTCTGGCTGAGCTGGAGACGGGCGCGAAGGTCCATCCTCTGCCCCAGCACCAGGGACCGGCACCGCTTTCTTCTTGGATTGACCAAGCAACACGCGTCGGCGTTGAAATTCCTGAACGGAGCTGGCATCACTGGGTCACACTGAGTTAACGAGCAATTTCTGCCGGTCCCCAGTGATGAGTTTCTTCATTAAGTGGTCCTGTCCCCCTTGTAGTTGGCCCTAATGTCTGCAGGAACTGTTAGAGGCACCTGACGTGCAGAGCAAGGTCCAGAACCATTCGGGAACCTTCCTCTTGTGTTGGACCATCCACACTGCGCTGGGTCCCTGCGTACAGCACTGGGATTCAGAGCTGCTGGTGTGGCTCTCGGGACGTGCGCGGACTGGCACGTTTTATTTTATAGTCAATCACCCAGCGCCGTTTAGAGCCATCCTGACTAAAAGGACGTGTGACACCCTCTGAACCGTGCACACGATGAAGTGTCACTGACACGGACCAACGGCCAAGCCCAGGTGAACTGCTCTGTCAGTGGTCAAAGGGGCTTTTTTCTCCTCGAAAATAAAATTTTAAAATATACGGAAAAATACACGCAGCACTGCAAAAATTACGGTGTTGTTGCAGCACGCTAAAGTGGTGAAAATAGTTTCAGTTTATAACAATATTCTGCTGACTCGTCCTGTGCCGTGCTTTGGGGAGGGTCAGCCCGTCCCGTGAGCGGTGGGGTGGGAGGTCTGAGGAGATGCCGTTGTTCAGACCGTCTTTAGTGTTGGCGCTGACTTATCTTGCCGTATCTTTTTGACCTAGTTTTGTGTAAGAATAGAGAAGAATCCTGGCCTCGGTTTTAGTATCAGTGGTGGAATAAGTGGACAAGGAAATCCATTCAAACCTTCTGACAAGGTAAGTTTGGAATTTCTCTCTAAGTGCTCCTTATTTTAGACTGCCGGGTAGTGGAGACATAGTGAAATTTTTATGCACTTCTGCTGCAATAATGGAAAATATTTTTCCCATACCTGTTTATTTTTTTTTCTTTTTTTTATGGTAGGAGAGTGTTGTTCGCTTTTTTGGTGTGTGTGTTTGTGAAGATGAGAGACTCAAAACAGAAATCATGTGGGTCTCTGCCTTATATTCCGTGTATAAGATAATTTTTCAGACGTTTCTGGACAATTGTCTCTCTCGCTTTTTTCTTTTAAGAGTCAGTATAGGCCCTGATTAGACTTTCGCTCCAGCCGTTAGAGGGAATGCTAAACCAGTGATAGCAGCTAAAACGCCAGGATTTGTAGCAAATACATCAAATAAAATCAGCCTGGTCTGGCGATCAGCAGTGCCTTACGAACAGCACGGCAAGCAGGCTGCTCGCCTGCACTGCTGGTTAAAAGTGTCACCGTTGCGGTACAGGATGGTCAGGGAAACTCAGTGTCGTGGTTTGACCCCAGCTGGCAATCAGCACCACGCAGCCGCTTGCTCGTTCCCACCCCCGGCAGGAGAGAATGGGAGGGAGAAAAGGGAGAAAACTTGTGGGTTGAGATAAGAACAGTTTAATAATTGAAATATAACAATGATAATAATAATAATTATTATTATTATTAATATTATTATTATGAAAAGGAAAATAGCAAAGGGAGAGGAATAAAACCCAAGAAAGACGAGTGATGCAAATTAAAACAATTGCTCACCACTAACCAACCGATGCCCAGACAGTCCTCGAGCAGTGGCCCTGCTGCCAGCTTCCCCCTAGTTTATGTCCTGCGCATGATGTCGTGTGGCATGGAATAGTGTAACTTCGGTCAGCTGGCGTCACTGTCCCGGCTGTGTGTCCACCCAACTTCGTGCGCACCCCCAGCCTCCTCGCCGGTGGGGTGGGGTGAGGAGCAGACTCCTCGGGCTGCTGTCCCCTGGACTCTTGGGCTGGTGAATTCATCTGTTCTGCGTGTGAAACCGGCTGGAGTTTGTGCCGAACCAGTGCTGTGGGTACCTCTCTGTTGAATTTCTTATAGTTTATATTCTTTGCTAATTCTCGATTCCGTTTTCAGAGGCGGTCGTAACTTCCATAAATCCTGAGAATGTTTGGCAAATGATGAAACTAAAACTATTTTTTCATCTCTTTTCAAAAATTCAAAATCTGCATGCAAATTAAAAAAAATTAATTTCCCCACCACTGTGAATGAACAGAAAGAGAATCGGAAATATCAAATACACCGGGAAATATCGATCTAACACAATCCTAATTCCTCTCCATTGTCTCGTTGGTAATCCCTGTTTTGAACGTCAAGAATAAATCCGTTTCGTGGATGTGACCACCAGGCGGTTTTACAGCTGTCCCTTAAAACACTCAGTTTTGGTGTCCTTTGGGGCTGCACACCGGAATTACACCACCGCGGGCTTTTTTCCCCAGTTTAGTGTGTGGTGTTGGAATTAAGCTCTGCTTCCACTGTCTGTCACTTGCCTGGAATGATTTCAGAAGCGTCCGTGGGGAGTGTGTCCGTGGGGCAGTGACGGCGTCGTTTTATTGAACGAATTCATAGTTCAAAGGGGTTTTATGGGTTGGTACTCTGAAACTTTGCTTCCCACACCGTTAAATCAGAACTCTCGTGGTTAAATATCCCAGAAGCGGTGAGAGGGCGATGCTGTCTCTCCTGCCGGCTCTTTGTGACAGTTTTTCCCCTTTCAGAGGGACTCACGCCTCCGACCCTGGAGTGACAGTCCTACAGAGCGTCGTACCCGATAGCTCACGGGCTGAATGTCGACATTGATAGATTTAGAAATTCCTTTAAAATTTTTTTCTTTTTTCCTGTAGGAAGTAAACTAAAGTCACTGTATAGATGATGGGTACGCGTTATTCTAATAGCTTAATGCTTGCTCCATTTTAATTGTCCTCCTGATACCCTGTCGCCCTTGTCCTGTTCAAACCAGACATTGTTTTGTGACGTGGAATCGTAGTGATGTCCAGGTCATGGAGAGCTGCTACTGATTGATTACAAAGAGATTAAAAAAAAGAGTTGAGTAGAGCATTGCCAGAGTAGATCAAGCCCCCAGTTAGGGACACCCCTGTATTTTGGGAACTAGTTCTTGGTGAAAGCATCCTAACCTCTGTTACTTCTGACTTATAGGGTATCTTTGTTACTAGGGTTCAGCCTGACGGACCAGCCTCCAGCCTGCTCCAGCCTGGCGACAAGATCCTCCAGGTACGGGCGGTTTAACTCCTTTGTGACTCGGTCTTTGCACCTTAACGTACGGTGAGATAGCTGTCGGGAGAAGTCAGCTGCTGGTTTTGTTGTCACGGCGCTTTCGTATCGGTTCATAACAGGGTGTCACAAATTTATCATCTTCCCTCTGATGGGACACCGGTGTCGGGAGCTGCACGGTCGCGGTTTGGGGCAGGATTGTAACCGGCGGTGCTTCTGCCTCTGCTTTGCTGCCTCGGCGCTTTTCAACACGGCAACCAGCCTCTGCTGGGTGGTGGAAGCATCTGCGTAACTTCCAGGGAAATCTCAGCTTTTGGGGTTTTTTTTATTTCTACAACAAATATTTTCTGTATCCAATGAACTCTGTAGATATTTTCTGTATCTTCGTAAATAGAAAACCAGGCTGTTCCTGGGCATACCTTATAAAAACGGTTCATTCACAGAAAATAACGGCTCCATGTAGGAAAGGGGTCTCTGCCCTGTTTCTGTTTTTTCATTGAGGCTGGGAAATGTGTTCCCGCTGGCAATGTGTCCTTCCAGTTGTCTGAAAGGCTTCTTAAAAAGCTTTTAAAGCTGCTCAGGCTCATCCAGGGTAGGAGGTGAACTGTGTTGTAATTTTTTTTATAAAGGAAAAACATTCCCAACATCTTCGGGAGCATCTCTGCTCCTGCTCCCTCTCTCCTGCATTTCCCTGCCCTTGGTACCCGGCACCGCGGAGGCGCCGGCTCTGCAGCGGGCAACGCGCGTTTAACCCCTGGTGGGTTCGGAAAACAGCGAAAGAAAGAGGAAAACCCGGCTAAATGGAGCTAGAGAGACTCGGAATAATCAAGGCGCCGTACTGAAAGCTGAGCTTAATGAGAGAAACAAAAATAGGGAAAACACGTGAAAAACGAACAGCAAAACGGAACGGCAAGGTCCGGCTGCCTGGGGGGCACACGGTGGGCGTACACGGGCGTTCACGGGTGTTGTGTCATCACGTTTATTGCACGGCTGCGCTCTTTGTCAGGCAGACGTTGCCCTCTCCTGATTTCTTTGCCGCTGGTGATGGTTTGACTTGGCGCTCGGCCGTTCTCGTAGATCAGTCTCCGCAGAGTTCCTCGTCGTCACGGCCAGCCCATCATTGCCAGTGCCCGGGCAAGAGCATTTTCCCTGTGTTTGCAATGACTTCCACCCAGAAAACACCTTTTACCGGGCGCTGGTGTGTAGTGTGGCGGGCTGGAGGGCGGCCGTTCATCCCATGGGGGAATTAACAGAAAAAAAAACCGTGACGGTGACGAAGGATGTTTTACTTCTCCAATATACGCAATGCCTTTAGCGAGGAGCATCCAGCTCCCGAGGCGGTAGGAATTTGAAACCATCAACCAGCGTTGCTTCACTGCCACCCACATTTTCCACACACGTGTCACCAAGTCAGGCACCCCGGTGTCACCAGTGCTGGAGCACCTCGATGTCCGTGCCTAGGGGATACACAGGAGGATATTTTCAGGCCGAGGCGCCGAGGGGAAATTTTTAACCATTCCCATGGGAGGTTGCTCAGCAGGATGTTCAGCGATGTTTCTGGCGTGCGCTTGCGTCTGCCCAAGCAGCTGCGGTAGAAGGCGGGGGGAGATGTGAACGTTGAAGGGCTCGGCGTTCCCTGGGGGATGTACCCCGCTCCCTGATAAACTTGAGGACAGTTTTGCCCGTAGCCTGGGTTTGGCAGAGGGCTGTGTCTGTGCCTTCTGCTGGGAACCAATTCTGGCCCCTGCAAGCCCAGAAGCCCGCGGCCCCGCTGGCATCCTGAACGGAGGCAAAATTCTGTCTTTCTGTGTCGTAAGCTCTCGAGTAATTTATTTGCTAAGTAAGGATGATTTTTCTGTTGCAAACTCGGCAGTGGTTTTATCAAGGAGGAGCGCGGCCGTACGGCTGCGAGGTCTCAGCAAGGAGAGAGCAGCGCCGCCAGCAGCCCTGAGGTGCTGGGAAATCTTGGTTTGGTGGCTCCAGGACTCCTCTAGAACCCGTTTTGTCTTTCTTACAATTAGGACTAAATAATAACTCAATGTGTCGATATATAAGTGGCTTTCACGGCAGCAGCAATGAAAGAAGCAGATCCCATTGTTCCTGTGCCACCCGGCAAACCCCTGGGCTGCTCAGGTGTTTTTGGATCTCTGTCTCCTGCAGCTCTCCTCCACCGAGCAAGTTTTTTTTGCGGAAAAGGGGTTTCTGCGCTGGCTGGAGCTGGACCTGCCCAGCCCTCGCTGGCAGCAGGACGGGGCTGGTTGCAGGTTCTTCGCTTGGGGTTTGTTTTGTTTTTTTTTCCCCAAATGAGCAATGCAGCTCCCAGGGAGCTCAGTGGTGGATCAACTGGAACTCCTTCGGTCTCTCTCTGGGTTACTGCAGAGTCCAAGCCGCCCTCAAGCTGCACGCCAGCCGGCGGCAGGGTTTTGGCACGTACATGGATGT
This sequence comes from Pterocles orientalis, assembly GCA_011057875.1. Classification (NCBI taxonomy): domain Eukaryota; kingdom Metazoa; phylum Chordata; class Aves; order Pterocliformes; family Pteroclidae; genus Pterocles; species Pterocles orientalis. Next base: position 139,736 of record WKFP01014823.1, on the reverse strand, counting down.
CTTCGAAGCTTTTCCTGCCTGGGACTGGTGTTGCTGTTTCTCAAGCAGATATATTTTATTGTATTGAGCTGAATAGAAGTGAGCTGGATGGATGCTGCCGCTTCCCTGTGCTCTGTGCCTGCCCCTTGCCGTCCCGGGCAGCTGGCAGAGCCGATGCCTTTGAGCAGAAACCTTCAAATGCCGAGAACCCCCCCCCATGCTCCTGTGCTCCCCGTCCAGAGCCGCTGCGGGGCTGTGTGCCCAGCGCTGCTGCTCGTTCCCAGCTGGGCAGCTTTAAATACAGCGGGAGGGCGCGGGGGGTCCTTCCCGCGAGCCCCTGGGCCAGGGGCAGGATCCCAGCGTCTGCGAGGAGCCCCCTGGGCGGTGGGCAGGGGTGAGCTGGGGGGACGGGAGCATCCCGGGGGCTCGTCCTGCTCCTCCGCCAGAGACAGGCTCTTGCAGCTGCCTTGCATGGGGATGTGCTGCAGCGTGGTTTCGTTGGGGCCAGGAAGATGTCGATGTGTGATGGTCTGGATACGTGCAATGGATGTCTGGTCATTCCTCTGCGGGGCTGTGATTTCACAGCAGTGGTTTGCTCACCAAAGCATGGAGGCTTTACTAACCTATTTTTAAATTTTAGTTTATATAGATTTTTTTTCTTTTTTGTTCAAGTGCCGTGTGTTTATAGAATTGCATAAGCTGGACAGATCAGATTCTGCCTTGGGCAGCCCTATAGCCTATAGGTCCCGTCCCAGCCCCAGCAGCCGCCGTAACCACAGCACCGGTCCCAGCAGACACCCAGTTGTTCCCGACGTGGGCTCGCGGTGCCTGTGGCCATGGGCTCCATGGTGCCAGCACCCAGGGAGCAGCCGCCAGGCTCCCACCGAGGGGCCAGCGGCCGGGGTCCGCACCAGCATCACCCGCGTCGGGCGCCTGGTCACCCTCGCGGGCCGGCCGCTGGAACCGGGGATCTTCTGCTGGGGCTCGTCGCTGACACCCGGGAAAGCGCTGGGAATGTGCGGGAAGTTGGACTGTTGGAAAGAGCGTTGGAACGAACGAGCCGGTTAACGAGCGCTGGGGCAGGACGGTTCGCTCGGTGATTTTTTTTCCCGCTCTGCCAGCAGGCAAAGCCGGCGCCTTTGCGTGCCGGCAGCGTGAGCTTCCTGGGGTTCACCGCCTTTGAGACCCCTGCCCCCAGGGTTGTTGCTGACCGTGCAGCCACAGGGTCACTGCGGCTGGGAAGGAGCCCCGGGGTCTTTGCCAGAAATCACGATGAGGTTGTTAGTTATTGCATCCCGCGGTTTGATTGTCACCTGTCCCCTTGCTCCCCCGGAATGAAGACGTGAGACGGGCTCTCCTCTGATTTCTCCTCTCCCTGTCTGTGTGTTGCAGGCGAACGGCCACAGTTTCGTGCACCTGGAACACGAGAAGGCTGTGCTGCTGCTGAAGAGTTTCCAGAATACAGTAGACCTAGTTATTCAGCGTGAGCTTACTGTCTAAATATTTTTTTATAAATAGTAAATATGTCTAGCCAGATCTAATGTTCAAACAGATTTATACATAGGAAACCAATTTTTTTTTTTTTTTTTTT
>WKFP01014823.1:75455-134736 GCA_011057875.1 Pterocles orientalis | reverse complement strand
CAGGGGAAAAAAAAAAAAAAAAGCCACTTACAAAATACTTATTTTGATAAAATAGTGAAGCGCAGCCCGTGGAAGCCTGCAGGACTCTGTTTTATTGCAGAGCCGTTTGCCTGCTCACAGCTCGCGGGTTTTACCGGGGTGTTGGCATTCAGAAGCCAGTTGTTCATGACAGCGATCACTGAACAGCTTCAGCTGTGTTTGGAGGTTTTTCCCAAGCTCTTTTCCCCCACGTCCGTGCCTGCAGCGGTGTCTCGTGGCCCTGCGCTGGCTCCCAAGGGGGGGACAGGCTGCACCCGCCAGGGACGGCCGAGCCCGGCCAGTGTCCCAGCACAGGTACCGGGGTGAGTGACCGGAGCTGGGTGACCGGGGGCGAGTTCCCAGCGCTGGGTGCGGTGCATCCACGGGGCAGCAAATGCAGGAATTTCACGGGGAACGCTCGCCCTGAGAGGCTGCTGGGGCTTCTGTAGGGCGGCTTATGTCTGGACAGGAACGAGATGGGCAGGAGCCACGTCTGTAGCTCACCCAGAACCAGCTGAGGAGTGGTCACGGGTGTTCTAGATCACCGCTGATCTTCACGAGCCAGAAATCCAAATCACAGCAGGAGTGTGCAGGAGCGGGGTTTGCTGTTGCAAGGAAGCCCTTGGCATGTAGAGACGCTCCTTGGTGAGACCTCTCTGGGTGGGAACACAGCAACGAACAGCTCTGGGCAATCCCAAAACGCTGATTTACAGCGATGGGTGTAGATGTACGGATCTGTATAAATGCAACAAGAAATGCAAAGAGTATTAACTGGAAATCCAGCCTTTCCCATCTGCTCCCGTGCAGGATGCGGGCTCCGAGGCAGTCCCAGGGGCTGATGCCGGGTGTCGGGTGTTTATTCCGGAGCAGGAGGAGGGCTGGAGCTGGGTTCTGTGTTTGAAGAACAGGGTTTGACACAAGCGTCCGCTTCCCAAAATCCACCGGCAGGCACAGCAGAGGCCGAGCCTCGGGCGCGGGCTGTGGAGGCACCACTTGTAACCGGGAGGATTTGACATTTAGGATTTTCAAACGAGAATTTATCTGAAGCTCGAGCTCCCTACCCCTGGGCACCAGCTCCCCCTCCTGCCCCCGTGCTCTCCCCCCAGCCTTCTGCCTTTACAAAAACTGATTTTAAGCAAGCGCACAAAGATGTAGGATTCCATTTTCAGGCAATTGGACGTCAGGATTTATTTCACTCGCGAGTCTTGCCCGTGTGCGTGGAACACAACGCACCCATACAACTTTCAGGCCAGTAGTTTGGATAGGATGGGAATTAATCGGTGGTTTGGTTTGGTGTGATGGTGGCACCAAGCCACGCGTGTGCCTGCGGGGCGGCGAACGGCACCTGTCCTGGAAAAGCAGATTTCAAAAGACAGTAGTTGAGAATCATAGAGTTTAAAGAGCTTCTCCTAAAAAAAAATTTAAAAAATTAAAAAAAAAAAAAAATCCTTTTGCCAATCCTCCTCCTGGAAAATTCCAGCCAGTGTTCTGGAAGCCAGTGCCATCATTGTGTCGTGTTCGCGTCCCCACGGCCCTTGCCAGGCGTTTCCGGCAGCACCACCCCCCGGCCCCAGCCCTGCGGCACAAGAGGTTCATCTCTGTCACCGGGGGCCTCCCCGTCCCTCTGTCCCCACCCTGGGCAGAACGGCCTCTCCAGCCGTCCCCATTTCTACTCGTGAGTACTGTACCCAGTCCCGAACCAACGGCTTACTTTATGAACAATTTTACCATTTTATAAGAGACATGTTTAATTATGATGGAGATGGCTGTATTGTAATTAATATTTTGAGATAATTGTGATTTTGAGCTTAAATTATATACAGAAAATGGTCATTTTTGTATGTGTTCAAAGATTGCTATATTACAAATGTACTTTTCAGTTTAATTACAGTATCCATGTAAATAGAGCTGAATGAAGAAATATTTACTACTTTATTAACATAGATTGTGAATGTACTTCATGGTTTTTGCAGTATAAAGACTTACCGAACTTGAAAGCTGCTTCATTTTCTGTGCGAAAAGGTACTTCAAAATTCTATTTTAAATCTATTGATTCAGTGCAATCAATTCTCTTGTTAGTTAATTTGCACACGCAGGTTGTATCCTTCCGGTTTGGTTTCATGTACGCCCCTTCCCCGTAAGGTGCATATTGTGTTCCGATGCATTTTGCAGACGCTTCTGTACATAAGACAGAGACAGGGACTAAACCAATGCTGTGCAGCGTACAGCAGAGCCATTTTCGGCTTTGGTGTACCCAACTTTTTCAGTATTTAAAAAAAGTGTTTTGAATAACATTCAAAAGTCTCTTTATTGTATAAATAATAAAAATGTCACCTTATTGTAATTCATTTTTGTCATCTTTTACTATGGGAAAGGCTCCGAGGTTTCCCAAAAGGCTGTTCCGCAGATGGGTGTTACCGACCCGTCTCGCTGGAACGGGTGCAGACGCCCCGTAACTCCACCGTTCCCATCCCTCCCGTAAGTTACAGCCTCACCTGCCGGCAAACCAGGCGGGGGTTGAGGGAGGGATTCACTTTCATCACCAGTTACGGCAGAGAGAGACTGGAAAATTGAACTTGTTCAGCCGTAGCTGCTGCCGAGACATCCAGTACAGAAACGGGGCGACTGCAGGCTTGCAAAGAAAACTTGGCATTTGCTGCTCCTGTGGACAGGCACGAATGCCGTATGGAAAACAGGGAAACTAAAGAGAGGGGGGGGTTAGGGGTGAGAGCAGCAGCAGTTCCATCATCCAGGTACCTGCACAACAGCTCTGGTCCCGGCCGAGCTCCACGGAGCCGGCATTCCTCCTGCGCAAAGGGGCTAGCACCTCTTTGTGACAGAACTGTCCCAGCCCCTGCCACCCCCAGCGCAGCACCGCCACGGCACGTAGAGGGGCGTGTACTGAAACGGACCCAAACGCTGCTGGTTATAACTACAGCGTGTGCTTAAAAACCCCAAACCATCATCCAAGGGGAAACGTTTATTGTTTCAGTGCAGCTACCACCACCAGCCACGTTTTCCGTGCTTTTACCCGAGGCACGCACGCAGCCCGCAGGACATCTCGTACCGCGCCCGTATCATCCGCGTTCCAGCATTTATCACACACCAACCAGGAGCCAAGTTTTTGAGGCAGCAGGGAAGAGGCTCAATCCCTTCTGGGAGATATAAAACAGGCATACAAAAATCAAAGGGTTTACTTCTGCCTTTTGCTCAAATACTCTGATGTTGACAATTCTTTTAAAAATTAGCGTGATTGTAGAAAAAACATTGTCCCTGTCACTGAAGGCAGCTTTTAACAGCATTCTTCATTACAAAAAGTGTAAACATGTGTCGTGGTATTTTACAATGCAGCCTGGAGGGGAAAATGTCTCATGGGTGAGTTTGTTCTCAACATGCAAACGACGAACAGCGTGACAAATGCTTTACAGCACAGAGCAGAGTACCAAGCAGGTGAGGAAGGAGGAGGAAGGCAGTAAAACAAGATGCATTTGGTCGGGTAACACTTTGATGTGCTCTGGTTCCCCAGCCTGCCGAGGACAGAGGCTGCTGTATCAAGCAGGAATTCGGCTCCTCAGGTACTCCAGCACCGCAGCCGTGCCCTTCGCCAGAATGGCTGCGCGGGGAGTGCGGAAGGGATTTCCCTCTAGCAGGAGCGTCCTAGAAAAACAGAGATTTTGAGTTACTCGTGTAAAGGTTTTCCTGTGTACCACCACCTCACATGCTGCAGACAGGTTTTAGAATCTTCTGACACTCCAGCAATGACCAGTAACATGCTGTCTTTGATGAGCACACTGCTTACGTGTAACCATCACCTCTGAGCTGGAAGATGTAAGGATGTGCACGGTTACATCTCTTTATACATTATTTAGAGAACGTGATCCTGCCTCTCTTACAGCAACACCAGGTAAGGAGCAGAACTAACTGACAGACGGGGCTGTGGCTCACCCGGCTCGTCTGCTGGTGCTCCAGCAGTGTGTCTGTGCGTTCCCACAGCGTCACTCTAACATCAGATCAACACAAACCAACATAACCTGTTTTTTAAAATCATGAAACTCCACCCCCAATTCTCTACAATTCTGAGGAAATACAGATGAAATCGCATTGTTCTGCAACAGGTAAGAGAGACCCTCTCAGTGCACTGAGCGCCACAAGCAAACATCCTGCCAGTTAGCACTCCTTCCTCTGACAACACATGCCCTGAAGGCAGTGGGCAGAATGTATTTGTATAAAACAGGTCACCGCTTAAAACACACACCTCAGACTTTCACAGTTCCCAAGTTCCGGTGGCACCTGGAGGAGGTCGTTGTTCTGCAGGTCCAGCGTTCCGAGCCGGTCCATCTTCTTCAGCTGCAGAGGGTCGATGGACCCAACCTGGTTGTTGCTGAGCAGGATGGTCTCCAGCGCGGCGATGCGATAAAGGACACCGGGAAACGCTTTAAATCTTCAAGAAAAAAAAAGAAGCAAATCAAGGACAGGCAGAAACAGGGCATTCAAAAATGAGCAGCCTTTAAAATCAGGCACCATTTTAGCTCTACTCAGGCAAATGTTTAAACACGCTGCTCTGAAAGCAGCCAGCGTCCACCAATCCTGCCCATATTTGGTTTTTGATATACTGTGTTCACAAGATTGTTTAATCCCTTTTTAAAGCAGTTGCTACTGTCTCTCTGCACAACTTCTGTGGCAGAAAGTTCCAAAAACACAGTGCAGGCACTTCAGCTGTTCTAAGCTCACAGCTAGCTGATCAGGTGCCTCCTCATCCTTCCATCGCACAAAAATCATACTGAATTCAGCCCCGTTCTTTCTATTATTGTATAGAAACAGAAACAAATCTAAATAGTTGCTCACCTGTTATAAGAAAGATTGATTATTTGCAGCTTTGCCAGTGCCTCCATTTCCTCGGGTAAAGATGTCAAAAAATTGTTTCTGTGAATCAAATGAAGACAAACAATAATCACTAACTTCGATGAAGGTGTCATTAAGACTCCGCAGAGACAGAATATGCATATTCATCAGTGCTAACACGCTGTCTGACACCAATTAATTGCTCCATAAATGGGTCAAGACAGGTTCTGTTTCAGGCAGCACAACAGGGTTGTTACCTTCATGGTGCCACTTCCCAGCTGTCCACCAGGATTTTTTGGGTGTTTTTTTGGGGCTGTTTTTAAATAGCAACTGAACACCCCTGAGAACTTTTGATGACTGAGGCAAGACCTTTCATCACAGCAAGTCTCTGAGCTTGTTCTGTGCCTGTCTTTAAGCAATGCCTAAATCTAGGCCACGTGCTCTGTCAGATCTGCCGGTCACTCAACTCTCATGGAGGCATCAGGGGAAATGAAAAATGATTTCAGTCCCGCTATTCCGCTGGAACAGATGGCTGGTTTAAACAGGCATGAAAAGAAGTTACCGAGAAAGGAAGCCCAACGCACGTCACCAACCTGATATCCAAATGTGTCAATTTATGGAGCATGCAAAGCTCCAAGGAAACAGAGGAGATTTTATTGAAGCCAAGGCTGACATCACAAACCGAGTCTTTCAGCTCCACAATCCTGGAATACAAGAGGAATAAACTTGTATTATGGAAGCTCATGTTTGCATTCTGTTTTCTAAGTTACTGAAAAACCCCTGCTTTATGCTACAAATCAAGGACACTCCATGCTTTGTGACATTTCAGAAGCACTTTTGTGGAGTGAAGACAACAAAGTTCACCTGAGAAAGCTGGAGTCTTACACTTGATGTAGAGACAAAGCTCAGAATCCCTTTTCTGAAGTTATTAGGAGTGTACAGTTTCTCTCTCTGATTACGAAAGTAAATTTTACCACAAAAGCCTACTCACTTAATTGCAGGTAAGAGGTATGAGAGAAACTATGGCACAGATGACCACCACTGTCATCTCCTGCCCCCAAAAAAGACTCTCTCCATATCCTTTAGCAGCCAACCAATCCGAAAAAGATTGTTATTTTATTTCCACCTCTTTTTTCTGTTCCACTGATCTGCTATTACGAATTCCAGCAAACACAGCACTTGCTGCTTCCTGTGAAAGGGTATGACTTCAGGATGCTTGGTGTAAAATGTTTAACAGCTCAGAAAGTCACTTATTGAGTCCCTCTAGTGGGATCTCTGTTTTAGCCCTAAAACCAAAAGACAGTGGAATGAGAAAAAGCTCGTGTCTCCCGTCTGGACTGCCACCGAGTTCTTGGCACCCAGCACCTCCTCCCCAGTGAACACAACTGCCTCTAACGCAGTGGAAGAGCACGGGAGGCACAGGCATTCTCTCACTAAACTGATTTTCTATAAATTACACTGAAAAGAGATTTTTTCCTCTGAGAAAGAGACCACACCTCTTCAAATTCAATGCACTAAAGATTAAATGCTCAGCACACTTGGGCCCAAGAATGGAAGCAAGTTACACCCACAAATGTGGCAGTATCCTTAAAAATCAGCTTTCATTGTGTTCTTGGGCTACCAGGGATGCTGAAGCCTTCCTCCTTACACAAAAAGACTATTTATTCCCCGTAGAGTCAGCCAAAAGCTCCTCCTTGACTGTGGATGAAGTAACAAGTGCAGTAATATCAAATGCTATGGGATGGGACACAAACCCTCTAACGAAAAAAGGCGTGGAAATTGTTCAGGCTTCCTTATAAAAAAAACACAATCAGTCATGCTACCTGAGAAACGGAATTTAAATAGAACCTCAGCAGTAGCACAAAGCTACACCCAACAAAGCGCTGAATCCACACCGATTATCTTCATCAGGGAGAACAACCACTCTGCAGAGAAAACAATCCTACACCGCAGCCAAGTCCAGCACTTCATGATATGAGCAGTCCCATCAGTCTCCCTGGTTCATTCCAACAATGTTTAGCAAGGCAAGATGAAAAACAATATTTAACGAACACACCGCTGAGCAGAGCCAAGGTTCTTTCCACTGCAACCGTCATGCTGATCAATGAATCCCCCTGCAGGCTACTCGTAGGAGAAACGTAAGTGTATCACCCAGCATCTCAATCGCACTCTGATTTGTATGTGTGAGTGCGCACACACGCATGGCATAAAGGGTAAATCTACTTGATTCAGAAACTCACAAGATGCTGAGTAACGAAAGGAGAAAGGAAAGTAACAAACAGGGAATAATCCTTACGAAAGTACCTTGGAGGAATCTCATTCAGCTGATTTTTGCTGAAGTTGACAGTGGTGACAGGATTGCTTCTGACTGCATCAAACATTTCATCAGGAATCACAGCTGCCTGTTTCTCACTACAAAACAAAAAGCATTTAGCTGAGTAATACAAACAAGTTCATAATTTCCTATTTATTTACACGATGTATTCATCTTCTTACAGAAAAGCCGGAGTGGTAGAACACATGTACGAATACCTACAACCTGAAGTCCCCGAAGGACTGTTAATCAGAAACCGTGTCTGGGCGATCATCACTGCACACCAGCACCCTGAGCTGTCACCTTGCTCAAGAGAAATCAGAGAGATGAGCTACGTCACTACCTCAACAAACGTGTGAACGCTGCCTATCAAGCCAGGAGGTGCGGCAAGACAGGCATTAAACAGATTTCCCCCTCCCAGCTTGGAAAACGTCCCCAGCACAGTGATGTGTAACTTGGTAACTGCTCAGTTTGGAGCCTCTGAACGTTTGTGGGGACTAAAGCCAGCCCAGCGAGCTCCTCTCCACGTCCCAGCTCTCAGCAGGACTCCTCATTTCACCCACAAACAGGGTTTTCTTCCCCTTTCCCAACGTAACAAGTTACATTGCTGGTTAGATTTAAGAAATAACTGAAGAGATGCTCACCTACGACATGACGGTTTCAGGCTTAGTGATAATTGCTAAAGAAGTTTAAATGTACTAAAAGCACCCGAAGGTATGAAGCATTCCAGTCAGTTAAAAGGAGCGTTACTGCGGAATAGCTGATAATACAAAGAAGTAATTAAAAAACCCTGCGATTCAAATCTGCCTACTCCTGAGCACACTAATTAAAGTGAAAAATGCACAAATGCAGCAGGATTTGCAGACAGTCTGGTATAGATTATGAAATAATTAAAAAAAGGTAAAAAATAGGCAAGTGTTCTTAGCACTTTAGAAACAGGCAATATTTAAAGCCACGTACCTATAATCCAGTAACTTCAGTGAAGTTATGGCGTGCATGTTAACCCTTGACTCGCTTGGAAGAGTCATGGCGGTCACAGGAGGCTCTCCATTTGGGCTAGTGACATCATCTAGAGATAACACACGTATACAGTCACACAAACTGCAGGCTACAGTCAGACGTGGTGTTCCGGATGACCGAGACAGAGAGCTTTAGCCTGCCTGGTCTCCTGCCATCACCCTTTCTAACTCTTCCTGTATTCTGCCTCAACGTGATTCTGAATATTTCAAGAATTTTCTACGAAGGGGTTTTCGCAATCTTGGTTTCTGGCTTTTGGGGTTTTTTTCAGGTGGAATGAGGAGGAGAGGGGTTGACTTGGATTTTGAAAAAATAGGTCAGGAAGCAGCAGAGATGTGATGCTAGCAGGAGCTAGTTAAGTTAGGCAGCAGGCTTCAAGGGGTGGGGAGCTAGAAACAATGATAAACGCGGATGTCAGGCAAGAAATCCAGAACAGCAAATCTGACCACAATTCTGGGTAAAACATGAATATTTATAAACCTTCATCATACCCTCCTCTGAAGAGTTCCTTTTGATTACCACCTACAATCCACAGGAGAAAGCTATTGGTACTTTGAGTGCTTAAGAAACGCAGATTAAAAGCATTGTTCTGCATATCCGAGGTGTGGCATCACACCCCAGGGATTCACAAACGCGTAAGGAGGGTGAAGCTTAGCTAGAAGTCCAAATGTATGCTATATCCAGTTTCTACGAAAATAAACTGGACAGAACTCTGGAAATTCAGCAGCATTCATGAACAAAAGTCTATCAACCATTGCGCCTAACCACAACTAGTTATCCTTTCATTTAGAAAAGTCAAAAGGGTCAAAACCAAGCTAAAAAAGAAGCCTTTTTCCAGCTTAAACCTCTACAGAAACAGGACTGCTACTGGGTTACTCCAACTTAGACGCCACAGCAGGTAGAGAAAAACCATGAGCAATGTCGTACATGCAAGACATCAGGTAATGTCATTATCCACAATTATATTATCTATTATAGCTCACCAGATAAGCTTCTGAGTATGTCCTCTAGCATCCAATTAATTTTTGTCAAGTCAGATTTGCACAGAACCTGACATTTTGAAGCGATTTTTTACGCTGCAGTAACCTAATTAATACTGCCATCCTCTGGCTGGGAGAGGGAAATCCCACTTACTGAAAGAGGAAAACTCTCATGTACCCCTTTCAATAGAAGTTGCCTACATGTTACCAACAAGATTCCTTCTAAATTTTTTTTTTTGCCATTTCCCCATCCCTGGAGGGGTTCAAGGCCAGGCTGGATGAGGCTTTGGGCAACCTGGGCTAGTGGGAGGTGTCCCTGCCCATGGCAGGGGGTGGCACTGGGTGGGCTTTAAGGTCCCTTCCCACCCAAACCAGTCTGGGATTCTGGGATTCTATGATTCTATAAATGAAAAACACATAATACCTTTGCAAAATATCACCCGCTCTTCTATGTTGTGACCAAGCGCTGGCCAGATTAAAAAGAAGAATCCCTTATGGAAACTTCCCGTGGTGTTCAGGGAAAAAATAAAAAAGCTACTGGAATTCCTCATGCAAAATGCATACAGGGATCAGGAGAAAAATACTTAAGATTATTTTTTTTAAATTATGATTGTCAATAATGAATGTTTGTTATTCAGTATTATAAGAAAAAGGAACAACACTGAAATATAAGAACTGTTGAGTAAAGAAAAGTCTGTTATTGCAGGATAACTGCACAAAACTGCACCGAAACAGCCACTCTCTGTAGATTCTAACTTATCTGAATTCCTTAGAAAGATTCTCTTTAAAATGCAATGTAATAGAGCAACGTACCTTGGATTTTGCTTCTCAGATATTTCAGAAGTTCCGCAGTGCCTTTCTTTAGAAACAAACAAACAAACAAGTCACTCAGCATTTGTCAGCCGCTGTTTGTGCAGCTGTTTGACAATGAGGAATAACAGTTCCAGTCACACAGGTGGAGCCCATCGCATGCTGACTGCAAAAGCCACCCACCTAATGTTCTCCCTAAAAAAGCCCTCTGCACAGCAGCTGATGAACTTGCTTATTTACAATTGTTTATTTACTCCAGCTGAAAATTTCCCATCCCAGGTCAGGAAAAAAAAGTTAAAATGAACTTAATCTTGTTTTTAAAAAGGCCTAAAACAATTATGCTTTGGAGAAGAAATTTAAAATTTATTTAGGAAGCTGACTGTTCAGTGTTCCAATAACTTTTTATGCCCAAAATTATAAACTCTGGGAAAAACCCTGTGGTTCACATAATTTGCATGGATTTTTAACAGCTCGATTCTCCAAACATTTGACTTACAGTCTTCTCACAGCAACTTCTACGCGTCAGACACAGTTACTATCTGTGTAATCTATGAGTAATTAAGCATGATCTCATCTAGCCCATTTACTTTAGGATAAAACTAGGGTTTTCCTTACCATTTTACATGCTTCTACTTGATGCTTTTAAAACCAAGGACTGAACTAGAGTGCTGAATATGAATTAACGGTTCTCATTCTGCAGAGGGGATAAAGGAAATGTGGGAGTGGGAAAGGAACTGTCACCGGGAATCTGGTGAGATGACAGAAACACAAGACAAAAGAGTGGCAGAGAGGCTGGAGGAGACTGGGACTGACTTTGGGCACGGCTAGGGGTGGCGTATGCTGGGCTTGAGCAAGAAGGAAGAACCTGGGAACTTAAGGAAAGGGTGAAGGTCAAACAGAAAGCTGAGGAACAGCCACGTGGCTTGCATGGAGAGGGAAGCCGACAGTAAGACAAATTTCAACAGCCAGGAGATGGCATGTTATGCAAAAAGGAGAGACTAAGATTTAACAGAAATTAAACTAATTAACTGGAAATTCATCAAGAAACAAACATGGGTTTGGAACAGGAAGAGGTGAGATGCAGCAGGGATGGACAACAGTAGAATCTGTGTCCGCTAGACTATTCTTACCCCACCGTGCTACACGCTGCTGAGAAGTGCCTGGGGGACCCTACAAGCTTTATCAATTGCTCCTCTAAATCAAGTGTAAAAAAGTCTAGACAGGCATGTAAAATTCCAGTTACATGAATTTAAATTGTTGGCAACGGATCAAGGCAATGTAAATATAAAATGTCCTAACAGAATCCTTGTACCTGTCGTTTGCTACAAATCTGAAATACACACAAGAAATTACACACATCTGTGCTCTTCCATTTGAAAGACAGCAAAGCCTCAGGAGCTCGGCAATACCAGAACCGAAATAACCAGGCAGCCCCAACTCAGCCTCCTCTGCACATACAGCGTAAGCCAACTTTGAACTCTGGAATCACGTGTAACTTCCATCCACCGAACCGCTGCTCATTAACTCGAAGCATACAATGCTCATTTAACCAGATACACAATGTTTTCCCTCTTCTGACAAATATCACAAAATTTCATTTCAACAGAGAGTCTTCAGCGTTGATTATTTTTAGAGAATCCCAGTGCTTTGTAAACATTTATTGTGTGGCAAAAGCACAGAAAGAGCAATGTGTACCGCTAACGACTAGAGGGGCTTGCTGGGGAAAAAATAAAAGGGAATTCTACGGCAGCAGTAGTACCCGCGCTGCAGGCTCCCTGCTGCCCTACGTGTTCTCAACTCACACCTTTGCTTTGCTGGTTACCCACAGAGAGAATGCAAGCTATCCTTCAGATAACAGGACATCGGATTGTCATTGCTCAAAACCCATCTGCCATCAAATGCGCTCTGGAAATTGAATCCTAGATCTTTACTTCAGGCAAGTAGGAAATGAAAAACAGAAACCCCTGCTCCTCTAGGAAAAGCCTGATGTGAAGTACTCGCCTAGCGCTGCAATGAACTGTGACTGCAACAGGATTAAGCAGCAGACAGCTGCCTTATCCTTCTTTTCCCAGACATCCGTTGCTTCATTTGCAGTATGTATCGTACCTTCTGTAGCAACCCAGAAACGGGTGCTACAAAGCAATGACCGACCCCCTTTATCCCACAGTCCTCACTGCACCAAATGCCAGGGGAAAGAGTACCCAAATCCCAACACAAACAAAAGAGAAGGATTAAAGTTGTACAGGCTACTTGAAATCTGGATGTTTTCTAATTTTTTTTCATGTTTTGTCCTCACAATTTGGAGAATGTGCACATGGGACATCACCAAACTTTATATATTGTCTCCAGTGCTTACTTGCAGGAGGTCTCTTCGAATGGTTCTCAAAGGGTTTCCCTCCAGTGCCAAGAACTTCAGCTGAGGAAGGTTCCCCAGGGTATAAGGCAATCTGCAAATGGAAACAACTAATTTCAGAGCAGTTTCAAAACAATTTCAGAAGAATTTGCAACAGTTTGTCAGATCGCCCGATATCTTGAAGCTCAGGTTCAACTAAAGAGGCACAGAACATGTCACATTTAAGAAAGGCACAGTTTGATCACAGCGATCACACAATATAGAAGAGGTTCCTTCATCTGATGATTGAGTCCTTTTTTAATGACATTTTACAAAGTGAAATACATCAGCTACAGAGCTCACTGTCATTAGATGTCACTGGCTACGCCTCATCACAGACAGAATGCAGTTTTCAACATTACCTACTGATATCATTGTTGGCGAGGTCAAGTCGCTCCAGCTTCTGAAGCAGAGTGATTTCATCAGGAACCGATTTTATCTTGTTGTCTCTAAGTTCCAATACAGAGAGGGAATTCAGATGCTTCAGATTCTCTGCATTTAGTATTTCAATCTGATTTTCGCCAGCATGTAATTCCTACAGAAACAAAGACCACCCACAATTATGTTACTCTACTAAAATTACTTCATAGCTTACTAATCTCCGAAATCATTACATCAGTAAAAATGTAAAATGACATGGACAAAATATAGATCTCGATTCCCTTTTATCTGCATGCGAAATACGAAAGCCTCCAAAGCTGCAGAAACACAAATCTGAACTTAGCTTTTTTCCAACCATCACAGAACCCTCAGCTTTGAGTCCCATTTCCAAGCTAGGAATAAATCTTCTCCACTTTTGCCAAGAACTTGTCACGACTTTACTCAAGAAGTTTCTTAAATTCCAAGTTATAGGAAGTTGAGAGGGCAGCTCTCCATCTCCCTGTTGGAAATGTTTCACTGATGAAGCAAATGAGAGATCAAAATACAACTGTTGCAGGCAACATTAAATCTAGTTTTTCAGTCATTCCTCTTCTAAATGTTTCTTTGATTTTCCAAATCTGAAGCATACTGCTACAAAATTGTCTTCCAAATGACCTTCAGACTGACCCATGTGGACAGTAATTGCAAATGGAGATGTATGAAACAAGAGTTCCAAACACAGAATTACCAACTTTTGATCACAGCACTTCACAAAAAATCACATTTAAAGCAACACTGATTATTTTAAAGTTTACAGCAAATACATGTACAGTATACCCACCATTTCAAACCTTACCTTCAGTAATTTGCATGAGGGAAATTCTGGTAAGGAACGCAATTTATTTTTTCTCAGATAAAGTTGTTCCAACGATGCCATAGTGGCTAATTTAGAAGGTACAGTTTCCAGGTAGTTTTTACTACAATCCAGTTGTCTTAAGCCTACAGAAGTAAGTGTGCCAAGTGGCAAAATAAGAGAACATAAAAATTGTTTTCTACAGAAGCATAAATATCCTGGTTTTTAAGATAAACATAACAACATTTTGCCAAACAGAATTTTGGAAGAAATCGAAGCAGTTAGCATCAACATCTCTGAAAGCAAGGCTTCTGCTTTTCCTTTTTTCTTCATAGAGCTTTCTGGAATGCTTTCAATCACACAGACAGATACTAGATCTTGTCAAGAAAGGGTCTAATACTACAAATCATCTCAGAAAGATCCGCAGGTAATTTTATAGCATTTATAAAAGCTGGCTGGCTCCCACCACCCTACAGGTCTGCCACGGCTATTAAAACATGCATTTCATATCAAGCACTATGCAGCTTGATATTTCACATTCAAATGTTAGAAGTTAACTTTATCACTCTCTAATTTATGTTTTTTTCCTTTCCCACAGTTTCATTTATGCTTTCTCACTTATGCTTTATTTTCCACTAAAGAAAATTTTCCAGTTTTCCAATAAAGAAAAAAAATTGCCAAATTGCTTATTGCAGCCTTAAGGCTAACAACTTCTAATCAGAACAATATTAATCCTTACACTTTTTAAAAATTTTTAAAAATAATTCTGAACTAATATTCTTGAGAACACATTAACTCTTTAAGAATATATTTTTTAAATCCTGAAGATGCAGAGTATTTCTGGACGTAACTACAGAACTGGCTGTATGGCATTTAATAATCTGAGGGAACTCACTTTTCATTGCACTGATATCTGCAGGCAGGTTCTTGAGTTGATTACAAGCCAAATTGAGTCGCACTAAGTTAATGAGCAAAGCAAAACTTGCTGGAATGTCTGTGATATGGTTGTTGGATAGATCCTGAAGATTAAAAAAAGAAAGAGAGAGAGAAGGAGAGAGATTAGAAAGAGAGACGTTTAAAATATCCCACGAGTACTGCTACTGCCAAGTTAATTACTGGCAGAACATTAAAATTAAATGGCTGACATCTTCAGGATCTCCCTGGTAGAAATGTGAATACAAGAAACAAGTCTCCCATGACTGACAAATCACAAGGGATTTGATTTTTCTTAAAATATTTGGCAAGCCCGGGGCAAAACTTGGTTTCAAACACAATAAAACCCCACCATGTAACAACTGACGACCCACGTCAGTCATTAGAATATCCACAGAGTTCTGCCATCTAAGCTATGTTTTTTTAATTAGCAGCAGGAAAACACGGATAAATCAGTCTTTCTGCACAAATAAATATTTTTCAAAAAGACGTAATTTACCAATTCTTCTAAATTGACAAGCTGTCCAAATCCATCTGGCAAGTGACTCAGCTCATTGTGGTGAAGAAGAAGGCTCTTCAGATGTGCCAACTGCATCAGCTCTTCTGGGATACTTTTCAGTTTGTTGTGGCTAGCATGAAAACATGGAACACAAAGGAAAAACCAATTACTGAGCAGTTTTAAGAACACAACTGCATACAGAACACTTCTGTTACACACGATGCTATCCAAACAAGCTACGCTACTTCTATCAGCCGGATTATCTTAGCCACACACAACCTGTTGAAACACAACCTCTCCAGAGCCTGGAGCCCGCACAAAGCACAGCCAGCATCAGATGCACTGGATATTCCCTGCTGGCACAGACTAACCATTAATTACATCTGCAGCGAGACAGGCTCCTGTAAAACACTCCCACACTGCAGCATGCACATACGCTTGCTGTTGGCACCTTTGAGAAAAGGTGTCTCGTAGAACTTTCACAAGTCCTCTATGATGGATTAGTTTCCTGGCAGAAATTCATTATGTTTGTTTATTTATTTGTCCAAGAACACTTTTAATTCTCATCTGAATTTACCAGTTAGATCTTAACTTTGTGTTACATAGTTCACACACGCAGTCACAGCATACCCTCTTTCTCCTTGTGCAGGAATTTACAAAATTACTCCAGTAACCAGAAAAATATGAACTTTCCAGCACGACTGAGATCTATACAATTATTTCCAATGTATATTATTCATGGCAAAAAGTATTTTTGTTCCTTTAAACCAAAATTGCCAGACTATGCCAGACTAAGGCAAATGAATGCATACTGCTTTTGTGTGATTATTCAGTTTATCAGTTTCCACCTTCCAAGCAAGACTGTGACTTCCAGTATCAGTGAAAATAATTTTAACAAACCTAAGATCATCAGTTTTGATCCAAAACTTAAGATTTTCAATATACTAATATTCTCTAGTTAAAAATCTGAAATTAATTTTCTGAAAGAAAAAATTACCTACTGCAATCTCTTATTCACACCGTGACAGTCACCGCAATATTTCTTATGCTCCAATTTTGTAACATGCCACGTGATGTCATGTACTTACCTGACGTCAAGTTTCTGAAGATTTTCTAATTGTCCTAAAGCGGAAGGAAGCGATGTCAGCTGATTATCATGCACCTGGAAAACACAGATTTTAGAATACAGTTACTAATCTGTACCTTGTAGATTTCCTTCTCCTACCCCAGAACAAATGAAGGTAACCTCATACACAGAGTAAGTTTGTACACAAGTAACCGCTATGTATATACCTCAAAGCAATTACCAAGAGCAGCACTGCAACTGCTCACCTGCAAAATTCTGTCTAATTGATAGAAAATGCTGAGAAATTAGGTATTTCTATAGGGGGGTGGGGGAAGCACGCAGGAAAGGTGGGTGCATCCAGTCATAGCTGTTCCTTCAGTGTCCATAACAAAACTTCCTAGATCTTTCTACACAACACTACCCACTACCAGCGTATAAACTATTATCAGAGCAACCTGTAATAATCTTTTATTTATCCTGGGAATACACAAGTGCTACTTCTACACATCCACCGCTGCAGGAAAATGGAAAACAAAGATCCCAGACCGTGTTTTCCCACCTCCTACAGAGGCAGTACAATGGGATCGTGGTACTTACATCCAGCACAGTGAGCGCAGGCAGAAGTTTGACATCCTCTGACAGAGACTGCAGTTTGTTCGAGGCGAGGATCAGCTTGGTCAGATCCGTTTGCTCCCACCAGCGATCCGCAGCGCCGAAAGAGAGATTTTGATGAGCTTCCTCTGGAGTATCCAAATTGATCCTCCACACATGTTGAGGTACTACATACAAAACATACGGGTGACAGCTCAATTTGTCTGATATTTACCCTCCCACTGCCACAGCAGGTTTCATCTATACATACAAACACGCAGTCAATTTCTAGAGACATTTTTCCAGTGCTGCCAACAACAAGCTCATGGAAATATACCAACAACAGCCCAAGTTCAGTTCATCTGCACACAGGTGGCAGGAAAGATTCATTCATTGCTGTTGCTCCCTCCGTATTTTCCCTGCCCTGCCCGGCTGGCATCGCCCAGCACAGCCCCGAGGCACACCAACCTGGGGATCTGTCAGCGAGATCCTGCGAACAAACACCCTCCCAGGGGAGCCGAGGGCTCGGCCCACGGGCAGCCGCTCTCCCCGGGGCTCCCACCCGCGCCAGCCCGTGCCCCCGCGCTCACTCACCCTCGCTGAGGCCCCGGCCCGACAGGTTTAACTGCCCGCTCTTCCGAGCCGCCCGCAGCAGCCCCTGCGGCACGGCGGGGCCCGGCTCCTCCGCTCGCCGGAACCCAGCGCGGGGATCTCTCCGCGCCGCCATCCCCTCCGCACGGCCGCCCGGCACCGCCCCGCACCCGCCGAGCAGGCGGAGCCTGGCGGGGTGCCTCAGGCGGGTCCCGGCTCCGGCAGCCGCCCGGCGGGACGCCGCCTCGCTACGGCCCCGGCCGCCGCCATTTCCTGCACGGCCCCGAAATGGTGCCCGAAAGCGGAGCGGGGCCGGCGGGAAATCCTCCGGGAGAGGCTCACCCCGGCGGCGTGTCCCCGAGGGGTGTTGGTGGCGTTCCAGCCCGCTCGGGCTCCTCCCCCGTGTCCTTCTGCTTCCCCTTTGTCCCAAGGCTGAATCCAGGCCAAATAACCCAGAGGAATGTTTTAAACACACACATGGTGCACACCAAATAAAAAAGCACTTGGACTTAAATTCATTATTTTTTCTTTTCCCTTTCCCAAACCAAGCACAGACTGGAAAACCCTGGCTGCCCACCGACACTGACAATTGACAGAAAAGGTGTTACATTTCCCCCTTCATCAAGTTTTCAGCTGTAGTTCTTTTCAAACACCAGGTTTGTATTGCAAACCCTTTTGGAAAAAAGCTTCTATTTAACTTACAAGTACCTAGCTAAGGGCCGAATACCAGGTTAGGTGAATAGGGATGTGGCTGGAGAAACCGACATGCTTCAGGCACTAGCTCTCGACTAAAGATTTGGCTCAATTTGGTTTTTTTACCGCTGTTCCTCAGTTACCCTTTTTTCTGTCTTTGGGAGCCACCACCAGGCAGCACTCCATTAATAAAATGCTGGGCGTTTCAACTGAGTGTTAAAAAAGAAAAACAAAACAAAACAATGCTGGAAATCCCAGTGAGAAGCCTTCACGTTTGAATTTGTTCCTGTAAGGGGAAGGGATATTTAGAAGCGCAGGAGTTGAGACTGGTCCACAACAGGCAGAAATCATGACAATGGACGGGAACGGCTCCAGGTATGGCTGAGCTTCCTGGAATTACTCATTACTTGAAAATCGCTTTTACAGACTTGGGAAATAACCAATTGCTTTATTTACAATCTGATGCCGGGAGCGATAGAGAAGAAAATGCTCCACAGTACATCCACATCAGAGAACCCAAGCAACAAAATACCCACTCCACTCATCTCTACGTGAATACAATTAATTCATGTACCCATTGACCCCGCCTGTAAAAAATGTTTTTATTTTAAGCTTACAGCTCTGAAGGAGCAAGTGGCACTACCAAGCCCGTCTGGAAGACTTCTGGCACGGCTCTGTGAGCAACATGGAGCCTCTCAGTTGAGGCCGCTGACACCCCGCTGCCCCCCTGAAGCCAGCCCAGGACTCTGGCTCCCCAGCCGCCATCTGGATGGCCTCCCGGGCCAGCAGCACAAAGGCCAGCTCGGGCCCAGCGCTCCCCGTCCGCAGCGGAGCCCTCCATTCCCCGCCAGCAGCGGAACCCTCCCTTCCCCTCAGCCCTGAGGAGAGGCGCGGACCGTGCGCAAAACCCGCCGCACCCCTCGCGCCTCTCCCGCCCTCAGCCAACCGCCTCCCGCTCCCCCGCTCTGCGCACGCGCGGCACGTCCCGCGCGCACCCAGCACGTAGCACGCGTGCGCGGAGGCGGAGCCTCCTTCCAACTCCCCCCCCTTCCCCAACCAACCGGAGCGAGCTGCGCACGCGCCGTCGCCGCGCGGTCCCGGGAGAGGCCGGGGACACGCGCATGCGCAGGGCGCGGCCGCTCGGCGCGAGGCCCCGGGGCTGTGAGCCTGCGTGGGTCCGCGCGCCGCGCGCACTGCGCCTGCGCAACGGGCGGCCGCGGGGGATTGTGGGATACTGCGGCCCAGGCAGGCTGGTGAGGCGGGCGGCGGCGGTGGCGGTGTAACGAGGGAGCTGCGGCGAGGAGCTGCTCGCGCCTCACGTGCTCTTCCTCTCCCCGATGTGTTTGTAGCAGCGGAGCGGGCGGCGGTAGCGCAATGGCTTCCAGCAGCGGCACCGACGTGATCCAGGTCACCAACGTCTCCCCCAGCGCCAGCTCCGAGCAGATGCGGACGCTCTTCGGCTTCCTCGGAAAGATCGAGGAGCTGCGCCTCTTCCCCCCCGAGTGAGTGGCGGCCCTCTCCCTTCTTCCCCTCCCCCGCCAGGAGCGGGCCCCTTCCTCCGCCTCTCCGCGGCCCAGGCCTCCGCCTGCCCCTCCCCTCCCCCAGCGCAGGCCCGCGGCCCGCCTCCCGCCTCCATGGCGGCCGCAGCGGCCTCCCGCCGCCGCCCCGGCCTGCCCCCGGCCTCCCGCCGCCGCCCCGGCCTGCCCCCGGCCTCCCGCCGCCGCCCCGGCCTGCCCCCGGTCTCCCGCCGCCTCGCTGAGGAGCTGGCCCGGGCGTGAGGCGGGGAGATCCCCCGGCGGGCAGCACCGCGGGGGTGTGCTGGGGGAATCTCGGGGAGTCGAGGCGGAGCGAGGTGCTGCCTGTGCCGGTGCAGCCCTTCTTTCTTCTCAGAGCTGCTGGAGGAGCTGACGAGCTTGTTGCAATTGGGATTATTTGCATAATTACGTGGGGAAAAGGTCTATGCATGCCTTTGTGGCACGCACGCATTTATTGCTTGTGTTACCTCATGCAGTTGCTCGTGGGATGCCTCCTGTCAGATGCACGTTTTTCTCTGGGAGCTGTTCGTTCCAGGGCCATCTGTCTAGCAAACCTCCAGAACTGAAGGCAGTTTTTGAGCTGTTGACCATAAACCTAAAATTTTAATGCACACATGCATTCATTGCAGGGAATTCTGTGCAAAATGGGCAGGTAATCACTAGTATACGAATTACACACATTTATTATGTTACTTAGGCATTAGCATTGATTTTGGCCGTGACAGTTTGATTTGTTTTACAGAACTGAATGTTGATCTTTTGTGTATACATTGTATAAATAAACAGGTTTCTTTTTGCAGTGGTGAATGGAGATTGATTGGAGAAAAATCAAAAAAGAACACAGTTATTTTTAATGCCCAAGACTATTTGGATTTTTTTTTTTTTTGGGGAAAATAGTATCACAAATAATTTTTTTCATCAATCCCTGCTAGCGCAAAACCAGGAAGATTCACCCATCCTGCTGGCTGGTTTTATATGCAAATTCAGAAACAATATTGCTGGTGTTTGTGCAGTTTCTTGCTTTGGATTGGCTTTTGTCAGTTTTGTGTTGGAAATTGAAGTGTGGAAGGAAGTGGAATGTAAGTGAAATGGAGGGACAGCTCCAGAAGGAGAGTTGGTAACTATCCCTGAATGGCAGAGCTGTTAGTGATTAGCAGCCAACAAAGTAAACTGACTTTAAACAAATGCCATTGTTTGATGTGATGCTCCATATTTTAATATTTCGTCCAATTTTTAAGGAACGTTATTATAGGTGAAATCTATTTCTGAAACTTTGTGTTTTTAGTTATATATTAACTAATTTGTTGCAAGATCACATTTGTGGTGTCAGGATGAAATTAATATATCTCCTTTGCACAACTGTGAAGTGAAATACTGGCCCGTACAAAAGTACAAACACTGGATCTGGCTTGAGGTTGTGCGCTGGAGAGAGCTCTGTGATGGATGTATGGTCGGGCTGGGCTCTGGGAAGAGAAGAGATGGCTTCAGGGAGATCTGCATCGTAGCCGTGTGTCTGTAACGTTTGGTACTGGCAGATACCCGTCTTTAGGGCAAACACTGCTTTGTATCCCTGTGTAAATTTCTGCAAAAAGGCTGGGCTCTGGCGTTTCGCTGCTGACTTCTGCCTCCTTTGTTCTGGCGCTGGTGTTCTTGTCGCTTCAGCTGGGTCGTAGTGTTGGTACAGAAAAATACCGAGGGGACTGCCTCTAGAGCTGCCCGGGTGAAGGCTCTGGGCTGAGCGAGAAACAGCAACAAGGTGCAAATAACTCCAGTAAGGCAGGTGCCAGCTATCTTCAACTGGATGACCAAAAATGACTTAAAACGTTTGCCCCAAATTTTTTTGTATTTCAAAGCCCTAAATGAAAGAGAAGGATAATACTTCTAGGGATATTGTGAAGGTTTTGCAGTATTTATGTAAAAGCTGTAACTACAGAAAAGCCACTGAAGAAGTGAATATGGAACAAGAAATGGAGTGTAACTGAATAGGCCTTGCACGGGAGATGCAGAAAATATTGAATAGGTGTTGAAGTGAACATTGTCTTTGTTCTAGAACTTAGGTCTTGGTGGAAGAATAACAATTTTGAAAAGTGTATGTGAAGGTTGTGCAGTTACTAGACCAGGCACTTTTTCAGGCTGGGGTTAATTTTAACCTCACTGTTTTGAGGAGGTTTTGTGTCATTTCCTTTGTCTTGCTGTCCATACAGAGATGCTCAGGGCTCTGTCACCTCTGGACCCATTGCAGGTCTCTGCTGGGGTGAACAGGGATCTGATCTCAGGGTGCTTTAGAATCTCCAATTTCATTTCACGCCAAAGCGGGGTGTGTTTTCTAGTAGCGGTGGGTTTTTTATCCATTTCTTCTAAAGCCTTTTCTGTTCCTTCACCTTTAAACTTCAGGTTCTGACTTTTCCATGCCCCTGGTGTTCATCCATTTTGGGGGGGGGTACAGGACATAAATCATAATCTGTAAATCTCAGCTTTCATTTGTGTGATGTCCGAGAGAGAATTACTAAATTTTTCAATCTCTGGTGAATTGGAATGATGATGGCCTTTTTTTGGTAACTGTTGAGAACGTTCTGTTCTTGCGGCATTTTGCTCAGGCACAGCTTGGATTTTAGACTGGAAGTACATTTTTAAAAAGGAAATATGCTGATTTATTTTAAATGTCAGGCTGTGTATGCACAGCCTTACCTATTTTGGGTTGGTTTTGTAGATTCAGCTAGCTCTACCCTTCAGCATGTAGCCATACTCGTGTATAAACTGTATCCACTGTTTCATGGGAACATCTTAAGAATGTTTCAAAATACTGTGCTGCCATGTAATCAATTGTTTCATTTTTTTAGAACTTAGATTAGTATACCATTCAGGTATGCCATAACTCTGGGCTTTCCCTTTCTTTAAAATTTTACTTCTGTGATTTTGTTAGAGGCTGTCTGCCAGTGCTGCTTTGGTTTTGATGTTTCTATGGAAATATATTAAGAAAAGGCACCATTTTGGCAGGCTACTGTGTATTTGTAGATACAGATGAGCTAATAGTTTCAATTTTTCTCTCTGCCATTTATCACTACAATGTTACTTTCCAGTTTATTAAATCTACAAGATGTTGGATGAAGTGAATGTTTCCAATTTTGGTGTGTTAAAAGCTGCACTAGGCTGGCTCCAATCTAGTTTGTAACATGAGGTTCAATTAAAAGTATATTAAAGTGTGATGTGATAGACCCCTAGGCAGTTCTTGAGTTTGTGTAGCTTGCCCGTTGGGCTGAGCCTGTGCTCAGTGGTGGTGAAGGTTGGATAGTTTTTGGCATTTGCACTAACAAAAATAGAACTTGGATGTCTGTCTCGTTGTGTCGAAGTCACTCTCCTTTCTCCTGAATTCCAACAGCTCTGCGCTTTCAATGCTTTAAGGCTCGATCAGTGTTCTTCAGCCCAGATAAAACTGTTGTGGCAGTGGGATGCATTTTGAAGAGCTAGTCTTCCCATGAATCTGGTTGTAAAGGTAGATCTTTGTCTTGAAGAATTAGTGAATATTTTTCTCTTTAGGTTAATTTGCACCTCTGGTACTCCAGGGCAGAACTGAACAGCGTATGTACCTTGGCCTTGCTTAGGAACTAGGGTGTTAGGACTTGCAACTGCCTTCAGTACCTGCCCTGCGCCTTCTGGAGGCAGCTTTTCACTCCTCTGCTGCAGTTGTGTCTGCATAACAATTCTTCTTGCTGGCTTATAGTTTATACAGCTGATTAGGGCAAAATCTGCCCCATTTTCAGGATATATGGACTTCTGAAACCCATTCTGGACCTTTACCAGGTTGATTCTGCCTCTGATTTTGGGGGGTTTGGTTTCAGGGAAGGGGAGGGGGCACAGCTGTGTGGCCGTCAATTCTTTGCTGCTGTTGTAGGAAGTAGGTATTTCTGGTTTTCTTGCAAGTGACTCAAAGCTCATGCATTCTCTCTTGGTTTTTCCCTCTCTGGGATTTTTTACGCAGCTGTGCTCACAGACACTCGTTTTGAGCTGTGCAGGAGGTGCAGACCTGGCTTGTAAGGAGGTCTGTGTTTACTCATCAGTTGTTTTGAACTTCTCACCCATTAGTGAGGTTTCAGCTGTAGTGTTGCCTACCTGAGCTTCTTGAATTTCTTTGTGTTTAGCACTGTTACTGCTGAATGGTGATGTTTAGCAGTGTACTGTACCTGGGAGAAGAAGCACGGTGAAGTTTGGTTTAGAGGCTTTTATGAAATAGGTAAAATCATAGTGGTCTTTTAATCATTATCCTCTTTTTTTCATAATTTAAGTAATTAAAATAAAGCAGAGGTGTAAAACTACTGGTTTTGAAAACTTACGCCGTATACATAGTAAGTAACTTCTTTCTTGAGCACAGTTTTCCTTCGTCTCCTTCCCTTCTCACAGGCAGGTCATGAAGTCGAATTTGCGTTTAGGTGGCTGGTCATAGATACATTGTGCATAACAGAATTAATGCCCAGTTGCAAATGAGGCAGTAAAGCTATTTGTGCAAGTTTACAGTGGATTGCCTTAATTCGGTGTAATTTTGTACCTGTGTTCATGCAGAGTGATGTGTGATGCTGAACCTGAAGCTGTGTTCTTGCACAGAAGTACCCCAGCGTCTCCTGTGACATCCTGGGCTGGTGAAAGCGGGGAGACATTAAAAGTTACGAGTTTCATATTGTCAGGCTTGCTTCCATCTAAGTAATGGATTTCTTTCTTTTTCAGTGACTCTCCTTTGCCTGTGTCATCCCGTGTGTGTTTTGTAAAGTTCCATGATCCTGACTCGGCAGTTGTGGCCCAGCACCTGACAAACACTGTATTCGTTGACAGAGCGTTGATAGTCGTACCATATGCAGAAGGTTTGTGAATTGTTTAATGGTCTATGAAGCCACCATATGATGGCAGTTTTTTTTCCAGTATAGTTCACAAAAATGAGGATTAGTAAAATGTCAAACATTTAAGATATTCACATTTTGAAACCCTTGGTATATTGCTGTTGGCCCATGGATTAAATCATTTTTTAATCTAGTGACACTGAATGAAAGTGGGAAGTTTGCCTCTTACTGGTTTTGGGTGTCTTTAAGTTTAGAATACTAACACCTTAGGCAGAATAATTTGCAAATTTTGCTCTTGGTCCGTCTCAGTGAGACATTTTTCTAAACAGGCTTATGCAAACTGCTCAACATTTTAAGGAAATTTTGCCTTAATTATGAAGTGTTTGCCACTTTCACATAGGCATAGAGCTCTTCACGAGAATGGTTTCTCCCCCCCTGAGGGTGCACGGGAGAGTCGATTAACATCTCTTTAAGATGTGCTGCTGCTGAATTGAGTTGGGAACTTCCCTGAAAGGCACTCGCTCTCCTGAATCCAATATACCAAGGGTTTGCATAATTACCCTTTAATTTGAAAGTGAGATCTTCCACGAGGTGCCAAGTGGGCACTGGTGCTAGTTTTTTATTCCAAGTTTTCTTGTTCATCCTTGATATATTTTATAGAATTACACTAAATAATAAACTCTTCTCTCTGTTATTTGTGTGTGTGATTTTTGTAGTGGAGAAGGCAAATGCAAAGCCCTTCCAGATGACTGAAAAACTGTGGGTCCTCTGCAGCTACAGGGGATTCTAGACATTAACTAAAGGCCAGCAAGCACTCAAGTCCCCAAGTGTTTTCCTGGTGTAACCACTTGTTAACTACATTTTCTCTTCTTCTTTTTATTTTTACATTTTAGGGTGTTACAGTAATTTGAAAGGCAATGAGCAGGGTTTTTGGAACTTACCTTAAAAACAAAGTGCTGAGAAGACACCTCTTCTTACAGAAGTCTTATTAAACTCTTCTAGACTTGCTTTAGAAGTAACTGATTTCCATTGTACTGTTTCTTTATTTACTTCTGAAATAATGGATTTTCCCAGATCGCTTGAATTTAATAAAAGCTCTGCAGATTAAGCCATACTACAGTAATAAATTGGGTACACGGCCTGGGTTCAGACCTATAATAAGACATTGTAATGCTGTAAGCTGTCTTTTTGAGGCCTGGGGAGCTGTCTTACCTTTGTGTTTCTTAAAAGAGACGAAAACTCAATTTCTGCAACGTAGGAATCTGCAGCATGACCTTTGATTAAGACGTGCTGCTTTCTGAGAGTACAGAGCACGTTCTGAAATTGCCATTGAGCTACTGCTTCTGCTGTCGCTCGGTGAGGTATAGCGGCATAGCTGAAAGGCATCGTGTCCTCGGCGTTTGTTAAAGCATGCTAGAGCAACAGTCCACCTGAGTTAGCACCGCAGTGTTCTCCGAGGCCCATGGTGAAGAATGTCCCTGTTTAACTTTTCCTTTAAGGATAAAAATGTTTTTCTCTTTGTCAGTCTGACTTTGTCCATTGTGCTTGATGGTGGATAAATCTGGCATATAGAGAAATCTGCCCAGTAGTTTTCGTTCAGATCGTGTAAAGAAAATAAAATTAATAAAGTAGAATATTTTAATGGGCCTGTTTAAATTGAGGAGTTCCCCAAGGGCTGTTTCCTGGGGTGTTCTAGCGGTTCAGAATGTTGATGTTTTTGGCATATCACAAGAGATATGCTCAGCCAATAAATGTATGCCCCCTGGTTTTGTAATCAGACGCTGGAGTATAGTTTTCCCCGCAAAAGCGGACTGCCGGGGTCCCAATTCAACAAGCTGTTTAAGCACGATACAGCAAGATTCTTAAAACCTCAGTGAAATTGCTCGTGTGCTTAAAGCCAGGCATATGCTTAACTACTGTGCTGAACTGGGCCCTTTTATCTTTTATTTTCTATTGTGATAATTCTGTATGAATATTGCCTGTCGCTAAAGTGAATGTTTATTGTCTGTTTAGTGCGATAATTATCCCCTATATCACAACCGCACTCCAGGTTTAGCATACACAGACATTTTGGTGTTGGCTGTTGCTTTGTGTTATAGAGCTATACACAAAGTCTACGGTAAGGTTTAGTATTTGTCATTTTCACTGTGCTATTCCTAGATTTGGAAGGAACTCTTAAGATTAAAGGTGGCTGGGGGGGTTATTTAGGTTCTTTGGTTAATGTTTGTTTCTTTTGTCTGTTTCTTTTTCTTTCATTTCTACACATTCATGCAGTATTTCATGGTTCTAACAAAGCAGCAGTAAAAAAAACTCTTGAAGCATGAAAATTAACTGGTGAGGGGCCTCATTGCTTTTTTTTTAAATTGTAGTTTATTTATTTCTAAATACTTTTTAAAAAAAACAATTAGAGGATCAGATGCATGATTTTTTTTTTTAATGGATGCAGATCTTCTATGAGGTGTCTCGAGATAAGTCTGAGGATTTGTATTTAGATGCCAGAAATGTTGTAGTTGCACTAATTTGAAATGTTTAGCTATAATTTATAAATATCCTCTGAGACATAATTTTGCATGCAAAATTACCCCATAATCTCTCTGTAGGTATGTTAATATATTGATGCGTTAATGCCCTTTATCTAAATGACCTTTTTCCCCCCTCTCCCTCCATAACTTTGGGTATCTAAATTGGTGACAGCTCAATGACACAAGCAAGATAACAGTGCTGTGTATTATACATTTGTTTGTATTATCGGCACTTCTCAGTATAGGTGGGAGGAACCATTACCTTTATTTAACAGTGGTTTTTCTTTTTTGTTGTTGTGTTTTACAGTTCTTTTCCCTGGTTCAGCCTGAACTATATACCAGGCCCTGCTGAAAATACCACCCAACAGTTTTCTTCTGCAGCTTATCCAGTTTCTCTTAAGTGCCCTGTACATATTGTATGTTTTATGATGAGATGCAGTTTCTTAATATGTATTACAGAAACACTACTGGTATTTGCAAATATATAGTAAAATTGTTTTATTGAACTCTCATTTTGGGGGCTTGGGCACATTAACAAATTAATCCGTCTGAATAGGGCTTTTGCTGTTGGATAGAATAAAAATACCTACGTAATTTACTTGTTTCATAGTAGGACCCTTACAATTCTCTGTGCAGAGCAGGCAGTAAAATAAGACACTTGTCTTAGTTGGCGGCAAGATTTTGGGCCAGAAGTTTCCTCTGAAATGGCAGTATGTAGCAGCATTCTTGGTACAGTAAGCATGGCACATATTGGAACAAATGCATTTTACTGCGCAGGTAAGGAATGTGCCACGATGTACTGTATGTATGCACCCACAGACACACACACAGCGTGCATTTGAAGATCTGCAGAGACTCATTTTCATTTGACAAGTCAGCAAAAGCCCTACGCTTGATTCAACCAAAAAAAATATTTCCATACCTTCTCTTAAGTTTTACAAAATTTATATGGTAGGTGTAAAAGAAAACATAGTGAACTGTACCATATTATTAACCCCTAAATCAAACTTTTTTTGTCTTGTGTATCTTGATTTTTCTGTGTGCTTTGTAGTGAAGCAGCCGACACGAGTCGTTGTTCATAAAACAGCTTTTGAAAGTTGAGAGCACACCCCTGGAGAACCGACTGTGCTTGCTTACGTTTGGTTCATGACTTAAAAATCGAGTACAGGTGATGAAATCTTGGCAGTGTTAACAAAAAAGTAGTGTGTATTGTGCTATTTTTTTGCTCTAGAAACTTAACCATTTGTAGAGAAAAAGGAACAGTCAAATTTTCACACATTGAAGTTTCATTCTGACAAAAAAGTTAATGATAAATATTAATAGACATCAAGCTTTGTATTTTAGCCAACATAAGTACTTTCAGCAAACTCAGGTGGTGTATCAGGGAGACTTTTTCTGGGTGTATTTGTGTATTTTCTGCCTTTGGAATGGAATGTGTTCTAATGCAAGGCTATTTCTCTGCAGGAGTTATTCCTGATGAGACTAAGGCTTTGTCTCTCTTGGCACCAGCCAATGCTGTGGCGGGTCTGCTGCCCGGAGGTGGGCTCCTGCCTACTCCCAACCCACTGTCTCAGGTAGGCTGTCCGGTCAGACTGCAGTCAAGGGGAACGATTTTTGTCTTTTGTTAAAGTTTGACTTGCTTTCTGTTGGTTGTGTTAATGCTGATTCCTAGAGTGTTTTAGTTGATATCCCTTGATGGCTTGTTACAGCTGTCTGATGTGAATTGTGGCAGAATGGTGAGAAGTCGCTGGCTGGGGTACTTTTAGTTCCCAAATATGGTGCTTCTGGGGTCTCAGGGGCCTGTGTTTCTGTCTCTCTCATCCCTCTCTTATCCATTGTATGCTTACAGACGGATTTGACAGGCAGTAGAGATCTCATAGATTTTAAATCCGTGATGTTCAAGGTGTTGACGTGCTGTGGAGATACCTTTGAGCAGCCTGGGCTGGTGGGAGGTGTCCCTGCCCGTGGCAGGGGGTATTGCACAAAAGATATACTTGCTGTTGAGTTTTTCAGAGAGTGTCTGTAACCGTACGTAGAGGGAAAAGTCTAAAGTTTAACTTTGAAACTCAAGGAAATGGATGGAAGAAACAAGTACCATTTGGAAGATTTCTTTCACCAAAAGCTGTGTATATATAAATTCCTGAAAACGGTTGGTGAACCACCTTAATTTTAGTTCTGTCACTCCGAATCGCAGTCGGGTTAATGGTAGGTTTTATTTAACACATCCATTTTATGGAAACTGGTGGCTGGTCAGCTCCTGTTGACCGTTACTGGGAGCTGTGATCTAAATGAGTCCCAAGCACCAGAGCAGTCAGAAAGGGGGCAAAGAGAGGAAGGAAGGGAGAGCAGGACCTCAGAAGCGTTGGATTAACACAAGTTCACGTGGTTTCTAGCACTGTGTGTGTTTTGCTTCAGTGTATGTTTTGGTCTTCTCACTATAAAAGGCCAAATTAACTTTTTAAGGGATTTAGACCTGTGCTAGCATCCTAGTTATTCTTCCCGTTGCTTTTCAACCCATTTGCCAGTTTTAACCAAATCTGAGAAATTTGCAGACATGTAATAACATGATATTGTCTTTTAACATAAACCATGTCCATTTCAATCCTAAATTGATTTAGATAGGAGGCAACTGGCTCAGAAACATCTAATGAATTTTCATTTTAACTCTGGAAAAGAATATTTCTTGAGTGTAATGGAGTGCTTTACTTTTTCACTCTTTTTTTTTTTCCATACCTGTTGGGATGCAGAGGAAACAATTTAATTTCAGAACATTTATAGGAAAAAAATCTTTCCTGTACCAGGCTTTGGAATACCTGAAGAAGGAAAACCGCAATGCTCTCACTGACCTTAGTATAATGTTTGCTGTAGGTAGAAGCCTAACTAAAACCCGGTTCAGGTTCCCACATGCCTGGTTCTTGGCAATCCTGACCTGACAGCTGTGTATCCCCTGCCTGGGCTTTGTCTAATTGCTGTCTCCGTTACAGATTGGTGCTGTTCCTTTAGCTGCTCTAGGAGCTCCTGCTCTCGATCCTGCCCTAGCTGCTCTTGGGCTTCCTGGAGCAAACTTAAACTCCCAGGTATGTCACACAGCTTTCTTTGTTGTCCCTAACACGTGTGCATGATGGTCTTAGTGTTCACCAGAATATGAAATGACAAGCTGAACATCTGGAACTGCTGTGCTTGGGCTTGAAGGAGTGTTGCAAAATATTTATTTTAATTAAAGGCTTGTCTCAATGTAGTCTGCACAGGCTGCTGGTTCTTTAAACCTCCTGGAATTGTTAGAGGAGACAGTCTTCGTTTCTTGGCAGAGCAGGTTTATTCGGGAACACTTCTCTTTTGCTATCTTGTGTTTTAAAAGTCATTTTCATTTGTATCAGTGTAACAGCCACTGGCTGAAAAAAATCTAGTGACCGATTTTTCTGAGAACCTGTTTGGGATAAGTAGCATCTGTAGTAGTAGCAAATTAAATGCTGCAAAGACCTGAAAAATAATTTGGGACTAGTAATGAAATATTTCAGATATGTATTGATAATTATCAAGCTATGAACCTGTCTTGTACTTACAGTAAAAAAAAAAATAATTTTTTAGGTGTAGAAAATACTGAGGAGACTTTGTTAGTAAAATTGAATAAAAGACTTTTAAGTGCTAAGAAGCAGTAGAATGAGTTGATATTTAGGATGTAAGAACCAAATACTGTCCAGATAACGTTTTACAGATAAAAGTAGTTATAATTGGGTGCACTGCTAAGAAATCCATCATTTAACACGCTCTTTATGTGTGCCCTGTGTAGTAACAAGCAGATAATGGTGATAAAGAAATAACAGATGGAAAAAAAAACCATTCTAAATGCATATAACAAAAATATATATTTGGTATGGTGAGGGGTTGTTTCCTTTGTCCATTAAGCAGCTGATTGTAAAACTGTTTGGGTTCAGCACATGCCTGCCCCGCATAAAGAAAATCAGTGGGGACTGGACGTTGTGCTTGTTAAAACACCCCTGGTACGGGGAGTGACCGAGTGTAATAATATCTGGATTCACCCAAGAGCTGCGAAATGTATTTTTTTGTGGAATTTTTAGAGTAAAGCAGCTTTTGCTTACTGTTGGTAAATTGCCATGGAGGACAATTGACAATGAGGTCTCTGTTCTCCTGAAGTAGCAGAGAAATAACCTGTCAGTACCAGCAGTGTGTTTTTATTTTAAGGTGCTTTAATTCTGTCCGGGAAAGGGTTTTTGTTTGGCCACTTTGGGGAAAAAAGCGTGCCTGAGCTCCACCTGAGTCATAACCCTCAGCATCCCCAGGTTTTGGAACAGAGCCACGTGCCTTTTCAGCTGTGAGTTGTATGGGGTGTGCTTTCTTGTGGTTTTCTTCAGCTGTAGAGACCTTTTGCTTCAGCCCCTGACATTCAAGGAAGATAATCTTCTTAAGCATACACATCTTCCAACATGGTTTTAACTTTTTTTTTTCCCTTGCAGTCTCTTGCAGCAGATCAGCTACTAAAACTGATGAGCACAGTGGATCCAAAGTAAGTGTCAGTGTTTACAAATATTTCTATACCCGTTGTGATTCGGTGTCCAGTCCCTGTCCTGCTGGATCTAAAGAAGTCTGGAGAGAATTAGTGGATCTTGTGCGGGCTCTCTTCTGTGGTAGAGAGAAGAGGGGGAGGAGGTGAAGATTATTCAGCCTTGCGTCTATAGAATAACACCAATCACCTCTGGGAGTTTATTCTGCTAGAGACAGAAATTCAGAGTCATTTTGTCACTTCTGTGTCCGTAATGTGAGGGTGTGACTAGCACCCCACACCCCGCAAGGCTGAAATGAAAGGGCCGGGGTTGGGAAGGAGCCGAGAGCAGCAAGTGCTGTGAAAGATCCTAGTAAAATAGTCTGTGCATGCTCCCGCTGGCGGAAGATAGCAAAGACAGCTTGACTTAGTGCTTGGTAAAAAAAGGGAGCAAATAGCAATAAGCAAAAATATTTGTGAATTTTTATTTGGGTATTTGGAAAAAGGATAATTTTGCTCGGAATGGTATGGCGTCGGGACAGCAAGCAGGGAAGGAGTGTAGCAGGAGGATGGTGGAAGCGTATGCCAGTGTGGAAATGCTGTTAGAGGAATGGAAAGTGTACTGGGTGGAGAGAAACCACCTCTGCCTCACAGAGCCCTGGCACTGCAAGGCTCTGCATACAGCTGGTCAGAATGGAAACTGGCTCTCTGCCGTGCAGGATGCTGGTGCCTGTGGAGTTGCTCTTTCAGACAGCAGGAGTTGAAATTGTGCTGTACAGAAATGTTTGTGTCACTGGAAACATCTGTGTGAGACAGTGCAACCTTTCCTGCTGTGCACAGGTGCTGAACTCTGAGCTGGTGTGCCAGTGTCTGGTGCGGCTGCTTTCAGCACAGATAGCACGCCTTCGACGTACCGCTCCGTTAGAACGGGACAAGGTGCAGGCAGACGGGTTCACTACCATCAGTCACGTTGACCAGACTGTACATGGACAGTGGAGGCGTGTCTGTCTTGGATTCGTCAGTGCTGAACTTCTGAAACTCTTTTCTGTTCCCCAGGTTGAACCATGTAGCTGCAGGTCTTGTTTCACCGAGTCTGAAATCAGATACCTCCAGTAAAGAGATAGAAGAAGCTATGAAAAGAGTACGAGAAGCGCAGTCGTTAATTTCTGCTGCTATAGAGCCAGGTAATTGGAAATCGTACAACACCTCGTTCAAGTCAAGGTGGAGTTTTGATGCAGCGTATGATAAAATCTGTTTTTCCCAAAATTCACTTGATTTGAAGATTCCAAATGCCTGAGCTTCCCCTGGTTGAAGTTCCTGCTGCCATCTCTTCATTGGAAACAGCAAGTGGCTGAACCACTTGACATCCTAGAGATGTTTGTTCTTGGGGAGGATTTCCTCTCTTAATTTTAATTCCTAATCTGTGGGAGTTTGTAAAGATTTTTTACCTTATCTCAGTAGATTTTATTTTAGAGCGAGATGCAGCGGTTCATCCCCAAATGCCAGATCCACCAAATCAGAGCAGCAGTAACTTGGAACACTGAAAATGTAGTTTTGCAGCCTCCTGATCATTTTCAGGAAAGAACAGAGCTCCTCTTCTTCTGTTATACCAGAAAAAATGTGCAGATTATTTTGCTTGAGGCTTTTTGTGGGAAATTCAAAACAATACGTTGAGAGATTCCATAGCCCTTCACAAAATGTTAGATAAGCTGAGATTTTAACAAGACTTGCCCTTAGCCTGCAGCTATCAACTGACTTATATTAAACATTTTCTGAGTTCTGACTTCTTCGGTTTTGCCTAGAACTTCGTGGGGTTTATGTCACAAACATGTCTTTTTCATGTGTTCCTTCTTTGTGTCATCTTTTGAGGAAAAGGATAGGCAAGCCTTAATTTCAGATGTCCAAATATTCCTTAGGTTTTCTTTATCTTATTTATATCTATAGCATAAAGCTCAACTTCCTTTCCTTTGTGAAATCTTTTTGAATACTGAAACAACACTGGGGTTTTACTGTGCTTTTCCTTTTCAACGCCAGATAAAAAAGATGAAAAACGAAGGCATTCGAGGTCAAGGTCACGCTCAAGGAGGAGGAGGACACCTTCTTCATCTAGACACAGGTACTTAGCTCATTTGCTTTAAAGAAAAAAAAACTGACAGAGCTGTTTTAATGGTGGCCTTGCCATTTGCTCTCCTTTGCTGTTTGTGTATTCGGTCACTGGCTTGTGCGAGGTTCAGGATTCTAAGAATTTCTTCACATTTCAACACGACTTACAGTTCCCCTCTGCAACAGGAGTGGTATTTTCCTCCAGGGAGAGTAATAAGAGAGCCGATCGAAGCATCGCTGCTCTTTGCCATCCGGCATTTGTGCATTTCCTGGCAGACTCCGTGCCACTCCTTTGCTGTTTTCTGTATTCTTTTTTCTGGTTTCTGTGTCGTTGTGCATGACCATGCCGTTAGCACTGAGCAGACAGACTCTGAACAGTGTCCCAGAATTCTGTACACGTAACTGACGCGTGCAATGTGTTCCTGGTAGACGGTCCAGAAGCAGATCAAGGAGAAGGTCCCATTCAAAATCAAGAAGCAGGAGGCGATCTAAAAGTCCAAGGCGAAGAAGATCTCATTCCAGAGAGAGAAGCAGAAGGTCCAGGAGCACATCCAAAACCAGGTAATTACTTCAGTAAGTCTCTTCTCTTTGCTAGAAATTAAATTATTAAATTTTGGGGCTTAATTAAAAAAAAAAAAAAAAACAAAACACCACAAACAAACAAAAAACCTAGGGCAGAATGAGCTAGTGGCTCTTTTTAGAGCCATCTTTGTTTCCATTGATACAACGTGACTGGCCCCAGCAACACTAACAGGGTGCTGGCCGGGGTGGTTAGCGTGCCGTTGGTGGTTTTCCTGCACAGCAGGAGTAGTGGGTGCTGCTTGGATGCTTTGAGAATGACTGAACCTTAAAATCTGTGTCTTACTAAAAGGGATAAAAAGAAGGAAGAGAAAGAAAAGAAACGTTCTAAAACCCCTCCCAAAAGCTACAGCACAACTAGACGATCAAGAAGCACAAGCAGGTACGGTAACGTGAACGTTTTCCTTGGTCTCTATTTCCTGGGTGGTTTATCTGCTTTAATAGAAGGAACATTCTCGGATGTACTGGGATGACGGTTCGTTGTGGGTGGATTGGGTGGATGCACCAATGCGTGTATACTGTACCTATAAGATGCTTTATTTTTTTCCCCTGATACTCTATTTTCTGGAGGTATTGTTTGGGCTTAGAACAGTTTCTGCTTGCTCTAGATCAAAGAGAGTCTGACGCCTTGAGGTCACTGTTAAACTCCCTCCTCATTTATGGAATAAATAAATGCAAACCGTGCGCTGTTCTTTTTTAAAAATCTTCCGAAATTAACTTACAATATTAACAGGAACAAACGGTTTGTTTCTGTTTGCAAAAAGAGTCGGTATCCCTTGTAGCGCCTCAGCCAGCAACTTGGTCCTGAAGGTGGAGGTAGAACTGGGAACAGCTTGCTGTGCTGGCCAGCAGCTGTGTGGGCTTTGCAGTGCTGCCGGCAGTAAATACTGAATAATTTTGAATTATACATACTGACTGCTTTTGGAGCCAGGATGTATTTTTAGCTTTAAAAACCCACAGACACTAACAAACAAACAAAACAACAAAAAAACTCCAAGCTTTGATCTCTTTCCTGCAGAGAAAGACGACGTAGAAGAAGCAGGAGTGGATCACGGTCACCTAAAAAACCCAGGTCTCCGAAAAGGAAAATGTCTCGCTCGCCATCTCCAAGGAGGTCAGTGAGCCTCTCGCCTAAAGCGCGGTGTCTGGGGGGAAATTCCCCGGGGGTGAGCTGTGGCAAAGATCCCCGAGGGGCTGTTCTGGAGCCGGGGTGTGCTTGGTGGTCCCTCGTGCCTGGCCCAGAGGCTGAGCTCTCGAGAGAGCGGATCCTGCCGCCCCTTCTGGGGGGACTGAGTCGGCTTGAGGTACAGAGCTGTTGGTGGTGGCCAGCAGCTCCGAACGGGAGGTGTTTGGGGCGAGGAGCGGGAGATGCCCAGAGCTCCCAGCCTGTTCGGTGCTGTGCAAGAGTCTTGCGGGGAACTCGAGGTGCTCCTTGGTAGAGCACTCGCGCGTTGCTGTGGGCTGAACGGGGCAGCTCTCGGAGCTCGCGTTTTGTGTGTGATCAGAGCCAAGGAACCGGGTGTGTGGTGATCTCCTGAAGGAACGGAGTATCTTGGTTGCACGCTGTGATTCCTCCCGTTGGATTTGTAATGAGCTATGGGCCTGGTCTGTGTTGTGGAGTGGTGCGATGGTGGTTTTCATTCTTCTGCATTGTCGTTGCAGGCATAAAAAGGAAAAAAAGAAGGATAAGGACAAGGAGAGAAGTAGAGACGAGAGGGAACGGTCAACAAGCAAGAAGAAAAAGAGCAAAGACAAAGAGAAGGATCGAGAACGGAAATCCGAGAGTGACAAGGATGTGAAAGTATGTTTAAAAACCTGCGTAACTCTACTGCCTGAGTGGTGTTAGCCTTCAGCCAGCAGGGGCTTTGAAAGCAAGTTTTAATTTATATTTTTATCTCGGCAAAGCAGGTCACAAGGGATTACGATGAAGAAGAACAAGGATACGACAGCGAGAAGGAGAAAAAGGAAGAAAAGAAAATGGCAGATTCTTCCTCTCCGAAAGGAAAGGATTCTGGCGCTGATAAAGGAAGTGGAGATGCAGCAAGGGAATCCAAAGTCAACGGGGATGATCATCACGAGGAGGACATGGACATGAGCGACTGAATTTTGCCTTTGCAGCCGCCGCAGCTGCAGACGTGCATCGGTGTCATTCCTGTGTGATTCTTTTATGCTGTACTCGTTAATCCTAAATCTAGATGTACACAGCTC
Source organism: Pterocles orientalis (assembly GCA_011057875.1). NCBI lineage: Eukaryota > Metazoa > Chordata > Aves > Pterocliformes > Pteroclidae > Pterocles > Pterocles orientalis. The sequence continues at coordinate 98,500 of WKFP01014823.1, read as the reverse complement.
CAGACTCTACGTGGTTTGTAAATCTCCCGATACTAACTCACGGCGAAAGCCCTATAGGAAGGTAACCATTCTTGTTACGGCCGAAAGGGATTGCGTAGCCAAGCCATTCTTACTAACTTGGTGATGCTTCAAGCAAAAGTAAAAAGCTGCATGCATCTACAGCAGGCATGGACTGTTGTTGTCCGACCTCCTTTAGTCGATCAGCTCACCTCCGATAGTGTTTCTAGAGTTTGACTCATCGCAGTACTAGAGCAGTGTAGGGATGCACTGACTGCATGTTGATCGTGGCAGAAACATCCTCCGTGTTCTCCAGTCCTACAACATACGGGATCTACTTAAGGGTCTTAAGTGTGACTACACAATTTAAAAAAAAAAAAAAAAGTACATCTGAAAATAAGCATCCTGCTAGCGATAGGGTTTTTTGGGTTTGTTATTTTTAAGCCATGTGGCTGGGGTTGGTTTGGTTTTGTTTTGTTTTTCCCAGTGGGTTTTGTTTGGCTTTGACAAAAGTTAAAATGCACTGACCTTTTTGAGGGCTTTTTTTAATCTGTTCAGATCCATCTCAGGCGAGTTGTAATGGTTCTTAACTTTTCATTTGGGGAAGTGAAAATCTCTGATCAGCGCCCAGTGATTAAAGGTTGATTTGTGCAGGTTTCATAATCCGGGTCCTTTTATTTGTTAACGAGCTGAAGCCATGGCAGAAAGGTAGTGCATTTTAAAACTGCTTTTAAAAGCAAGTCTACTTGATAACGTACTTTTTACTTGATCTCAAGTTGTATAAACGAATAATTTGTGTTTCCTGTCACTGCAGTAGTAACCTTATGCACACAGTGATTCCATGTTATATGCAGGTAGTTAGGCGAGCTCCCTCCTTAGCTCCAGAAGCTCCAGAGCTTTTCCTTTTGTGCAGGTGAAGAGGCAGAAGTAGGCTCCAGTCTGTGCCATGTCGATGTACAGTTTCTCAAATTGTTTTACAGAACTTTGATAATAAAACCCTTAAACTCATGTTCCTGGGAAGCTGCTGGTGTTTATTTTCTCCACCCAGTGTACGGACCGTTACCTCCTTCACTTTTTTCTCCATCCACCTGTCCCAGACGATGACAAAGCTGCGAGGGCAGGGACGGAGCTGGTGCGCCTGCCGTCAGCTCCGCTTCCCCCAGAGAAAGGATCATTTTACTTTGGGGGAAGGAAGGGAACGGCCTTAAAGAGGAACCTGGAGGTATTAGGAGACAAGTAGTTTTAAGAAGAAATACGTATTTGTAAAAAAGTTTTGTGTTTTCACTGAACTGTGAACATTCACCTCGTCAGGATGGCAAGGGAAGACTCAGGAACAGGCTCCAGCGAGAGCTTTGGGCAGAGGCAGGAGGTGGGAACAGCAGCATTCCAAACAGGGAGAGTTTGGAATGAAACCGTGAGCGGTGCTGAGCTGCTGCAGGCTGGCGAGTCACCCCCCTGCTTCTTAAACCGTCCTTTGTGCCCTTCAGCTGCACCGTGTCCTTGTCAGAATTTGTAGAAATGGAAATTTTTACCCAAGGGTTTGGAGGATGTGAGAGAGGTACGTGTCATTAAATTATTTCAATAGCTGCTTCCAATACACTCCCCCCCCCCCCAAAAGAAAAAAAAAATACACCCCAAAAAAACCTTAAACCCCAAAATAATCTTGCCCCAGGAAGCTTTGAGCAGCTCCAGGTTTTGCTCTTCCCCCCGACAGAAGAGGATCCCGACAGGAACCGCCCCAGGAGAGGCCGAACAGTTTCAAAGGGCGTGTTTTGGTCTTTATTCTAACAAAGGATACAACCAAAAATTAGTGAAGGGGGGTTAAAAACAAGGACCGGAGAGTTAACGAGTAAAATGCAAAAAAGTGACACTGTTTCCATGGTAATTACAAACTGTACGGAAAATAAATGTGGAACTGCAGCATTACAGGAATTCTGTTAATACAGATTAAATAACGCAGTTATCCTCGCAGGGATTACAAATCAAGAACAAATACATTTAAAAAAAAACCAGACAACTGTTTTGAAAAGCAACTGAAGGAGGTGGGTTTCCAGCACAAATGTATCCAGAGGTTTTTGTAACAAATCATCAAGATGAAAATGAAGAATCGCAGTAAAGTGAGTACAGTGACTGGAACAGCAGCTCCTGGAAAGGAAACAAAACGCATTCCCTTTGCCACCCATTAAAGCAATGTTTTGGAAGACCAGTAAACCAGTTTGGTTAAGAAACAACGCTGGGAATTCTTGCGCAACGATTTCTGATTTCAGTTTACCAAAGTGTAATGGCTGTCTTTCAATATTTATTCATTTAAAAAAAACCAAACCTCACAGCCATCAGGAAAAAAAAAAAAAGTGGTGAGCTCAGAAAGAAACAATGCCCCAGACTGCCCGGGGGTGGTCCGTCCTGTCCCCCAGCCCTGGCACAGGGGTTTCCTCGTCCCTCGAGCTCCGCTGTCACCTTCACCCCAAGCACCGCGGGGTCCCAGCGTGCGTCTTACCACCGGGATGGTCCCCCAACCCAGAAAAGTGTCCTCAGTGACCCCGACATTCCCACGCTGCAGGGGACCTCGGTGCAGTGACAGTCCCTCCGCGCGCTCAAGGCAAAGTCACAAAACGCCGACACGGGACGCGCAGCAGCGATGGGAACGCCTCTGCCACACCGCTGCGGGCGGGGAGTCAACGGGGAGCAAACCTCCCCTTCACCCCCAACCTGGGCTGAAGGAAGAGATACGGGGGAGAAAATAGAAGGGGAAAAACTGAAAGGGGAAAAAAACCAAAAGACTAGGGGAAGAAAAAAGGAAAGAAAGAAGAAGAAAAAAAGGAAAGAAAGAAGAAAAAAAGGAAAAGAAAGAAGAAGAAAAAAAGGAAAGAAAGAAGGAGAAAAAAAGGAAGGAAAGAATAAGAAAAAAGGAAGGAAAGAAGAAAAAAGGAAAGAAGAAGAAAAAAGGAAAGAAGAAGAAAAAAGGAAACCAAAAAGAAAAGGAGGAGAAAAACAAAAATTAAGTTCTTCTAGATCAGTCCTTCTAGAAAAAACAAATTTTCCCAAGCTATCTGACCAGGAGATGGGAAGCGGTGAAGGACACGGGTGCCACAGCGCGGCTGCGGAGCGCGGCTCCCTCTGCACCAGGAACACTTCACCCTCCGCGGCGCTGGCGCAGCTCCTGCGCGGACACATCCCGACCGACAAATGCTCCTGGTGTCGGTACGACACAAAAACCCCGGCGAGAGAAATGAACTGTAGTGGGTGAAACGCTTCTATCAGCGCAGGGTCACCACGGAAGAGCTGCACCAGCGCGGCTGCGCTGCCGGCGGCGCACTGCTGTCCCCACGCAGGCTCAGCCCAACGCCCCCCTGGCCCGGGAGGATTCCCGCAGCGCGGGGAGTTATCCATCGGGAAACCACGGCCCAGGCGTCCCCAAGTTTCAAAACTCATCGCTAGGAATGTTTCAGACAACACATCACCGAAGGTGGGAAGGAAATGGACCGAGAACCAGCTCAGCGAGCATCGCCGCGGGAGGCTGTGACGGGACCCTGGGCACGGCCACGGACCCGGCCGGGACAGCCCGGGGGAGGCAGATCCTCCGGCTCCACCGTACGGAGCAGGGAAGCCGCAGGCTGTGTTCCTGGAATAATGTCAAAAGACCGCAGCTGAGCAGATCTGCGCCCACGCTGCTGACAGCCCACGTCGGAGCAAGCCGTAGCATCACAACCCTACAAAAATCTTCTGCCAGTCTTAAACGGTACCAAAGTTAGCAGCTGGGTGATCACGACGGTTAAAAAACCCACAAAATCTGCACGGAAATCACAGAAAACATTCCCCCAGACTGCCGTGGGCTTTGTCAGACACCTCTTGGCACCAGGTGACGGGAGCAGATGGAGAACCACAGAACCCTCGGCTGTCCCGCGAGGCCGCACAAAAAGCTTTGTTCGTTTCCGAGAGTCGGGGTCGCAGCCGCTGCATCGCCCAAACCACATCGCTCCCACCACGCACGCTCCGTCCTACGCCGGGAAGCTCTGGGGGGGCAGCTGGGGACAACCAAACACCAAGGGGTGAAACACGGGGCGCCTGCCCTGGAACACTGAGGAAAAGGATTTCTAGCGTTCCCCTTCCAGAGAAATGTTCTTCTGCGGTTGCTGTGCTCCCTGCAGCCTCCCGGCCGGCACAGACCCGCGGCAGCAGCACGACAATCCCCCGGCCCAAGAGGGTGACAGGAGAGGCGGGTGTCCGACCCCGCTGACGTTACACCCTGACCCGTGGCACCGCGGGGCGGTTCCGTCTCTCCCCCCCTGCTCCCTCCGGGCGAGGGTCGCGGCTGTTTCCACGGAGGAGCAGGAGGTGGGGGCAATTTCCACCACAGATGTGAAACACCGCAGGAATTCATCGTTACTTGGAAGAACAAGTTCTGTCGTTCCTACCGAATGCTCGACATCTGCTACAGATACAGTACCTGGAAAGCAATTACAACTCTGCCTTTCCCTTTGCTCTTTCCCCGATGGTTTTATTTTCCATTTCATTTTGAATCAGCATCAGCCCTGTATCGCTGGCAGCCCGCACAGCAAACACCGCTCACCCCTCGGGCGGGCAGGCTGAGTGATGCTGGAAGAGGATCAACCCAACCCCCTCTTCCCAGTTTATCCGCTATTCCCGGCGGCTCCACGCAGCGTGGACACCACTGCCCTCCAGCCGCCTCTTTGGGATTTAGACAGACGGATTCCCCAAGCTCTGATGCATTTCCCCGCTGGGCCCGACGTTTATTGCCGTGGGACGAGCCAGCTCCGTTCCTCACCTGCAGGGTTAGGTGGGTGGGTTACCTGCGCTAAGCAGCGGCGGTACTCTTTATTATAAAGTTTCAGACTTAACTCTTATCGATTTCCAGAAAAAGTTTTAACTACAGTGCACAAAGAATATAATTTTGAAAATATTTACATTTTTTTTGTACAATTACACCACAGCACTTGAATCTAAATTTCTTAATACAAACAAATAGCACCATTAGCCTTTTGCACAAGCTCCTTCTAACAGACCAAAAAGCTGGATTGTTGTCAAGTCAGGAGACCGGAGCCACGCGGAATGAGAACAAGCTCAAGAAGCCAGAGCACTGCCGCCCCTACCTATTGCAAATATTCAGAGGAAGGAAATTAACCGGAAAACATTCGCAAATCAAATCTTCCAGAGCGAGCCCTGTTCCATGTGCACTACAATTAAACTAACGCCAGTTGTACAAAGCTTGAGCTTATCGTTCTAGTCACTCGTCATACGCACCCCCTGCTTTCCAGTGCCTGCCGAACGCACAGATGAGAAAACTGAGGTGATGCTCAACCCTTGTGGAGCAAGTCTCCCAAGTGAACGTGGAAAAAGCAGAAAAAAGTGGCAACTTCCAGCTAACGAACCTCCGAGCATGCTAAGCAACCGCGCCACGGACACAGCAGGGACGCCCAAGCCAGCGCGATGGAGAGGAGCGAAGCGCAGAGCCAAGGAAAGGAAGGTTCCCCAAGAGCTCAGCGAGGAAACGAACGGTTCCGAGAGCCACCACAGCACCGCGATGGACTGCTCTAAGGTGCTGGAGGAGGCACCTCCTTCCCTGCAGAGCGAATGCTGTTTGCGAAGGGTACTGCGGGATGAAAACGCAACTGCTTAATGGTTACCATTTGGCTCGTTCATCTACAGAAAATGCGTTCCTTCTAATATACGTTCACCTAACATTCAAATTACTGAGCTATACATCATGATACATAGTTTACAATTCATGAAAACAGAGCCTGAAAGAATATAATATGGTCATTTAAGTGCGGTGGGATGTTTTATGGGCTAATATCCAGCTAAGACATTTCCACTTTTACGCTAATGGTCCAAGAGTGCTTTTTTGTATCACCAAGAAATGTAAAAAATTTAAAAACGAATGATAGTCCTCACAGCTGTTACGTATTCCGAGGGTCACCGAGGTGTCGGAGCACCACGCCTGCAGTACTGGATGTACGAAAGCGTGACCGACACGTCAGGAGCCTTGCTGTACATCAGGAACTAGGTTAGATGCCCATTCTAGTATCAGTACGTCAGTCATTCGATGCACGTTCCCTTTTCTTCTGGATTATGAAGCTGATCCCTTCCTTTAGGATCCACTTTTCTATCTCTACCTGTGGGCTATCTGCCTCCGTTGCTCTCCCCGTGGTACGCTGGTATCGTTATTCACCGCCAACCTTCCAGCTCAGCTAGAGATCAGGAAAGCGGCTGGGGTCCTCCTTGTAGTCGTCGGGGATAGTGAAGATGGATTCATCAAACTCATCGTAACGGAACTCCTGGAAAGTCACAGTGGCTGTGATGGTGGGAAACACGGGAATATCTAGTGGGGAGCAAAAGGGAACAATGAGGAGCAGACAAACCCAGGGGTACCAACAACTACTGACCAGCTGCTATTTGAAGATTTATAACTTCAGGCTTGCTAACGACGCAGAAGCTTCTTTCCCATTCTATACAACAGCGACTCTAAGCTCTTACAAGAGGAGGTGGTTTAAAGAAAATTATTTCAGAATGTGCTCAGATACCCTGAGCGTGGAAATCCCAGCTCAGTGCAGCATTCAAAACCCGTTCATAGCATTAGTTCTCCTTTCGGGAGACACTTCTGGCTCTCCCGATGACAACGTGGAAACTGTGAACGTTCAGATCAATCTGTTAGAATAGAGGACGCTGGCCTGAAGACGATACAAGATAAAATAACCTGGCCGCACACAGGCCTCAGCGGAGCAAATTCACATGAAAAGCTGAACCTTTTTAACGGCCGCTTTAAAACACAACCCTTCTTCCACCTGAATTAACATTTTAGAATTGTCCTCGATAAAACTGGCTTGCCTCTAACTTCAGGAGCTAGGCAAAACATCACTCCTCAATGAACAGAGCTGTGCAAACGCGACAGGAGGCGGAACACACTCAGAAAGGCGAGTGCCCGGCAGCTTATGCTGTGCCAGCTATACCATGGATTAATTGCTTTACACATTTCCATTTATTAGACGTGTAATGCTTTAGTGTCTATGTATCTGTAAGTGAAAATAATCCTTGAGGAACGAGAAATACAAAAATGTTACAAAATACTTAACTCCTGACTGAGAGCATCCTTTAAGGCAAGTTAATTCAGCATATCTACATGACTCAGAACAAGGCATCAGCAAAATGTAGATTACAGAGCTCTCCTCCTGACTGGGACTATGTTCACCTTGCAGCTGCAGATTTTCTACCTCACGTTCTTCCGCTAATTTAACTGTGTTCTCCTGAAATCCACAGCAAGACGCTCTTTTATGTAAGAGAGGTATTTTCCAAAACCGAAACATACTGCATGAGTAAGGACACACATTTTGGAAACATAAACCCACAAGAGCTGCCGTAGCCACCTTACCTAATTTGACAGGAAAGCCTGGCGGAAGCTTCATTTGAACAAATTCTCTAAGCTTGTTAAAGTGCTTGAAGGGTGCAATTACTTCTAAGACATTCAATAATCTGAAAAGGAAGAGAGATTTCATTACAAATTCGTGTTCCATAAGCTTTCCCTCTAAAAAAGGTAAAAAGGAGCAGAAAAATGACATCGTGCTTACATATCCACCTCCCTAGAGCTTCGACGCCAGCATCCCCACATTCAGTTCCTAGAGATCCCATTGTGCTACCACAGGCACACAAATAAACATCACGATACGAATTTTTTGTCCTTATTTTACACAAGAGCATGCAGTACCACACCACCTTCTCCACGGCCCTAAGGAACCTGGCATGGCTTTGTGCTGCTTTTGTGCTGAGACTCGTTTCAGGCAAAAGCGTTTTGCAGTTCTGTAGGGTCAGGCACAGCAGCAAGTTAACGACAAACCTGCTCAGCCCTCGGTCTTACCAAGAGAGAGGAGCGCTCAGCAGCACGCAGCTCTCTGCTTTTAACAGCTTACTGGCGGAACTGGTTTTAAACTGCCAATTCCCACAGAACGGAGCAGTTCACAAACACACGAGAACGATTCCTGCATACATAACACTCACGGCCACCGACTGCGACTTACGATTCGATTCCCAAGGGGAACTCCTGGCTCATCGCTATCGTGGCTTTAAAGGTTTTCTTGCTTTCTTTGCAGACCAGCTCTCTGCCCAGGTGAGGAGCTCTGCAAGGGGGAGTGCAGACAGAGTCAGTTCTCTCAGTGAAACCTGGGCTTCAAAGGAAGGAAGCAAGACTCACGATTGAAAAAGTCAGTAAAGCGCCCGTACAGTAAACCCAATACTATGCACAGCTTTTATTTTAAAGGCAGTAATCATCCTGATTTCGATTGCTGTGAGTTCTGCTAAACCAGGAGACAAGGCAAAAACAGCTAGGGGAAGTCCTAAGAAAAATTTTCAAATAATTCCTCATAAATGTATTAATAAACACTAGAGAAAGACGTGACAGTTACCCAGTTTTCAGCTGTTAATTAAAAGTCTCTTTGTGAACAAAGTATCAGGTTGAACTAGAAAAAGGTTATTTTCCCTCCAGCCTAGACTGTGAAACCACCTCAGAGAACGCAGAAAGGTTACTCTACTGTCTCTAGAAGGCAATAGTGGAAAACAGACAGAAAAACTGCTATAGGAGAGAAACAGCCAGCTAACAAAGATAAATCTCTTCCTCTTGTGCTTTATATTAGCTAGATGTCTAGATTTCCCACTGAACTCCCTCCGTCAATCAGGTTATTGAACAAAGTGAAATTTTCTATATACACATACTTGTCCCAGTAGTAACAGCTGCTCGAGCACAACCTATTGATTCTGTCTGAATATTTGTTCCATCTGAATACAGTCAAAATCAAACTAGTTAAAAAAAACAAAAAAAAACCAAGATACAAACCAGACACACATGCCTTGCTGTAGTATCAACCTATTCCCTGCCACACCTGACTGCAGGCTAGCATCTCTGGAGGCAGGACTTTCACCACGGTCACTTCTGTGACACACTCAGAACATTTTTTGGTCCTTCTGCATTCATCGGCTAGACAGCACGCAGTCCTAGAAAATAAACTCAGCTGCTTGCACCTTCTACAAATGAAGGTACTGTAAATTCCTTCAAACTAGAGCTGTTCGCTCTCTAGTTACACACCTAGAGACAAGCACCTTGCAAAGATCAGCCACGCTAGATCTGCACATCCTTGTATTCCAGAAACGAGTATTTGTGCACGCTGCCACTGCTCGTAGAGTCTCATTAAATCAAACATTTATATTTTAAATTGTGATTTGGTTTCTTTATTACTATCATAAGAGAAATTAATTACAGCAATGAATTTGTGAGAAAATCTCCCTTAAAAAAAGCCATCCGAGATGTGTGTATTTTCAAAATCTTTAAACGTCAAGCGCTGGGTACCAGGCAGAGGCCCATCCAGTATTTTTCTCACCAGCTGCTGGAAGAACACTGTGCACTGTACAGCTATCGGCTTCCCAGCCGCCTGCACAGCTAGGGCAGCAACCCCAATGCTCCTCTGTCCCCAGAAAACGACATGCAAAAAGCACCCGCAAAGCAGAGAACGCTAAAAAAATCCCCAACAAAGCCCCGGAGTCTGGAGGTGCCTATGGAAGGCAACGTGAATAAACCCAGAACACTCACTTCCCGTTCTCAGCAGATATGTACTCCTCCCAGGTGATTGTATTGGGTGATGGCGGAGTGAGAGACTGCCGTCTGACGGGCTGTTGAGAAAAACACGTCGGAACAGTTTATCCTTCCTTGTATCCTCTTAGAATTTTGCCGTTCAAAAGACACAATTGCACTGAAATTCTACCAACAGTCTGCCCCGTCTGCAGCTGATATCCGCCGAGCTTTCCCATCTCCTGCTTCCAGTCTCCATGTAGGTATTTGGCCCCAAACTGTTATTTTCCCAGAGGCTGGCTGTTCTAATGCATCAGTTAATTCACGTGTCTGAACGACAGTGACAAAGCACAAGCTAATACTGAAATAAATTAATCACTTGTAAAAGGCTGCGTGCGTGTTTCCAGATGATGTCTGGCTCGTTCTGAATAGCTCTTGATTTCACGGTGGTAATCACAGGCTTAGTCTGTTTTAGTGAAGCTAAAGGAAAACACGACGGAAAAGAGAACCAGAAAGGCATTCTGAACGATAAACACTTGGTCTAAAAGAAGCTAAAGTGATTTGCCACAGCCAAAACCAGACAAAAGAGACCAATTAAGCCTGAAATACCCAATATACTCAAAGAAATTCCTCAATGTGTGCACTAATCAGAAGCCATTAACCCATCACCATGATTATACTTGTAGACTGCATTTATTATTTTAAAATTAAGACAATCAAAACAGAATAAAAACATCAATAGATTTTTCTAAGTGACTGGTGTGAAAGATTACTCTCCTATGCAAAAATGCACACACTGAGTAGAATTACTGAAGTGTACCTCAAAATTCTGTTCCATTAAGTTGCCACCTTTACTCAGGCTCTCCATGATAGCTTTGTTTCGAAGAATATCCTCCTCACTGAGATGTTCTCTTCTTTTCCTCGATTCTAATACAAGCCCATTAACCAGGTAGAAATCTGCCAAGAAGTTCCCTACTCTTTCCTGCACGAAAGGAATTGGACATTAATGGCTCACAGAAGAGAAAATAAAACCATTTCAATTCTTACACACAGAAATAATTACAGTTCAGCGCAATAACACCACTTCAGGATTGAAATATTGGAATTTACACAGCTGTTTAATGGAAACTTTTAATGGAGAAAAAGTTGTTTCAGAATTTAAGAGTGGCCAAGGGAAACCTGACAAAGATCCCCTTCCCCAGCAAGCTGTGTTAAAGGATCGCTTACACACACAGAACGTGGATTTGGTATTGAAAAGGAAAAGAGTTCTGAAAGAGTAGCTCAGATGAAAACCTGTGATGAATGGCACTACTTGAACAGATCCAGACAAAAAATCCTCCAGAGCTGGCCACAAGAAAGCCATTTCCTACCCAAAGCAGGTACAACGGTGGCCGTTTCCATTTTTTCACAGCTGAGAAGCTGTACCTCAGACTGACAACACGGAAAGAACACCCGAAGGCAAGGGTGCCCAGAACCCTCCCAGCCTCCTGCGCTTCACCAGCACAGAGCTCACTGAATCCCTCCTGCACAGCCTGGAATGAACTCGCAGGCACCGTTTACTCCTAGAATAAAGTAATCTTCCGTAGGATCTGTCCTCCCCCCTACCCAACAGCTACAGTTTGTTACCCTTCCATCGTACACATTCTCTGTGGCTGAACTAGTGGGGGCAGGCGTTTTTCCTCCATCCCGAACATCTTTTTTCACTCCTCGTTTCTTCCCAACCACATCGTCATAGGGCTGTCTGAACTATTCTGCCTCCCGTAACGCAGTCTGTGAAATTTGCTTTCGGCTTACTGTTTTGTCTTCTCGAAAAAGCCATCCCGTCTGGGCACGCGTGAAGGTAATTGATTTGGTTGATAACGTTGCTGAGTAAATATCACTGCTCATCAAAATGTCAACCTCTTCTTCTGTTTCCATCTCAGATTCCTAGAAGAAAAATTCCCAAATACCAAATAGAACTTAGTAACAATGACTACTTCTAAAAAAAAAAAAAAGAAATTGATAAACCTTTTCCTTTGGAACTTTTCCCAGAACTAGCACTTCCTGAATTTTCAAACTGTTTTATAGAAGCCCTGGCCAAATGGTTACCAAATAATTTAATCTTAAATATTAATGCAAATAAAGCATCCCAGTGTGATTTATCCAGAATCTCAGCAGCTACACCCTTTCCACAGGCAAAGATCCACATGCTTAAGTGAGTGGTGGATAAAGCTGTAATTAAAACCTGGACTAAATACAAGGGGTCCAATGAGCCATACCCCTGCACTGCGAACAACTGGCCACAGAGTGTCGGAACAGCCACAAAGCCGTGGCAAGCACGCTTGCAAACCTACCCGAGGACACCTGAATTAATCCCACTGCAAAGACTCAAAGTAGCACACGTCAAAACTTACAAAATTTTGGCTATTCAGAATGAGAAAAGATTTTCCAACATATTTACATTCCAGCTTTTTGCCCGCTTAGAAGTCTGTATTCAAAAGCACTGTTTTTCATTACAAAATTTTATGTGACCTATAGAGCATAAGTTTTATCAACTGAACATGAAATTCTTCGGTTTGCATTTTTTTGGAGCTTGTCTGAGTCTTTCTGAGAGGCACAGTTTGTTTAACAAACCAACTCAGACTTCTGATGTGAAGTAAAGCCTGATGGATTCCACGCCCTGCGGTCACACAGATATTTACCTCGTGATGTATTCGCTGGTAAACTTTTTGCTCGTTGTCTAAAACTACAAAAGATTCAGAGGGTGCCGCATCACCATTAAAAATGAAGCTCAAATCCCCTCGTTGGCACTTCATGTCAGTAAAGTCTATGAGAGTTGTGTCCAGCCTGTGAAAACACACCAGGAATTTAACAGGAGTTACCCACAGACACTCCAGTACATTAGTAAGGTTGCAAGAAGCATTTTTTTTTTTTTATATCACAACCAAACACGCCGATGCCTACATTTTCACGGAATATTTAATAAGCAAAGCCTGGATGCAGATATTTAAAAAAAAAAAAAGCTATTAACAACTACTAAGTTTCACATTATAACATCTCTACCATTATAAACACATTCCAAACTATTCTCACGCTAACTTCATGGGGAAAGTTTTCTTCAGAAAATTTCATTTCAGAACTGCCAGCAGGAGGCAGAGACACAATTTCCACAGGCAGCGAGCGCTACACGTGGAGAAACGCGGCTCCTCCAGGCGATGAGCATCCTGTTCAACAAGGAACAGCCACTGATTCCAGTAACAGCACTAGCACATGACCCAAATGATGAAGAGGACTAAGAAATAGACTGGGGTTTTTATTTGACTTATTTTAGCGGCTATTTCTGTTTTTTCCCCTCACCAACACACAAGAAATGCTCCTGCTGACCTGAATAACTAGAAGATGGAGCCGAGGACAAAGATCTCTCTAGCGATCCATACCCGTTATCGCTAGAATATTTACTTCTTTAACAAGGAAGGCTACAGAACCTGAATTTAGGGACCATTTCAGCTCTCAGGGGTGACTGCTTAATACTCATCATACAACGGCCTTTCATTTCAAGAGAGAATCTGTAGTTATTTCCACTCAGGGTCGGTCTCGTAACTTCCCGCCTTGTACAAGCAGAGTACACAGAAACGTGAAGGGAAAAAATGGTCTCAGCCTCAAATCTGACCCAAAAAAATCATTTCAGACATCTACGCTAAAAGCTTTAACAGAACATTTTCTACAGATTGAATCTTCTGAACCATATTCTTGACTTTTTGTTTGTTTTAAATTTTGGAACCTAAACACAGAAGATATTTGGATCAAAAACTCAAACTAAACCAGTTAAAGAGCTGAGCTTGGGAAAAGTCCCGGAAGCACGAGTTTGTGAATCTTTCACTTTCAGCATTTTAAAAGGAGAAACTCTACCACCCTTTTTACTACACAGACTGGAGCAGCAATATTTCTCCACGAAACGCTGAAATCTCATTTATTTGAAATTGTGTTAAAAATATCAAATCCCTGTTTTTCAATGAATCATTGCCATGTCTGGTAGATAAAGCCTCACACAGCTTAACTGCTTTTGCTTCACATTTTCCGTGACTCAGGAACGGAAGTTAAATTCAGATCAACACAGAAATAAACCCACAGTCTGGAGATCAAACCGCTTCTTGCCGCTGAACGCCCACGTACAAACACGGTGCTGTTTCACAAACACGTGCAGGCTCCTCGGCGACTTCCCTCGGACCCCACGGAATCCAGCATTTTCACTAACACGCAGATACGTAGGACTCGGAAAACACTCGTGGTAAAATCAGTACCTACCTGATATTTATACCTTGTTTGTGTATTTTACACGCATCAGAAGGCAGAATTCGGGAAAGTAAAGGCACTAGAGGTAGGGAAAGAGAAGATACAATTAGGACATTGAGGTTCCTCTGGAAAATACTTCTATTAAAACTATAGCTCCGTTTGAATCTCCGTGTATTTTAGTACAAACCCAGCACTCCCGTTCTCCACCAAAATATTCATACAAGTACAACTGGCGAATACCAGGGCTTTTCCCAGACAGTAACTGCAAACTGATCTGTAACCGTACAGACTACTTTCAGCATCAGGACGTAATTTAAAACGTCCTCAGCCACACCTAAGTCACTTACAAATTCTAATAACTCATCTTCCAGCTGTTGGAAATTTTAATTCTATGATTTGATAGTTGACTTATATATTGTAGTGACTGAGAGCCTAGCTACCACTAAAGCAGAAAAAAAAAAATTCCAAGCACTAAGCTTAAAACCTCAAGCAAGCATTAAACCACCAGCAGAACTGAGAGTCAGTATAGCGTTACGGGATGGATACATGAGACTGCAGCTCCCCTTATTCTGAAAGGGACGGCTTACTCTGCAGCGATAAAACCAATTCACACCGACAGCCCCCCATCCACACCGACAGCCCCCATCCACAGTACAGGCTGCAATTCCAGAAATTAAATGCGCCAAGTCCAGTTGCTCAACTAAACCACAGCTCTGTAGTGACACCAATCGACAGAGACATTTTAACATTTTACTTTTCTAATAACCAACTTCTTAAAGTAAGCGACAGCTTGCTCCCCCCGTATTGTGTCCTTAGATTACAGGACAGAATTCAGCTCCAAAAATGAGTACGCAAAAATAATTCAGAAAAAAAGTTGTCAGTCTTTTCTTTGTAACTTAGATCCTGAGAACTGGATTGTGAACTTTCCAACATGCAAACCAGAAGAAAATTTAAGCTTGAGAACAAGATTATATTATCTCCCAATGAAAAGAACTACGCAATTGCTTACCCCAACTTTGAAAATCCCAGTGAAGCTCTAGATAGAAGTCACCTAGCTGAGATGAAAAGAATATATTAACAAGCTTTTTACACAAAAACTGTAAAAATTTGCTGAAAGACAGTCAGAAGTTGCATTTTGCCAAAGAAAACTTCTTCTCTAATGTTAGCATTTGAATTTATACTGAACTTAAACATTTCTGAAGCTTTCACTAGAGTAGAATCAATAACGACAGAATTACATAACGCATCTGAACTACCCATTTTTAATGGATTTTTGGAAATAATAATTTACACAGCTACTAAGCTGTGGATTGTAAAAGATTTATTCTAAATATATGTTATTAAAAAAAAAATATATGGAGCTCTTTGCTTGCTTTGAATGACCACATCCAATCACACGGAACTCAGTTACCAAGTCCAGGTTCAGCTAGCAGTACTCACACACAAATTTCAATTCATCCCCTGGAAATACGCTGAAGCACTTCTATAAAAATTCCTCTCCCTCCACAAATACACACAACTAACCTCCTTTAAACTGTATGCAAAGTAAAAGCAAAGTAAGGGGTGACCTGACTAAAGTGAGCAACTGTTGATGACACACTAAGGCAGCCACAGAACTCCACTCAAGACGAAAAATCTGCAACTTTAAGCCAGGTCTTGCAGCAGCAGGAATAAGGAACAGCAGAGCTGGTTTAGTAAGGCGGTGTCTGCCTGCTGCTTGCTCTCACACAGAAACATAAAGCTTTTCACTCCTACAGACAGCAGGCTTTCTTTTCCTTGGATCTATGGAAAAACGTAGGAACGCTGGTGGAGTTATACACAGAGTGTATCACTGACACAGTTCCAGGCGTACGGTTTAAAAAACTGAAGCCGCTGGGTTTCTACAAACCCATTCAGATTTTACCACCTGACCAGGCAGGAGAAGCTCAGCCCACCTAAAGGGAATCGAACCCCTGCGGCTCTATAACCAGCTTTAGCACACTAGCAGCAGTCTGAAGCTGAGCTCTTCTTCTTGGGTTCCCTAAACTGAGGAATGTTTCACCATGCTCCAGAACTGGCTGCTGCACGCAGATGGAGAAATAAACCAAAAATCTCTTTCACTACTAAGCAAGAAAAGAAAGTGTCATTCATGACTGGTGACTGAACAAAACCAGCAAATTATTCACCAAAAGATTTAAGAAAGCCTTAAAAATCTAATTATATAAATTCAAATGAAAAATATGTTCTTTAACTTTAGATTGCAAAGACGACTAGCAGTTCTGTCTTATATAAACCTTTCTATTTGAATTTCTACAAGTTGAGAAGGAAGTATTATCTTAAAAATACACAAAATTCTGTGACCTCTTAAAACGGACACTGTAAGCCAAGATTGCTATTAAGGGCAGAAGAGATTTGTAAAAACAAATAAAATATTTTTTTACAGTTTGCTAGAGCATCCATACTAAGGACACAAGTCACTGCTTTCCATCACGATCTGTTTCTGTCAGCACAACTGCCTTGAACGTACCTCTTTCAGGGCTTTTAATAACCGAGGTCGCTTTTCTTCAACACTTTCCCTGGACTGCTGTTTAAGCTTCCTTAGGAGTGCTGTAACTGAACAGAAATCAACTATAAGGCAAATCTAGTTGATTTGTTTGTTAATTACAGGTCACTGTCATTATTTGACATATTTAAAAAAAAACAATGCAAATGTAACATTTCATCAGACTCTGGTCACAACAGGAAGAAAAGCCTCAATAATTGTTTATATTATAAAGTACACAACCAGGTCAGGAGGTCTGGTACACCTGTATTAGTAAACACGTGGGTACACCTGTAGTATTGAACACAAGCCTATATACACAGTGTAATATTTACTCCCACTAAGAAAATTCCTTAGCAGTGACATGCAGAACGTTGTTGGGATATTACGTACTAGTGCATTAATATATCATGAACTAGGACAGCGAGTTTTCTGCCACGGGACACGGTAATACCCAATACTACTAACATGCACTCCTGAGTAGCAGTAGAATAATTTTCCCTTCACTGCTTCATTTCTAAGTGAATAAATAATTTGCCTACAAGCCTGTTGAGATGCAACATAAAGAAACTTCCCACTGTGTTTTCCTGTTCCGAATGAGGTCTCAGTTTCTGATTAATTGGGAAGCAGAGGTTCTTACTCATTTGTCTGTCTCCATAGCTGATGGCTTCTGCAAGAGGGCTCCATCCCTGAGCATTTTTCACCTTTACTGGAGCATTGTGGGCTAAAAGCAAGTGGGCACATTCTGTAACAAAACAGTAATAATTACTTACAGTAAACATCAAGGATGGAACAATGTAATTCATAATAAAGGAAACAATAAAAAGCAACAGTAGTAGATATTCAATGTTTTAAACAGTTTATCAAAATACATATCGGGATTGTGACTCAAACCTTAAATAAACAAAAACCATTTATGTAAGTACTTGTAGCACTTTCCTGTTAAATATTAGCACTGAAAACATAATTGGTGATCAACCACCAACTACATAACTACTGAAGACATCTCTTCTCACTGTATGTGCATACACACACGCACAACTGTGTAACAAATATTTTATTTACATTATATCTGTGCTCCCTACGTAACGCACGGATCCATGTATCGGGACAGACTTCACGATCTGCCACATGTGGAAGCTGAGCAAAATCCTCTCCCTCTCTATCTCAGCCTCCTTCCCCCAAAGGTCAATGGTGAACCCATTTGCTAGAAACGTGCATGGAGACATCGACTCCAGGCACGTCGGGAGAACACCACGCGGGACACAGCATCTACAGCGGGCAGACAAGCACACCCTGACCTCGGAAAGCCTTGGAAGACGTGCGTAACTCACTGCACAACAGGTATTGTGGGACTGACCAGGTGGATATCTGGAGCGCTGGTAACAGAGCACACAACCCGCGGTCCTGCGCTCCATCAGCACTGCAGTACACTTGCAACGTGCTGCATCTCTCATTAAAAGCCCCATTAATTACCACTAAAAGTAACGGTGTCTGTCCCCAACAGCCAGCGTGCACACACTGCGCTGACAAAGCCACGGCAGCGTCTCATCGGAGCCACGCGAGTTCCCAGCGGGGTCACAGCTCATCCTGCATTCCCCACTCTGCCTACAGGCAAAAGGTGCTGGTGGAACGATGAACAGTCTTTTAAATTAAAAGGAGAAGAAAGCTTTCAGTGTTTCCATGAGTAAGCTGTCCTCGTTTGAAACGGTTCTTCAGTTTCTAACTGCGGAAAGTTTCCTCACGGCATCTCATTAGAATCAACCTGCCAATGCCAGAGCAGCACCCAGCTGGAGCCGCAGGCTGAGGAAACACCTCATTACTAGTAGGATGGGCAGGGATGACGGCCAGAGGAACTTCCTGCATTGCTCTCCTACTACAGGTGCTACAGGAAACCCTACCAGTTATTCCAGATGCAACACCCCTGAGTCACTGGCAAGCGGGGTGTTTGGAAAGGAAGAGATACTTCACTGGTGAACACACTATCTTCTGCGGTACATCAACAAAGCCCTGACTACTCTGTCGGCAAACACAAAGACGTATTTTTACGGTTGCTCTAACACAACAACGCGGAACAGCAGCAGGCAATTCCGCTTGCACTCACCAGCCAGATGATGCTTTCAGTTAACCAAACAGGATGTAAGTTCCCTCTGCACCCGAGAAGCGCCGGCTGCGATGCTGCTGTGTACAGCCCAACAGCCCATACGCATCACCCCAGGGAGACAGAACACTGACCTCTGGTACAGACCAGACAGACTAACCAGGAAAGGACCGGGGGTTCTTGGTGGGTCAACGACTCCGCAGGAGTCAAAGTCAGAACAGCAAAGCCAGGTGTTGTGCTGGATGTCTCGCACAAACAGCCCCACTCTAGGCAAGCCAGACAAAGGCTCACCGCAAGCATCCGAAAGGATTTAGGGCTTTACACACCGGATGGCTATGGAGAGAAGCCAAGAGGCAGACTGCAAGCTGTAATCTAAAACATGTGGCCCATGAGAAAAGGAGCAGAGGGAAGAAACACCTCTCCCTGCTGTACTAGACACAAAGATAACTCGTGTTCAAGGAATCCAGCAGCACTGAAGAGTGCTTTTTATCCTGCAGCTGAAACAGAACCCCATTTTAAGGGAGACCAGAATAAATATTCAACCCTACAGTTGGGAAACTTCCCTAAAGTTGGGAAACTCTATCAGTGTGATTAGAAGGATCTCTGATGAAAATTGTTTGTATTTATTAATGTGGTATGATACTGTTGTAGCTGTACGGGAGGCATTCCTATGTGACAGCTACTCACCTTTTAATCAAAACCACACAACCCCTTCTAGACCCAACAGTGCAACTTGGAAATGTGAACTCATGACCCTGACAAGCTAAAGCTTGAAACAAACACTGCACTAAGGCACAACAGAAGTCACACACACAGCTGATCACCACTGCTTCAGAACACAGAGGAGGCAGCTACAAAACTATATATACCTTACAACTAAAATGCCTTACTGAAGGCTGAGAAATTAAAGGAGGGTTTCTGTCTCTGGTTCTTTCTGTTGTTCCAAGCCCCATGGATGATACCCTCACTGGAAAACAACAGTTCTGACAAAGCAGAATTTTTCCCCAAGGAAAAAAAAAAAAAAAAAATCCCATCTGTATCTTCTAGCAGGCAGGTACTTGTGAAATATATCTGCCCCACTGCTGTCTCAAAAAGTTTCTGCAGATTTTTTTTTTTTTTCAAATTTAAAAGCATCCCAGGCTAGACCAATACCGGCAGATTCCAACAAGCTCTACCATTTCTTCTGCACCAGCCACCTCTCTCCCTTCTTCCTTCAAAATTACTTCCCACTCTAACTCTCAATTATCTTAGATCACTTCCTAGGTATTACAAAAACATCCTACGACAGCTTACGGCATTTCCTGCACTCCCTCTCCAGATCTGCAGGTGTTTCAGTTAACAGGAGCAGCACTGCGCACCAGCACACACATGGCTGAACAACACCAAGCCAGTCCTGCTTCAGTAGTGAAAAAGAATTCACCTGTCACTCCTTGATTTTGGCCTAAAGAACAGCTCTGATTTCTTCTCCAACTTTGCTCTTCTAAATCTGTGTGGCATCTTCTTTTCAGAAAACCTTTGAACTAGCTTGAAACACAGGATCGTGTTCAGGAAAATTGAAAAATCTTTTTTTCTTCTCACCCCTAAGTCTTCAAGACAATTTGAAAGCTAACAAAATTGACGGTTTTACCTACCTTTATGTCCCAACATCACAGCAAGGTGTAAAGGAGTGTTTCCTAAAATAAAGCATAGAAATAATAAGATATTAGACTCAAGGTAACAGAATCCATTGCAATTCCCTCAGGCGTTTGCACAGACACTCAAATGTTCTGTATTACGAAACTTCAGTTACATGACGCAACAAAGGAACACACTAAAATTCACCAGAGCCGTTACATTCTTCTAAACAAGCCTTTGGATTATAATTGTTAAAGTAAATATATTGAAAACATAAACAGAGGGTTTTGTTTTTTTCCCTAATGACATCTTCCAGCTCACTCCAGCTGAAGAGGGCCAACTGTGTCTTCCAGACAGCGATAACCCACATCTCTACGTTTATCATGGGCTGAGAAGTCCGATAGTTTACAAAGAATGACACATCTAGGTTAAAAGCTACTCAAACATGTTCAACTGATTAAAATTTTAAGAGCCTACTTTAGTAATTTTTCAAAGATTTTGTACAAAATTTCTACTAATACGGTATTGGAGAGGTTGCGAAGTAACAGTAACCACCACAAAAAAAGCCTTTTGGTTATTTTAACGCCTTGCTTCCAAAAAAAGGTTCTGAGATTATTCACAGATATTGCAACCACGACCCTGTTTTCCCGGCTCTGCATACGACTCATTTTGTACTTCTGTTCTTAAACATGCACCGTGAGGCACACAGAGCTGTTTCACTGCATCAGTGCTGCTGCCAGAATTCTGACACATTTTATTTTTGTAGCTTAAGGATGCAAAATTCTTCCATTTAACTCCATTACTCTGCTTATACGTTCAAACATTTTGTTGGTGGAGTTAACAGAAAAATTGCTGGAAAACAAGTTTCTTTTGCAATTATAACGAATGCAGTTGATTGCAGGGTGATTTTACAGTATCACCTCAGCAGTAAGTACTTGCTACGTCCAAAAGATGCAATCCAAAACACTGAGCCTGCTACAGAAAGTGATTGCCAGCGCACTGCAGGGTGATGAAACCTCTGATGGAGTCAGGCAAGCAGTCGGAGGCAGGCTGTCTACGCGGTTTTGAATGAGCCACTCAACATGTAGTATCAATTATTCTCACGGGTCACTACCAGCATCACAGGCAGCTACACCCCACTTCATTATGCACACTCAGGCTAACCTCCAATTTCCCATTCATAGATTTGGGAACATCTGGGAGCCAAGCCATCATTTACAGTACTGGATGCAGCCATTCTTTGTTAAGTGGCTGAAACATCAACGTTCTTGAGGGACAAATTTGAGGACGAGCCAAACCACGTGCTCAGAAAATTCAAATTGTGCAAGCCAGGCGCAAACATTTTCCTCACCGTACCAAGCACTTAAACAGTAGATATATACATAAAATAGCTCTACATTAATTTTTTTCTTACATTAATAAACCTTAAAATTTAAAAAAACACCCCACCTTTCAAACAGTGAATAAAAGAGAGCCAGACAGCTCCAGCAGCCATGACAGCCTGGTATAACGGCAAGAAACAACGAAACGAGAGCTAGCCAGGCCCCTGGCAGCTTTGCTGAGAACTCCGGTGGATTCCACTCAGCCGACAAGCAGGAAGTGCAGCAGTG
Source organism: Pterocles orientalis (assembly GCA_011057875.1). Classification (NCBI taxonomy): domain Eukaryota; kingdom Metazoa; phylum Chordata; class Aves; order Pterocliformes; family Pteroclidae; genus Pterocles; species Pterocles orientalis. Next base: position 76,814 of record WKFP01014823.1, on the reverse strand, counting down.
CGATAACACATCATTTCAGAATTCCTCCGGTCGAGGTTCTGAGCAACCTGATCTAACTCCAGCATTATCTCTGCTTTGAGCAGGAGGCTGGACTAGATCACCTGCAGAGAGCTCTTCCAGCACAGAGTTTTGTTTGACTCAACGATCGTCCCACAGCAAGAAGCATGGCATTCAAAAATTAGATAGGAAACTGGGATAGAGCAGACAAGGGGGAGAGGAAGAGGAGCATGCAGAAAAACTGACAGTATAATAACCGACAAAGCACAGAATCTATGAATTCCAGAAAAAAAAAAAACCAAACTATTTATGAGGGAGCTGAAAAGAGGCAACATCCTGCTTGCTGGTCTTTAGCCAGGAAGAGTCTAAGGTTTAGCAAACATCAGTGAGATGAAATCAGAGGTTAGCTGCTGTACCAAAGGGAGAGGAGGCAAGCCAGGAAAGCACCTTTAGGAAAAGGGGTAAGAAGGAGAGGCAAGGCAAGCACACAGAAAAGAGACATTATGAAACTTCGAAAGAAACACTGGAGTTCCCACCGTTCTGGACTACCTGGCGAGTCAGGCCTATTTTTCACTGTCCGTGATAAACTCTGCTCCAGACAATTCTTAAAAGGACCAGCCAAGCTCAGTGAGCACGGACACAACAGTTCACAGCTGCTTTGGAGAGCCGGCTGGAGCACAGAGGCAGGACTGTGGACGGAGCGGTCCAACAACGTGCACACAGCACACCAAACCCGGGGAGCACCGCAGTAATTTCAAGGACGCTTTTCTTCCATCAAAATTCCACTGCTGCTTTACAAAAGTAGCTCCCTGACCCCTTCCCCAAAGGAAAGCAGCCTCAGCAAGAGCTGAGAGACAACGCCAGCTTTGGCAAATCCAAAACTCAAACCTGGAACAGCATTTTGCACAGTTTCATCGCTCATCATCTGCTTTAAGAGCTGACAAACCTGGGGAGGTCTTGATGCTCTTTGGACAGAACAAAATGGGGTCTATCAGCAGCAAATTTGACTCTGACTTATCAAAATGAGCCATCGAAACTGGGTAAGGTTGTATGTCACAAAATGAAGAAATTACGGTGAGGAATCACGCAGCTCACAGAATGCCTCCGTGCAGTCTTCAGGTTCTTCACGTTAGCAGGAGAAAGGGAAGAGCTGTTCAAGCGGGAAGACTCCTCTTTTGTCTAATTGTAGCCTGAAGCAGAGGCAAGCTTTCACTCTGCCCAGGAAAACTGAGGGAAGGCAAAGGCTTGGAAAAGATGAGCCCACTGCTGCCACAGCCTCCCATCTAGCAGCAACTGCCAACCATCACGACCGAGCAGCAGCGGCAGTGCTCATCAGGGTGTGAAGCGGGCAGCAGCCAGAGA
>WKFP01014823.1:49672-72626 GCA_011057875.1 Pterocles orientalis | reverse complement strand
TTGTTAAGTGGCTGAAACATCAACGTTCTTGAGGGACAAATTTGAGGACGAGCCAAACCACGTGCTCAGAAAATTCAAATTGTGCAAGCCAGGCGCAAACATTTTCCTCACCGTACCAAGCACTTACACAGGATATATATATAAAATAGCTCTACATTAATTTTTTTCTTACATTAATAAACCTTACAATTAAAAAAAACACCCCACCTTTCAAACAGTGAATAAAAGAGAGCCAGACAGCTCCAGCAGCCATGACAGCCTGGTATAACGGCAAGAAACAACAAAACGAGAGCTAGCCAGGCCCCTGGCAGCTTTGCTGAGAACTCCGGTGGATTCCACTCAGCCGACAAGCAGGAAGTGCAGCTGTGCGATAACACATGATTTCAGAATTCCTCCGGTCGAGGTTCTGAGCAACCTGATCTAACTCTGGCATTATCTCTGCTTTGAGCAGGAGGCTGGACTAGATCACCTGCAGAGAGCTCTTCCAGCACAGAGTTTTGTTTGACTCAACGATCGTCCCACAGCAAGAAGCATGCCATTCAAAAATTAGATAGGAAACTGGGATAGATCAGACAAGGGGGAGAGGAAGAGGAGCATGCAGAAAAACTGACAGTATAATAACCGACAAAGCACAGAATCTATGAATTCCAGAAAAAAAAAACCCCAAACTATTTATGAGGGAGCTGAAAAGAGGCAACATCCTGCTTGCTGGTCTTTAGCCAGGAGGAGTCTAAGGTTTAGCAAACATCAGTGAGATAAAATCAGACTAGCTGCTGTACCAAAGGGAGAGGAGGCAAGCCAGGAAAGCACCTTTAGGAAAAGGGGTAAGAAGGCGAGCACATAGAAAAGAAACATTATGAAATTTCGAAAGAAACACTGGAGTTCCCACCGTTCTGGACTACCTGGCGAGTCAGGCCTATTTTTCACTGCCCGTGATAAACTCTGCTCCAGACAATTCTTAAAAGGACCAGCCAAGCTCAGTGAGCACGGACACAACAGTTCACGGCTGCTTTGGAGAGCCGGCTGGAGCACAGAGGCAGGACTGTGGACGGAGCGGTCCAACAACGTGCACACAGCACACCAAACCCAGGGAGCACCGCAGTAATTTCACGTATGCTTTTCTTCCATCAAAATTCCACTGCTGCTTTACAAAAGTACCTCCCTGACCCCTTCCCCAAAGGAAAACAGCCTCAGCAAGAGCTGAGAGACAACGCCAGCTTTGGCAAATCCAAAACTCAAACCTGGAACAGCATTTTGCACAGTTTCATTGCTCATCATCCGCCTTAAGAGCTGATAAACCCGGGGAGGTCTTGATGCTCTTTGGACAGAACAAAATGGGGTTTATCAGCAGCAAATTTGACTCTGACTTATCAAAATGAGCCATCAAAACTGTGTAAGGTTGTATGTCACAAAATGAAGAAATTACGGTGAGGAATCACGCAGCTCACAGAATGCCTCCGTGCAGTCTTCAGGTTCTTCACGTTAGCAGGAGAAAGGGAAGAGCTGTTCAAGCGGGAAGACTCCTCTTTTGTCTAATTGTAGCCTGAAGCAGAGGCAAGCTTTCACTCTGCCCAGGAAAACTGAGGGAAGGCAAAGGCTTGGAAAAGATGAGCCCACTGCTGCCACAGCCTCCCATCTAGCAGCAACTGCCAACCATCACGACCGAGCAGCAGCGGCAGTGCTCATCAGGGTGTGAAGCGGGCAGCAGCCAGAGACGTTCCGAACATTTCATCGCAGAAAGCTGGCTGGCTGGCAGGCACAGCAGGACAAGTCAACCTCTGCTCCTTTGGGAGAGATGGGATCTGACAATGTAAACCCAACCCTGCTGAAACAGAGCTACACGACTATGCTCTTACTAGCACTTGGATGGTAGAAGTCCCAGACTGACAAATTAATTAGTACCAGTATTTACAGGACTCCAAGGGAACTGCTCCTCTGCCGCACTGCAACCCCAAGTCCCACCGATCCTAAAACACAAATCATGTTTAGTTGCTTCATCATGACAAGAACAGCTGCAGCTCCTCCAGAATATTTACTACCCAGAGCATACAGAAGAGTTCTAGGTACAACCAGTCTGATGAAAAAAAAACAGTGAACTTAAAAACTACCCCCTTCTTCCCAGCCAGGGCACAGCGGCACTAAGCGTTTCTGCCAGGACAGGCAAGAGGGTGGGAGAGAGCAGTTTCACTTCTTTCAGCTGTACAGATGGTTGTAACGAGGTTTCCAATGAACCACAGCAGGAGTCCCAACACCAAGTGTTAGATCCCATGGAAACAAGTGGCTTTACACCAGACAGCTGCTGGAGAGAGAGAAGGGGGGAAACACACAACTATGTCACCCACCTAGGTAAGAGAGCTGTAATAAAACGGGCACTGTAAATAATTAAGTGGATGATGTGCAGTTTTAAGTGACTTCCAGCAACTTAATCATAACAATAACGTGTTCGATAGGATCATTTCTAGACACTGACCAGAACACAAATGGGCATATACTTGAAAGTTGCAATTAAACTAATCCTCTTCTGGCAACAGCTCAATTCACCATATAAACCAACCTCAGGTTTCCCTTCCATCCAAAGACAAGTTCACCAACACCCACGGCTTTGGGAAACCAGCACATGTGTGTACTTCCCTCCCCAAGTCATACAGCCCACAGGGCCGTACCCCAAGAAAGCAGTGATACAGCAGCACCCGAAATCCTGCACGTGCACCTCCAGGGCACGCAAATAAAACCGGACACAATCACAGCGCTTGTCCCTGGGTGTGCACGGGCAGCTTTCAACCTTTCGCCAGGGATCTGGCGTGCCCACAAGGAACCCGAGTTTCTCTTCCGAGAGTATTTCAGCAAGATGTGTCCATTCCAGAATACAGCATTTTTATTCTGAATAGATGTTTAAGCTCTTAAATGCATATTATAGTGAAAATAAAAGTAATCTAATAGGCACACATACAAGCTTCTCCCAAGAACCTCACCCTTTTTGGAAGGACGATACTGGCCTTCCAATGGGTAATGGGTTTGGAGGTTAATTTAGAGAGAAAGGCAGGCTGCCCTCAGCTGACAGACACAGCCAGCGTTTGTTTTATCAGAACAGCATGAGTTTAACATCCTACAGGACTTGGCTTTTCTGCTCTTAACTTGACACTAAAAACGGAACTGAATGATAAACAGTAACTGTTACTAGAAGTTCTTTCTCCCCCCCATCACTTCTTCTGCCTTATTTCTGAGTATAATTGCCAGCTGAAGTTATCTACCCCAAATAACTCACAGTTCAAACACGTAAACAAGTGACAGATGGATTCAGGCAGAAAGAAAACAATAACAAGGAAATATTAGTCAGGCCTTTGGTATGTCAAGCCTTAAGAGCAAAGGAACACTTAAAAGTAAAAATCTAGAGGAAGATAATGAGACAGAAATCTGGAACATGTTTCTACTGTAAATAACATGGAGAAAGCAGAAAGAAGTTCATTTGAAAGTTTTTTTTTATGTAAGGGTGGGTGTGTGTATATATTCAAAAAAGGGTGGTAGGAACGTGGTACATGTTGAAGAGGATGGTGCAGCAAAGACGGGTCAGGGAGTGCCTCCAAAATAAAGATAATAAGCTTATGATGAGGAGTTATTTGATGAGGAATTGGAGGTGGTGTAGGGGAGAAGTCAGCAGAAGGAATACAGCGAGTGAGAAAATTCCTTCCCCAGTCTGTTGCTTTCATTCTACCAGTCTCTGCTGCAATGTTTGGAATGAAGATGACAGGATAAATATATCTGTGGCTATATTTATAACGACATACTTAGAAAAACGTTATGACAGTTGTAAGAAATACTCCTTCCAGTCTTGAATGAGAAAACCAAGCTGTATATTATGCCGCGTACACTAGTTTGCATTTCAGAGTGCCTAATGCTATCGTGGCTTTTAATTTCCAAGTTACATTATCCTTCCCATTGTACCGATCCCAAAGATCACTCTACCTTAATGTTCCTTTTTATTTTACATAATACAATTAAGTAAAACAAAGGGAACGTTCACCTCTTAATCAGAAAAAGAACGTAGCTGCGCCCTTTAATCAGAGCTTGTCCAGATACCACATCCCGCCTAACTTTGCACTATCCAGCAGGAACGGATCATGGTCCTCTTGAAACAGGCAGGAAACGGAGAGATTAAAACTAACCATGAAACTTAAACTGGCTTGAGAGGCTGATTCACTTTTTAACAACGTAAATTATTTCCCAAATTAAACGTATTCTTTTAAAATGCCCTAGCAAGACTTTAAAAAATTATATATTGAAGAGTAATATAAGGATCATATTTTCGCCTCTTTTATGTCTAAAGCAAACTTGCAGAGGAGCCGAGAACAAGATTTTGGCTCTATCAAATTCCAGAACTAAAGCATTTAAAAAAAATATATATATAGTTTTGGTTTGGGTTTGTTTTCTTTAGCCTGGGGAAAAAATCAAAGCCACTCCCACCAGCAAAGGAACCCCTCGCCCCTCATCTCCACAAGCAGACAGCTCGGACACTTTTTTAAAAAATCATTTTGTTTTTTAAACGAAGTAAGTCTTCAGCCGTGAAGCACACCCGGCCAGAGGCAGCCCTCCCAGCCCCGCCGGTACAACAGCCGGTACCGCTCACTCATCCCCCCAGTCCCGGGGATTTTCCGACCGTTTCCCGCCCCGCCGGCTGCCCGGACCCCGAGGGTGACACACCGGCGGCGACCCCCCAAAGCAGGGACGAGGCCTGGGGCCCGCGGGAGCTCTCCACAGCGCGGCGGGGAACCGGCCGCCGCCTCCCGGGGCCTCCCGGGGCCCGCCCGCTCCCCGCGCCCGGGCCGCTCACCGTGACTGTCCTTCTGCCCGATGCCCTGGGTGCGGATGAGGGCCGAGAGCCGCCTCACGTCCCCCTTGAAGACGCACTCGTGGACCGGGAAGTTGGCCGGGCACTTGTCGGGCTCGGCGGGAGGGCCCGTCCCGCCGGCCGCCGGCCCCCCTCCCTTCAGCGGCAGCCGGTGGTGGTGGTTGCTGAAGATGCGGTGGCCCCCGGCCCGCCCGCTCTTGCCGCTGTTCCCCCGCCCGCCGGTGAAGATGCCTCCGGGCGCGGCGGCCGCCTCCTCCTCGCCGGGCGCCAGCAGGTCCCCGTCCTCCTTGCTGGGCTTGTGGTCCCTGCGCAGCGAGCGCAGCTTCTCCCCGGTCATCGCGGGCGGCGGGGCCCCGCCGGGAAGGTTCGCCGCAACCGGAGGGTTCGATCCGGTTCAGAGGCGCGGCGGTGAGTCCCGTCCCGTCGGCATACCCCCGCCAGAAGCACCCGCAGCCCCGCCGCGCTGAGGAGCCGCCTGCCCGCCCGCCTGGAGCCCGCTCACCGGCCCGGCGCCGCCGCCATCTTGTCCCAGTGCTCTCGCGAGAAGTGAGGCTCCCTCCAGCACCGCGAGACTGCGCGCAGGGCGGGAGGCGGCGGCGGAGGGTTGTTCGCCCGGCTGAGGCGGCGGGGCCGGGGCCGCCCCTCCCTCGGCTCGGCGGGCCCGGGAGCGCTCGGCGCTCACACAGGCGGGCCCCGGGCCGGGGCAGAAGCCCGCGGGCGGCCTCTGGCGGCAGCCGCCGTGATGAAGGCGGGGACAGCGCTCGGAGTAGCGCGGGCAGGCCCTGGCCGGATGGCTGCGCTGGTGAGGGCTGAGCTGTGGCCTCCACAGGGGTGCAGGCACACGCTGCTGTGTCTGCAGGGGGAATGCAGCCGGTGGTTCTAGGGAAACGCTCCTTACACCGGCAGTGGGGCCCTGCTGTTGTGTCACGGGTACGGGACAGTGAATATCTTGTTTTATAACTAAGAGCAGCCTGTGGACCGGACAGCTCGCCTTTATTCCCGTGGGGTGAGGGCAGTGCACAGAGGGCTGCACCTTCTGTGAGGGTGGTGAGGCGCTGGAACAGGCTCAGGTTCACTGCAGGGGTTCAAGGCCAGGCTGGATGAGGCTTTGAGCAACCTGGGCTGGTGGGAGGTGTCCCTGGGGGTGGAACAGATGGTCCTTTCCAGCCCAAACCATCCTGTGATTCTGTAATTCCTACAGACCTTGCATCTCGTACCCTTGGACCATCGCCAGTGCTCCGGCTCTTGGGAAGGGCTCCCGGCTTCCCAGGGAGGGACCAGGCCTCGGCCCACCAAGGGAGAGAAGAACCGTCTCTGGTGCTGCGTATGGTGAGCGAAGGACCCAGATTTTCTGTCTGTTGCAAAAATTTGCTCTGATGACTCTGAGGGATTCCTCTCAGATATGTTTGTAAAGTGTCAAGGTGGATCCAGGAGTGTCTTAGTTTGAGGTTTAGTTACACAACTATATAGATGACAGCACATGTCTGTACGTTGCTGCGTGCCAGAGGTGTAAACAAACCACATAGCAATGAAATAAATGAGCCAATTCCCCTTGTTTGGTAAGAGAACAGAAGCTCTGGGTTGCTTCCTGGGTCACAAAAGGTCGAGATATTTCTGAACATGATCGCAAATGAGCACTCTTGCATCTCCTCTGGCACTGCTTCTGTGAACCCTCTTGTGAGCCAAGGAAGAAAAACAGGCTGCTAATGCTGTTCTGAATGAAACATCACCCACTCCCTCCTCTGTTTGTCAATTTCCCTTGTTTGTGTGGCTATTTCATTCACCAAGAGAAAGTGAAATAGAAGGAAAAAAACCAGTGTGCTACATGCCTGTGAAACAAGAAGTTATCTGGAGAATGAAGGGACCAGTAGAAGTTGTCATCCTCAAAAGCACATGCAGGAAAAGGGAAAGGCAAGCCCGTCATCCTGTCCGTATTTCAGTCCTTGTATATGCATTATCATCTCATAAAGCAACGTGTTAGGTTCAGAGCTTCCAGATTTCCCTAAAAGAGCTTTAGCACTAGTTCTACAAGTATCTACTTACAGTATTGTGAATCATTTTTGAAATGATGATGTGTCAAATTCCAGGTAAACTGGAATTTTCACTAATGGTTCCAGGGGAAACAACCTACAAGTTGTCAGGAAAATTACATGTGCAGTGACAAAAGAACTTCCTTTCTGGCTGACCTCTTTCTTTACCCAGTTTGCATCATCTCCTCTCATACTAAGAAGAATTCCAGGCAGAGATGGGAACCATGAAATACGATTTCTTGCCTGTTGTCTTCAGAGTGACACCACAGCTGCTTCCTGCACAGCTATTTACAATTCCAACACAGAATTTTAAATAAAGCTGCGGGGGGGAAAGAGTCACCTTTGCTCTATATTCAGTTGGTCTTTCCAACAAGATTTTTCTAATTCTTGTTGGTTTATAGAGAAAATTAAAACCCGTTTACAAGCAGAATTGGAGAGGCTGACACTGTTAGCAATTCTGATGACTCGTGTGTTCTCCAGAGCTGCACTAAAGGCTGTTGGCCCCGGTGCTGTGCTGGGAACACGTACAGTGCGTAGCTCATCTTGTGGAGGAGGTGTGCTAGCTCAGGTTTTAGCTGATGTGGGAAGCTTCACATTGCATTTTTAATTACTGGAGCCCAGCTAAGAGCAGACAGAGGCATGAAGTCACTGTTTACCAGCTTATTATGGAGTGGCTTATTCAATCCGGAAATATAACAAATGCATTACTAACAGGGACTGCTCTGTGAAAGGTGGCGTTTGTAGTGAATCCAGATGTCCTCCTGTGCTAGGACTGTGCTGCGTAATTATTATACACCTACAAATTCTTGAGCACGTTTGGGATTTTTTTTACTATCTAACAACACAACTTGTCTTGTTTATATTCTCCATCTTAAATTGCTTCAATCACTCTCTTCTGAGCACTAGGCAATTTAGATAGAAACAGCAGGATCAGATATTGTGGCAATGTGGAACTGCGTTTTCTACAGTTTCTGGGCTGTGAGTCTCTGGAAATGTCACTTATGAAATTCCTCAAGCAGGAAATTAATAATGGAGGTGTAATTTCTCATGGGTGTATTCCTCCAGGAAGGATGCCCACTTTTTTAGTATATAAATGAATAGGTCGAAAACCAGAGAAGAATAAAAGACTACATTTGTACACCACCCAAAGGCAGGCAGTGAATGAAAATTATATACTGTACCCATGCATCTGCATTTATTCCAGCTGTAAGTCTAACACTACATTTAAACTTACACAGTATCTAATAAAATATTGAAAGCACCCGAGTACAGAGAAGAGCTCTCCGGTTGCCTTTTTCCCTCCTTCCACAAGGCAAAACAGAAATAAATGATGTCCTGGAGGACTGTGAATGGAATTTGCCCGCTCTGGAGAAATGAACTTTGCTTCTCCCAGGCTTTCAGGATGACTGGCGTGAGAGATGGTCGAGAGCAATGCATTTTTCAACGTGACAAAGAACAATAAAGGAAATGAAATTTAACAGGAAAAAGTAGGTCAATTTTAAGACATTGTAGCCTCAATGGCTTCTGTTCAAGTGGAAGTATTCATTCTCTTTTCAGCTGGTGCTGTCCCAAAGCACTTCAGAATTTTTTGTATCTCCTTATTAAAAAGAAAAATCAAGCTGTTTACTCCAGTTTCTCAAGACTAACACACAGCACTAGCACCTGCAGAGTTCCTCTTTGTACTTACTCCATGAAGCGCTTCAGCAGCCAGTGGTGGGGATACTGGGGTGAGGATCTGCGTCCCTGAAAGGACCAGCACCACCGAAGAGCTGTGCGCGTACCTGCGGACAGGACAGCCTCCTCCAGAACAGCCGTGAGAGGCTATCGTGGGCAACACACTTAACCGAAACGTGAAACTGGAGGTAGAGGAAGCAATTCCGTATGAAAAGGAAATAATTCTGTTTTCCCCTTTGTCTCCATGGGATTATTATAAAAAGAAAATAACCCTTTACCATACTGCCCGGGACTCACTGGCCACCTGACACCGACTTGGTGTCCTGGCAGCGCAGCTTTAAACATTTCCCACAGGCCTACAGGAAACTGACTTCTCACCGCAGGATTAAATTCCCCCATTGCCAATTTCAGGTTTTTACTCTGTGCTGAGGCTGGAAAACAGACTTGAGAGTAATCAGTCTATCTCCTCCACGGAGATCCAGTTGTGCTCTAAATTTACCAGCAAACGCCACGAGAATTATTTCAAAATTCAGCCTGAAATGTGAGAGAGGAAGGTGTAGGCGTTAGGAAAAGCTCTAACTGTACATGTATCAGTTTAGGACTGTGTCCTCGCTGGGCCCGACCTCGGGGGCAGACACGGGAGGCTGCTCGGTGGGGTCACCGGTGTGCTGCCCGCCCTCCCCGCCATTCTAGCGTTTCTCCCGCACCCAAGGCCACGGGCTGCCGGGCAGCCGCTTCTTCTCTGTGAGGAACGGCAGCTCCCGGGGACCGAGCCGCGCGGACCCCCTGCCTGACCTCCCGGGGGGATCGTTCCGCTGCCGTGGCCCTGGTGCGGATACCGGGGCTGAGGAGGGGCCGCGCCGCCGCCGCCTCAAGGCCGCTCCCCACCTTGCGGCGCAGGCGCCGCCGGCCCCGCCCCTCCCCGCCCCAGCCAATGAGAGGCGGCAGCGAGGCCTCGCCCTCTTCGGGCCCCTCGGGGCGGGGCGGCGGCGGAGTGCGCGGAGCCGGCGGCGGGAGCGGGGACTGAGCGCGGCCATGGAGCGCGGCGGGGCCCCGGGGTTCCTGCCGCCCTTCCAGCACTTCGCCACGCAGGCCATCCACGCCGGGCAGGAGCCCGAGCAGTGGAGTTCGGCGGCCGTGGTGCCGCCCATCTCCCTCTCCACCACCTTCAAGCAGCATGATCTCGGGCAGCACTCGGTGAGTGTGGCCGCCAGCGGAGCCCCGGGCCCGGGATTGTCCCCCATGAGCCGGGATTGTCCCCCATGAGCCGGGATTGTCCCCGCCGGCCCGGCCTGGCCTCGCCGTGGGGCTCCGGGGCGTCCCGGGGGACTCGGGTCAAGGACGGAGCGCTCGGGCGGGGGATCAGGGACCGCGATCGAGGGCTCGCCACGCGGCCCGGCACGACACGGGCTGGCCTGGCCCGGCGGGCTGTCCCGGGCCGTGCTGTCCGGCCAGGGGGCTCTGGAGGGACGGCAGAGCCCGGGAAGGGGAGGGAGGCTCCTGATTTGCCGCGCGTGGGAATATTTTCCCTTGTGCTAACTCCTGAAAAAAAAAGAAACCCAAACCAAACCCCCACACCATCTGTTTTTTCCCAGTGGAATAGCCGGGTTCTTCTACAGGGGGCTGGAAGGCAGGTTCGGGGGGTTTCAGGGTGCAGGGCGTATGAAGGGGAGTCCCCAGAGCCGGCAGCCCCCCCTCTGCTGCCTGCAGGGGCGTTGGGTGCAGGCAGCTGCCCGCCCCGGGGAGGTTCGGCTTTGGTCCGATGGTTTCTGTGCAGCTGGGGACTTTCTGTGGGACTGTGTGAGAACAACACTGTCTTGTGCCACCGGGCCCAGGCAGGGTACATTTTCTTTTTTACACGGATTGTGTCCTTCCAGATTGAATGAATGTTGCTTAAGAATTTTGTGGATGTGTTGTAGAAAGTACTGGAAGTGTTTGTGTTGAAGCGTCCTGAGGTTTCTGATTGCTGCCATGTGTCTATGAGGAAAATAACAGACATTTGCAATTTGTAAATCAGCATTTGTTCCAAACAAGGTTTGAATGTCCTAGTGTGCAGGTTGGGCAACAGGAATTTGCCTTGTGGTCTCTGATTCCCCAGGAAATCCCTTCCACAGGCTCAAATTGTGAATCCTGGTCAGTAGGCAGCTGTGTTGAAGAAGACCGCAGAAAGGGTCACGCGCTGCTGTGCTCCTGTACTCACGATCAAGTGGCTGTGTTCTTGCTGGAAGCTCCATGAGAACAGTCTGACAGATTCCTGAGTATGGTGAACCTGACGTTAAACATAAATCCTGAAAGTGGGCAAACACCAGGATACTTCACCAGGTTTTCTCTGTAACAAGTGCATCCATGCATGCATGAGTGTTTTTTTTCTTGTTAATTTTTCTCAGTATTCACATAAAAGTGTTGCACTGAAGTGTGAAACTTGGCCTGATTGCGTACCAGCGAAAGATTTGAGCTTTCAGAAATGTTTGAAGGGTACAGGCTGGCACTGGCTAGTGCCCTGCAGCGTTCTTCAGGCAGAATGTCGTGGAGATGGGACATGTCCTTGCTGATAACAGGAGTGGACTGTGTCAGACCAGGGGCTTTTCTCCCATAGTGACCAGACATGGATATCTAATAGAAAGTAGGAGAGCGTTGCTAGCAGTGCAGTACTTTCCCCAGAGCCCCCCTAGAAACCATTTTCAGGTTGGGGCTGCCCAGGCAGATGCTGTGTACAGCAGCTTGCTGTAGCCAGCAGACCAGCCTGCTCTTCTAGGCCTGACCTCAGTGTTGAGAGTGTGGGCTTTTTACAGAACCCAGGACTGTATTGTACACAGCTTTCCCAATGCTCTCTCAAGTTGTAATTTTTTCTGGCTTTCACAACAGGGTTATGACTACAGCCGGAGTGGAAACCCTACCCGGAATTGCCTGGAGAAGGCTGTGGCAGCGCTGGATGGAGCTAAGTACAGTAAGCAATGAGTAGGTTCCTCAAGCAAGGTGTCAGTGTGTGTGTGTCCCCTGACAGTGTCTCCGGGAGGCACAGCTTGGGGAGCCAGGACACTGAGGTGTCAGCAGCAGTTGTGTCACAGCAAGGCTTTCACAGCCACTGGCTGCTGGTTACTGCGAGAGCTGCTGTGTGGTGTGAAAAGAGTCCAACAGTTACTGTTCAGGAGAGTGCAGCTCAGTCACTGGACTTTCTGCAGTGCCTCTGCTTCCTCTCGCTGCATTTGCTGCCTGAGCTAAACTGAATCCATCCCCGTGCAGCAGCACTGAATGCAGTGGGGAGCAGGAGCCCTGCAGCGGCAGTTACCAGGCTGTTACCAGCCTTCATCCAGCTTCCATCCGGTGTAAAACTGAGCTACTGCTCTTGCTGAATCCACTTAATGAGCGCGATAGTGTGAGAGTGGCAGGACAAGTTCCTTTAAAAAGCAAAGGCAAGTTTGACAAGGTTGTATCTCATTAAAATACAGCGTCTGCCATTTACTCTTTTCTGTTTTAGGTTTAGCTTTTGCTTCTGGCTCAGCTGCTACTTTGACTGTTGCTCACCTGTTAGAGGCGGGGGATACGATAATCTGCATGGACGATGTCTATGGAGGTATGTAAAACACAAGTGTGGTTTTGATCTTCGTTGTCATGAAATGTACTGACTTGTGATTCTCAGGAGCTTTCTGAATTTCCCATGTAGCACCATGCTTTTCTTTAAAGCCTTTTCATAACACTCCCGTCTGATTTTGGTGTTAGAAATTCAATCACTGAAAGATTCTCCCGCACATCATGGAGGTTTAAAAAATATAGCTAATTAGTAATATGTGCTTGAATGAGGGAAAAATAGCAAGATGCTAATCTTGCACAGATCTGTTTTCAGAACAGGGCCCCCTGCAGCCCGGTGAAATGCAGGTTTTCTGCTTCTTTTTGAGTGTTCCTTTCCTGACTTTGACCCCTTTACCAACCAACATTTTGTCTGGACTGTTTCACAGAACTGTTCCGTCATCTTTCCTGAAAGCACAGCATGCATCTGTTGTGCCCACGTGTTCCGAATGCTTCAGTTATGCTGCAGCCCACTATTAGGTTTTGATCATGCATAGTTTTTTTTGATCCATTCTTCCAAGAAACTCCCTAGGAACAAGTTCATCCACCTCTGCTGGAGTCCTTCAAATGCCACCCAAACGTCCAGTCTGCCAGGATAAGCTGTGACAGTTGGTGTCCTTTAGTGCCCAGCTCGTGTGTTCCACTGATCAGTGAAGCTTCCCTCCCTCCATCTGCTTCAAGGCTTTAGCACAAAGAGATCAAATCTGCCTTTGTCTTCAATTAAAGGTTAGAGAGGCCAGCAACAGGTGGCATTTTCCCAAGCTGGAAAACCTTTTTGCAAGAGTCATCACCTTTCACATCGCTAAGAGTGATTACTGTTTGCCAGTCAGTTCTTGATGCTTGTGCATATCAAATATAAACAGCACACATTTGCTTTTAATGGCTTAGTTCTGGCGTGCCAGATAGCTCTTCTCCAAAGTACATCTGGAGCCAAGCTGAGTGAAGACAGCAGGCATCGCTACTGCTGATCTGCTCCGGTAACTCATGGTGCTTCCACCACAGAACGCAGAAGATCAAAGTCATTTGGCCAAAGCACGTTGTCAGTTCCTCGCTTCAGAAGGGCCCATGGGTGTGTTTTTCAAACAAAAGCAGTTCACCTGCTCATTAAAGCCTCAGCCTGTGGTGGTTTCTGCGGAGATGAATTTAATTGTTTCTTCCCTGAATTTTTATCATACTTTTGTTGTAAAGGGACCGTCTTCCTCCCAGCCAGCTTTACTCAGTAGCGTTCACTCCCCATGAGGTGGTACTGCTGCTGGCCGCCATGGCCAGTCTGTGCTCAGTCCCTTCCTTCTTCCCTTGGGTATTAGGGGCTCCTTGTCCCCCAGGTCCCTGCTTGCTTTTCTCCTGGGCTGTACTCTTCTGGCTGTTCCTAGTTGTCCGTCCTGCGCTGACTCCTTTTTGCCGTGGGGGTTTACTCCTCCTCCACGCTTGCCCTGTGCAGCCGTTGGTACTTCAGCCCTGTAGTAGTAACCCCTGAGCCACAGGTACCCAGTGCTGCGTGTGTCCCTGCTCCTCAAGGGTGCACTAGCTCTGGAAAGCTTTTGGTGCATTTTTTGTAAAAAGCCTGGTTGGATGGGCCAGCAGCATTGCGCTTTCTAACTCAAATGATCCCTCAGTATTCAAGGCTGTCAGAGAAACAGTAAAAGAAAAGGAGAATCCTTCGAGGGCAATGCTGGAAGGGTATTGCCTGGTCCATGTTTAAGAGATGCTGAGTTCTGGGAGGTGTGAGGAGGAGCTGTAAGCGGCAAACCTCTGAATTCTGAGCCACTGCTGTAGCTTCTTAAAAGGACTAATTTCATTTCCATCTAAGTTTTTTTGCAGTGTGCTATTGTTAAAAGTGTGTAAGACTTTCCTGAGGTTTGTACTTGTAGAGTTGACAGCCAGTGTGAAAATTTCCCGTTCTCAGATAAGCTTCCTGCAGCACAAGATACAGAGAGTGTATAGCTTCCTGCAGAAATAAAAATGTTTCCCTTAGAAAAATAAGTCGTTCACGCTTGGCATTCAGTGCACAGAATCATCCCCTGCGTGTACCATGACTTTTGGCTAGATGGCAAACTGTTGTTCTGCCAAGTGAGCAAATATTGAATAACTTTGGCAGAAAGATGTAAGCAATTAATTTGTAATCCAGGCAGCATTGCCAGATAGTCAGTATGTTGCACATCTAGTGATCAGCTGGTTGCTTCTGGTTTCTTCTTTTAATCTTTCCAATGAAAGGCTTCAAAGGCAGACGGGAAGGAAGTAATCACTTTTTTGTGGTCCTCGCTGCATGTTTATCTCATGGAATGATACAAAATACAGTAGCTAGAGTCTTCTGCTTGGTTATTCTTCTCCCAGATTCTCAATTAAGCTTATTAAGTCGAAAAAAGAGTTTGAAAATATGTGGTGGAAAAAGTTACTGAAAGTGGTTGGGGGAAGGAGGATATAAAAACTTGAATTGGTGGCTTGTGTGTGGCAAAGGGCTGGAGGAAAAGTCAGAAGCAGGAAAACTAAAAGGAGTCTTTAATCTTCTGATTAAAGAAACCCCAAACAGCTGTTAATTGAAATTACTTCATAAATCCCTCTGATTCCATATTCCCATTGTTACTTTTCCATGATGTTTAAAACTACAGCAACCTTTAAACTGTTTCGAAATAAAAAAATACTGTTGTGCCATTTACAGTGTACAGCATAAAACTGCACCCTCCTGACTTTCCTCAATGCATACGAGAAACTGAAGATCAGTGAAGGGAAGTTAAAGAAGTTGTTTCGTTTTGTATCTCTCTGATTTTTTAATATCGTTTGATTTTGTTTGTGTTTTTTTAGGCACAAGCAGGTACTTCAGAAGAGCAGCCATGAAAATGGGTTTGAATGTGGTTTTTGTTGACTGCACAAAACTGAAATGCCTGGAAGCTGCAATTACACCAGAGACCAAGGTAGGGCAGGGGGAGGTTGCTGAAGTTACTTGCTCAGTGTCATGAACTAATGTTGTTCCTGCTCTTGCTGTGTGGAGCGTGTGAGTCAAGCAGAGGGGGCTGCAGGGGTGGCCTGTGTGGGGACAGGTTGGGGCACAGCTGATGCCAGCACGTCCCTGCTTGGGGATGTTTGTGGTGCCTCACTGAAAACATTTTAAAAAGGGCAAAAAACACCACAGAGAGAGAGAGAGAGAGAGAGAGAGAGAGAGGAGGAGGGAAAAAATAAGAAAATAAGAAAGAGCAGAGGGAACCCCAAGGTGGGAGGAAGCGGAGGAGCTCCAGGGCACTGCAGCAGATTGTCCCCTGCTCTGCTGGAAGATAACTCAGCGGGAAAGGGTTCCAAACTTCTGGGTCTTTCTTCTGGCTGTGTCAGGCCTTCTTCAGGTGTGGTGTGCTTTGGTTTTCCAAAGCTCTGGTGTTCTTCTCATGTCTCAGTGGTTTGTGTGGCCAATCTTCCCTCTCCCCAGGAGCCTTGCCTTCTTCAGCAGGGACAGGTTCTTATCCCCATCCTGTAAACCAGCCTGGGACGCTGACCCTCAGCGAGTGAATGTTTAAAAGCACTTCGACTGCCCCATGTCTCATCCCCAGCGCTGTGTTTCTGAATGTCTGAACTGACATTTTGTCCTGTTGAATGACTGCAGCTCGTTTGGATCGAGACGCCCACAAACCCCACGATGAAGGTCATTGACATTCAGGCCTGTGCCGACATCGTCCATAAGCACAAAGACGTTCTGCTGGCGGTAGATAACACCTTTATGTCTGCATACTTCCAGGTGAGCACTCGCTTTCTTTACAGTTTCCCCATTATTTTGGTGTATTTGAAAATAACGTTTTTAGAAAGGCAGAAGGGAGGAAAGCTGAGTGGTTAGGGAAGAGAGACCTGGCAAATGAAACCCTTTGCTCTTTGTTCAGGTTCTCATTTGTTCTTTGGGTGCACTGTCACCACTACTGATCTTTAGAAAACAAGGAGATGTTCTTTTTTTGCTTTGCAGAATGCTTTGAGATCTTCGTTTTCACTTTTTATTGTGGGTTCTTTTTGTTGTGCTTATCTCGAATTCAGAGTGCGTTCTTGTACTGTTGTTGTTGTCACATATTCTGTCTTCAGTCTGAGGGTTTTGTGTTTAAGGTGTTCAGTTTTTTAAGTGTTTGTGGTGGATTTTTTTTTTTTTTGGTATCTTCACCTATTGTTCTTGTCTGTGTTGGGTCACAGTCTTTCTGGGTAGCTTGAAATGAGCCAGAGCACACAAAAGCTTTAATCAGACCTATTACTTTCCTTTCAGCGTCCTTTATCCCTGGGGGCTGATATTTGTGTGCATTCTGCCACGAAATACATGAACGGTAAGTGCGGGAGTTGAGCACATCTCATGCTGGCTATTGAAAAGCAAATCTGGCTGCGGGCAGTTCACAAGCCAGTGCCTCTGCCAGGAGGATGGACCGTTAGAGGAGACGGACCCTTGAACAGACCCTTAGTCTTCACAGCTCCTGAACTGTCCCTGGGAGAAGGAGCAGTGACCTGGCTTCACGTCACAGCCCTAGAGGTGTTTAGAGCCGTGTTGGCTTTAACTTGACCGCAGCAAAAGGAGTGGCTTTGGCAGAAGGTAGCTGCTGGAAAAGATGTTGAGGTTTGAAGGAGGTTTCGTAGGAGCCTGTGCAAAAGCAGGTTCCCAGTGTTGTTTCCCAGACAGCCCAAACTCGGAGCTGCCATGTGAGTAGCTGTGCTGTAACCGCCTGTCCCTGCTGTGCGGGTAGAAAGGAAGTTTTCTGGCTGGTCTTTGCTCTCCCTAAGGCAGCAGCCCGGTGCTGCTCCTGGTGCTGCTCTGCAGGACACCCCGGTGCCTGGCCAAGGTCCTGCTCTCTGGCAGTTAGCCGCTGGGGAGGTGCCTGGGGACATGCGCGCAGCACACGGCAGTCATGCTGCTGAGCAGAGCTTTCGAAAAAGCTGAAATCTGCCCGAGGATTTTGTGCTGCACAGGACGGATGGCTGTACAATGAGAAGGAACCCAAGGTCTTGCAAAAATGGGACTGTATGGGCAGCAAGACCGAGAAAATGGGGGTTTGTGGGAGAACCCTGGAGAGGATGGAGTGACTGTGTCTGTTCTTGTCTCCTTGAATTTTTAGGGCATAGTGATGCTGTAATGGGACTTGTTTCAATGAACTGTGATGATCTCTACGAAAGGCTCAAGTTCTTACAAAACAGTAAGTAGTTAACATAGGAAATACGTTAAAAAGAATTGTATTCAAATATGCCAGCTCATAATGGGAAGCATGTAGCACGCACACGAGTAGGAAATCTATCCAGAGATGTAGCTTGGGCTTTTAAATGTGCAGAAGTGTAAATGACTGGAGGACAACCTGAGGAAACCTGAACTCTCTTCCCTGCCTTTCAGCGGTATGTAGGGTGGCCTTATGCAACCGTGATGGCTTTCGGTGTGCCTCTGTGGCTTCTCGCTCAAATGCAGCTCCTGGCACTGGTCTCCACTGCTAACTGCTGGTGGAGAAATGCCGGGGTCAGTGTGCGTTTATTAACCAGGGGCTCACAAAGCCTCTCTTCAGGTTATAGTTAAGACCATGGCAGAAGGAGCACCGTCGTTTCCTGTGTTCGCTTCAGACACTTAGTGGCGTACAAGCCTTTAAATTCTGCATTTGTTTAACTTCATCTAACTTGTGTCAAGTCCATCTGGGGTTTTTTAACTCATTCCCACGTCAGGGGATGTGGTTAATGTAAAATTTTTATCTGTAGGTGGATGTTAACGATTTTACCGCCTCCTAATTGTAATGAATGAATTTCCGTACAGTGCTGTGTGTGCCTCCTGTCTGCAACAGACGGAGTAAAGGGATATTGTATCTGATAAACGTAATCCTTGAAGGTGTTCAGCTTGTTAATGCAGCCTCTTAATTGGCATCGCATGTGTGTGAGATGAGGAAGACAGTCACATCAGATGTCTTTCCACTCGTCTTGTTCTAACTTTAGAAATTTTGTAAGTGAGGACTGTATTTAGTTTTACTAAAAAACCCCTTTGTTTTATGTGAAATTTTGTTTCAATTTGTGTAGCTCTTGGAGCTATTCCATCTCCCCTCGACTGTTATCTGTGCAACCGTGGTCTGAAGACGCTCCAAATCCGGATGGAAAAACATTTCCACAACGCCCTAGCTGTTGCTCGATTTCTGGAGTCCCATCCCAGGGTGGAGAAAGTACTTTACCCAGGTGGGTTGGCGAGCCGGCAGAGCGGGTGACGTCTCGGAGCGATGGGTTTGGGTACCGCTGTGCCCCGTGTGGTTTGTGCGTCCTCCACAGCTGGGGACTTGGGGTTAGGTGTGCGCCTTGGCGATGGGCTGTTGCTCCAGAGCTGAGGGTGAGCTGCTTTACCCTTTGGTGTGATGGTGATCGACTGACAGCAACTTCTACAAATTCCAGGCTTGCCTTCCCACCCTCAGCACGAGGTGGTCAAGCGGCAGTGCACTGGCTGTTCTGGGATGATCAGCTTTTACATTAAAGGAAATCTCCAACATTCTGCTGCCTTTCTCAAGAATTTAAAGGTAAATGATGGTACACACAGGCTACCATAGATGGGCTTGGGCCTGTCCTTCTGAGGGTGATAATGGAAGGAAGTGGTTTTTCTTGGGGTGGGGGGAGTCTGTCTTTGTACTGACAGAGTTCCTCAGTTCCTCAAGTCTTTTGGGAGTCACCATCTCTAAATAATAGATTATTTGCAAATGGGAGGCTAATGAGAGGGCGGAAAAGGATGCCTCAGCTCATTTGAAGCTTTTGTTTACACAGGAAGGTGTTGTATATCCAGGTTAGCCTAGACATTGCTTGTAATAAAGATCCTCTAGTATTTGAAAGTAGCCAAGCTGTGGCTGGTGTAATACTGTTGTAGTATTTCACAGTACTCATCAGGAGAAAAACCTGTGGAGAAATCATGAAGTAAAGAGGGAGCCCCTCAGTTTGGAGGGTAGTTGTTTATTTGACCTAAACCATAGGCTTTTGCTTTTGTCTTTGCACTGTATTAACTCTGCCTCTACTCTTAATGTGTTGCTAGCCTTGATCTCTGGTTATTTTGCATCCTGCTCTTGTGTTTTTGCTGTTTTGTTCTTGGAAAAACAAGTCAGTAATAATTGACAAAGGTAAATTCGGACTTCCTTCTGCTCCCTCTCTTCTTGTCTGCTAATGTCATTAGCTGAAACTGAATTCACTAAAAATATGATTTTACCACAAAATATCCTTGTACATGAGAGAGAGCATTTAATCCTGACAGAGGAGATCTGCCAGGTTTGACAAAAAGCATCAGGGAGTACATTCCAGAAGCAGTCCCTTAGGAGTGTATTCCCTTGCCGTGGATAACCATCAGGTTGTCACTAGGCTGGTACAAAAGCAACGCCGTTGTGGTCAGCCATGCTGAGAAGAGGATTCTCGGGTTGATAGGTTTAGTTGTTTGATCGCTTGGGTTTTTTTAAAGGAAAAAAGAAGTTCATGTGAGCAACCAGGGCTGCAGAGGAACATTGAGGGCAGTAAGTGCATTTGCAGCAGACAAGTCATGAATCCGTGTTTGAGTGTGGCTGGCTCTCTAGCAAGGTTTTTTGCCATCCATGAATGCTTCCTGCGTCTCTGCCCACGCATGGCATTGTAGGAACTGAGTTATTTTGCACCAGTGTCTCCTTAGAGCCTTTTTAGGACAAGTTGTTCTAAATCTCAATAGCCCTTACCTGCTAAACGTACACTCTTTTCCCTAATTACAGCTCATGCCTTTTATCATGTAAAAGTCGTTACAGAAAAACTTAGAAAAAACCCCAAAGTTCCTTCTTCCTTATCTGTCTCTTTCCAAGCATTCATAACCTGACCTTTCTGACGTTAATTTCTGTTTATCTTTTCCTGTAGGTTTTTACCCTGGCCGAGAGTCTGGGCGGGTATGAAAGCCTAGCCGAGCATCCGTAAGTCGTTCTTCATTTAAAAGTCTAAAAAAGCTGCAGAGCAACAGAAAAATTTCTGATCTATTTTTATGGGAGCTCTAAAATTTTTCTAGTGCAGGAAGCGAAGGTATTTTGCATAGAATTGAAATGGAAGGATGGTGTGTTGTGTAGCACAAAACCCAGCGGCCCCTCCAGGAATGAGTGGGACTTTGTGAATATAACAATACGATGACAAAAGAATTTCCACGCTGCCACTGGGAGACTGAGCCGCCGTGTGTTGCTGTGATAACAAACCCAGGGAATCAGCGTGTGCTGGAATAGGTAGGATTGCACAGATGTGTGACGCTGTGGAGGAAGGTGGTGTGCTGTTCTGCCTGCTTACACAAGAGGGCACGTGCAGCATGCTGCACCGAACAGTCCCGTGTTGGGTAAATTTTGTGAGGATTTTAGTAATACTTATTTGCCCCTGTGTAGATTAAGAGGCTAAAAATAGTATTTTTATGGAGTTAGGTTATTTTACATAAATCTAATTTGTTTTTCAAAAAGATACATGGAAAGTTGTGACTAAACTGATACACTAAATCATTTCAGTTACTCATTTCAGAATAACAGCGAATCTTAGAACAGTCTGACAGTTGAAAGGTAATTGTGAATTGCTGGATGTCAGTGGCTGAGCGTGTAGGAGAAACAGCTTCTTGCCTTACTCTTCCATAGCTGGAGAGAATCAACTCTTCAATGTACGAGGCACAGTTTGACAAGTGATCTGAGCAAACAGAAGGGGAAAAAAAAAAACAATCTGGAGCTTTTATACTGGAGGTTGCACACTATAGCTGTTTCTCCATGTGCTTCCAGTAGAGGTTCTAGATACCATTTTTCAGAAAAAAGGTAAAAAAAATATCAGGAAGGAAGAGGAATAGGATTTTTTTCCCCCTCCCTTTTCATTTCCAGATTGTTAAGTATCCACTTTTTATTCATCCTTTGTCGCTTGGAAATACTGCCTTGAACCGCTGGGAGAGACACGTCACCGGCTTCTCTGCCGTTCCCATCGTTCCCAGTGCCTGGAGACAGGATCTCTTTCCATCTGTGGGTTAGCCAGCAGGTGGTACCCAGGAGGAGTAAAGTCCTTCTGGCATTTCAGGGGATGCTGGCAGGAAACGAATCTGTTTGGTTTTTACCGACAGAAGCAAACAAAAGGCACTTTTTTTCCTAGGGCTATCATGACTCACGCGTCGGTGCCTAAAGAGCACAGAGAAGCTCTTGGAATCAGTGATACGTTGATTCGCCTGTCAGTTGGTTTGGAAGATGAAGAAGATTTAGTGGCAGACATCGAGCAAGCCCTGAAAGCTGCGGTAAGCGGGTTGTTACCTTAGTGCCATTGCTCTGAGAATAATTTCCCCGCTAGTGCTCTGCCTTTCTCACTGAGCTGTGTGTCTGAGTGATGGGGACAGCCGCCAAAGGCAGGCTGAGGGGACTCTCCTGCAGGCATCGAGGCACTTGGTGTGTGCTTCGGCTTTTTTGTGTCGTAGAGAGGGATGAAATATATTGAGGAGCTTCAAGGAAAGAGCTTCTGCCAGACAGCGAGTCCAATATCTGAGTAACGCTGTTTTGTTTATAAGCACTGCTTCAGCTCCTCCACCCACAGCTCTGTATTTCAGACAGTAGATTAAAATTGTTCTTTACGCAGGGTAATTCATGTGATGCTGTATTGTGGGGTTTTTTTTTTTCTCTCAAGGCAAGTTTCCTAGAACACCTGAGTTGTACATGTGTGTGTGTGTGTACGAGTATACACAGGTGCAGGGGAGAGGCTGGGTAAATTCCTGCTGTCTTTCAGCCCTACACAGCTTTGGGCTGTGCTTTAGATCAGCCAATGCTGTGACTGAAGGAATAGAGGGGGGTTTTGTTACCTTGTTTTTTTTTAATAACTTTTTTTTTTACTGGAAAGCATTAGTCATGACTGAAAAAATATGAAGTATGGGCACTTGGCTTTGGACTGGTCCGTCAGTCTGATGGATCCCCTTGGGCAGCTGCAGACTTGCAGTTTGATGTACCCGCGCTTTATTGCAGCACGTGCTGTGTCGCGCTGAACCTTGTCACCCTGTGACTTGTCCAGGGCATTGCCAGGGGCCTTGGTTTCTGCAACTGCAGAGAAGTTGTCCGTTGAGTTTCCCAGATGGTCCTGTGAAGTGGATCCCTGACCTTTGGGAACGCGGGAGAATTCCTTTTGATGTGATATCTCCTGGCAGCTTTAGATCTGAGTGTGTGAGCAGGGCGCATGAGCTGGGTGCCTTAAACCTGTCCGGGCACTCTGCCTCTGATTCTGTCTGTCCTCCAGAGCTTCAGTGGAAGACTAAAAGCCTTCCAACCTTCGTAAGCGCAATGATGTGTTGGGGAGAGGAAGGAGAATTTCCTTGTGATGCTGGCGGGCAGCAAACAGAGCCCAGAAGTGTGGGGTGGCTGCGAGCAAAGCGCCAGGCAGTCCTTCCAAATGCTGTTGGGGATCTCGGGATATCCGTGGCTCAAGGGTGCCTGCTGGATCCTTGGATCTTGGGAACTGCCAACTGCTGTCGCACAATCCCATCTGTAGAGTTTGTTGTTCTGTCTTTACAGCTTTAGGTTCCTTTCCCAAGTGTCACTCCTGGAAAGTCAAAATAAAGAATAAACTTGGAATAAAGTTTAATAAATAACCGCCATAAAAAGGCCGAGTTTCCTTCTTCCCTCCCCCCTGCGTGTATTCTGTCCTGTAGGAGCACCAGAGCTCTGGCTGGTTTCTCTGTTTGTTTTCTCTGAGTGGGAACTCTGGGGATTTGCTGACTCCTCAGGAGCCCTGCGATGCTGGGGGCAGAGTTCACAGTCTCTGGTGGACCTTGAGCTGGCTCCAAGCCAACGGCCGAGGCAGAACTCGGTCCAGCACGGCCTTGTTCTCTTCTGCCACCTCTGCATCCCTGCAGCACCTGCATCGCGAGAGAGAATGTAAAAAA
>WKFP01014823.1:29764-41490 GCA_011057875.1 Pterocles orientalis | reverse complement strand
TGGTGGATTTTTTTTTTTTTTGGTATCTTCACCTATTGTTCTTGTCTGTGTTGGGTCACAGTCTTTCTGGGTAGCTTGAAATGAGCCAGAGCACACAAAAGCTTTAATCAGACCTATTACTTTCCTTTCAGCGTCCTTTATCCCTGGGGGCTGATATTTGTGTGCATTCTGCCACGAAATACATGAACGGTAAGTGCGGGAGTTGAGCACATCTCATGCTGGCTATTGAAAAACGAATCTGGCTGCGGGCAGTTCACAGAAGCCAGTGCCTCTGCCAGGAGGATGGACCGTTAGAGGAGACGGACCCTTGAACAGACCCTTAGTCTTCACAGCTCCTGAACTGTCCCTGGGAGGAGCAGTGACCTGGTTCCATGTCACAGCCCTAGAGGTGTTTAGAGCCGTGTTGGCTTTAACTTGACCGCAGCAAAACGAGTGGCTTTGGCAGAAGGTAGCTGCTGGAAAAGATGTTGAGGTTTGAAGGAGGTTTCGTAGGAGCCTGTGCAAAAGCAGGTTCCCAGTGTTGTTTCCCAGACAGCCCAAACTCAGAGCTGCCATGTGAGTAGCTGTGCTGTAACCGCCTGTCCCTGCTGTGCAGGTAGAAAGGAAGTTTTCTGGCTGGTCTTTGCTCTCCCTAAGGCAGCAGCCCGGTGCTTCTCCTGGTGCTGCTCTGCAGGACACCCCGGTGCCTGGCCAAGGTCCCGCACTCTGGCAGTTAGCGGGTACGCTGGGGAGGTGCACACGGCAGTCATGCTGCTGAGCAGAGCTTTCGAAAAAGCTGAAATCTGCCCGAGGATTTTGTGCTGCACAGGACGGATGGCTGTAGCAATGGGAAGGAACCCAAGGTCTTGCAAAAATGGGACTGTATGGGCAGCAAGACCGAGAAAATGGGGGTTTGTGGGAGAACCCTGGAGTGGATGGAGTGACTGTGTCTGTTCTTGTCTCCTTGAATTTTTAGGGCATAGTGATGCTGTAATGGGACTTGTTTCAATGAACTGTGATGATCTCTACGAAAGGCTCAAGTTCTTACAAAACAGTAAGTAGTTAACGTAGGAAATACGTTAAAAAGAATTGTATTCAAATATGCCAGCTCATAATGGGAAGCATGTAGCACGCACACAAGTAGGAAATGTATCCAGAGATGTAGCTCAGGCTTTTAAATGTGCAGAAGTGTAAATGACTGGAGGACTACCTGAGGAAACCTGAACTCTCTTCCCTGCCTTTCAGCGGTATGTAGGGTGGCCTTATGCAACCGTGATGGCTTTCGGTGTGCCTCTGTGGCTTCTCTCTCAAATGCAGCTCCTGGCACTGGTCTCCACTGCTAACTGCTGGTGGAGAAATGCCGGGGTCAGGGTGCATTTATTAACCAGGGGCTCACAAAGCCTCTCTTCAGGTTATAGTTAAGACCACGGCAAACGGAGCACCGTCGTTTCCTGTGTTCGCTTCAGACACTTAGTGGCGTACAAGCCTTTAAATTCTGCATTTGTTTAACTTCATCTAACTTGTGTCGAGTCCATCTGGGGTTTTTTAACTCATTCCCACGTCAGGGGATGTGGTTAATGTAAAATTTTTATCTGTAGGTGGATGTTAACGATTTTACCGCCTCCTAATTGTAATGAATGAATTTCCGTACAGTGCTGTGTGTGAGTCCTGTCTGCAACAGACGGAGTAAAGGGATATTGTATCTGATAAACGTAATCCTTGAAGGTGTTCAGCTTGTTAATGCAGCCTCTTAATTGGCATCGCATGTGTGTGAGATGAGGAAGACAGGTCACATCAGATGTCTTTCCACTCGTTCTAACTTTACAAGTTTTGGAAATTAAAACTATATTTAGTTTTACTAAAACAAAAAACCCCTTTGTTTTATGTGAAATTTTGTTTCAATTTCTGTAGATCTTGGACCTGTGCCATCTCCCCTCGAATGTTATCTGTGCAACCGTGGTCTGAAGACACTCCAAATCCGGATGGACAAACATTTCCACAACGCGCTAGCTGTTGCTCGATTTCTGGAGTCCCATCCCAGGGTGGAGAAAGTACTTTACCCAGGTGGGTTGGCGAGCCGGCAGAGCGGGTGACGTCTCGGAGCGATGGGTTTGGGTACCGCTGTGCCCCGTGTGGTTTGTGCGCCCTCCACAGCTGGGGACTCGGGGTTCGGTGTGCGCCTTGGCGATGGGCTGTTGCTCCAGAGCTGAGGGTGAGCTGCTTTACCCTTTGGTGTGATGGTGATCGACTGACAGCAACTTCTACAAATTCCAGGCTTGCCTTCCCACCCTCAGCACGAGGTGGTCAAGCGGCAGTGCACTGGCTGTTCTGGGATGATAGGCTTCTACGTTAAAGGAAATCTCCAACACGCTGCTGCCTTTCTCAAGAATTTAAAGGTAAATGATGGTAAACACAGGCTACCATAGAGGGACTTGGGCCTGTCCTTCTGAGGGTGATAATGGAAGGAAGTGGAAAGTAAAGCCATTGTGGTAGCCCAGGCGGAGAAGAGGATTCTCTGGTTGATAGGTTCAGTTATTGGATCGCTTGGGTTTTTTTAAAGGGAAAAAAAAAAAAGTCAATATGAGCAACCAGGGCTGCAGAGAAATGTTGAGGGCAGTAAGGGCATTTGCAGCAGAGAAATCATGAATTCGTGTTTGAGTGTCGCTGGCTCTAGGGAGCTTTTTTGTCATCCAGAATGTATGTCCAGAATGCAAAGAGCAGTGATAAAAAACAGTGAGCATTTCACAAACACTAGCCCTGTTAGGCACTGCGAAATTTCAGCGGGTTTTCCAAACACGGAACTAACCAGCAGACCCAAGGAATGAGTAAAAACATCTGTTCAGCATTATGGGAAGAATCGTCCGTGTTTGGGCTTTTCCCCATCCAGACTGCTGTTTGCCAGCCTGCAAAGCAGAGGTGTGAAACGTGAACAGCGAGGAGTGGTGCTGAAAGAAGAGGATGTAAGGGTGGGATGTAGCCACTTAAACCTGAGCTGAAATGTTTGAAATCTGAGTCTTACTGTGTCCAGGCAGCCTGCTCTATCCTTCCTCTGAACAGAATGAAAACTCGGGGGTGCCCCGGCAGAACCTGCTCCCTCACGGTGTACTTTTTCCCTTCTGCGCTTCCTGCGTCTCTGCCCACGCATGGCATTGTAGGAACTGAGTTATTTTGCACCAGTGTCTCCTTAGAGCCTTTTTAGGACAAGTTGTTCTAAATCTCAATAGCCCTTACCTGCTGAACGTACACTCTTTTCCCTAATTACAGCTCATGCCTTTTATCATGTAAAAGTCGTTACAGAAAAACTTAGAAAAAACCCCAAAGTTCCTTCTTCCTTATCTGTCTCTTTCCAAGCATTCATAACCTGACCCTTCTGACGTTAATTTCTGTTTATTTTTTCCTGTAGGTTTTTACCCTGGCCGAGAGTCTGGGCGGGTATAAAAGCCTAGCCGAGCATCCGTAAGTCGTTCTTCATCTTAAAAGTCTAAAACAGCCGCAGAGCAACAAAAAAGTTTCTGATCTGTTTTTAGGGGAGTTCTGAAATTTTTCTAGTGCAGGAAGCGAAGGTATTTTGCATAGAATTGAAATGGAAGGATGGTGTGTAGCACAAAACCCAGCGGCCCCTCCAGGAATGAGTGTGGCTCTGTGAATATAACAATACAGTCATGGAATCATAGGATCAGGTTGGTCAAGCACGACCTTCCTTTCATGAACCCATGCTGGCTGGGCTTCATCCCCTGGCTGTCCTGTACATGCCGTGTGAGCACGCTCAAGAGGAGCTGTTCCATGATCTTCCCTGGTACCGAGGTCAGTGAGCTGAGCAAACAGAAAAAACAATCTGGAGCTTTTATACTGGAGGTTGCACACTATAGCTGTTTCTCCACGTGCTTCCAGTAGAGGTTTGAGATACCATTTTTTTAGAAAAAAGGTAAAAAAAAATCAGGAAGGAAGAGGAATAGGATTTTTTTTTGCCCCTCCCTTTTCATTTCCAGATTGTTAAGTATCCACTTTTTATTCATCCTTTGTTCCTTGGAAATACTGCCTTGAACCGCTGGGAGAGACACGTCACCGGCTTCTCTGCCGTTCCCATCGTTCCCAGTGCCTGGAGACAGGATCTCTTTCCATCTGTGGGTTAGCCAGCAGGTGGTACCCAGGAGGAGTAAAGTCCTTCTGGCATTTCAGGAAACTGATCTGTTTGGTTTTTACCGATAGAAGCAAACACTTCTTAGAAACAAGGCAATTTTTTTCCTCCAGAGCCATGATGACTCACGTGTCGGTGCCTAAAAGAGACCGAGAAGCTCTTGGAATCAGTGATACGTTGATCCGCATGTCCGTTGGTTTGGAAGATGAAGAAGATTTACTGGCAGACATCGACCAAGCCCTGAAAGCTGCGGTAAGCGGGTTGTTACCTTAGTGCCATTGCTCTGAGAATAATTTCCCCGCTAGTGCTCTGCCTTTCTCACTGAGCTGTCTGCTGGTGGCTTTCCCCTCGCTTAATTTTTAAGCTATAGGTAAGCGTACGTTGCAGGGTTTGAAAGCTTTCGTTGTCCGGTGTCTGTGCAGCAGGGTTGACAATCCCTGCCAGGCGCAGTTTGGATTGACATCGATTCAGATACAGCAGCCAGGGTGTCCCTGGCGTCTGAGTGACGGGGATAGCACCAAAGGCAGGCTGAGGAGAGACTCTCACGCAGGCATCGAGGCTCTTGGGCAGCTGCACACTTGCAGTTTGATGTACCCGCGCTTTATCGCAGCACGTGCTGTGTCGCACTGAACCTTGTCACCCTGTGACTTGTCCAGGGCATTGCCAGGGGACTTGGTTTCTGCAACTGCAGAGAAGTTGTCCGGTGAGTTTCCCAGATGGTCCTGGCAGGCAGCAAACAGAGCCCAGAGGTGTGGGGTGGCTGCGAGCAAAGCGCCAGGCAGTCCTTCCAAATGCTGTTGGGGATCTCGGGATATCCGTGGCTCAAGGGTGCCTGCTGGATCCTTGGATCTTGGGAACTGCCAACTGCTGTGGCACAATCCCATCTGTAGAGTTTGTTGTTCTGTCTTTACAGCTTTAGGTTCCTGTCCCAGGTGTCCTGTTTGCCTGGTACAGAACTTCACTTCTGGAAAGTCAAAAACTTTGGTTTCCAAAATCTAGCCACACTCCTGGTCCATATCCACCTCATCGCACGTTGCTCCCACGCAGGCAGGTGTAGGTATGGGATCCGTTGCTACCAGGCAGTGAAAACGTTTCCTCTGGCAGCACGCTCTCTGCCACGTTGTGGGGTCGGCAGGGATGTCAAAGAGAAGGAGACAAACCAAGGACTGCAGCGGAGCACGTGCTTAAGAGGGGCTTCAGCAATTCTTGGAATAAAGTTTAATAAATAACCCCCATAAAAAGGCCAAGTTTCCTTCTTCCCTCCCTCCTGCTTGTACTCCGTCCTGTAGGAGCACCAGAGCTCTGGCTGGGTTCTCTGTTTGTTTTCTCTGAGTGGGAACTCTGGGGATTTGCTGACTTCTCAGGAGCCCTGCGATGCTGGGGGCAGAGTTCACAGTCTCTGGTGGACCTTGAGCTGGCTCCAAGCCAACGGCCGAGGCAGAACTCGGTCCAGCACGGCCTTGTTCTCTTCTGCCACCTCTGCATCCCTGCAGCACCTGCATCGCGAGAGAGAATGTAAAAAATCGAGGTGTTGGAATGGGGTTTTGTGTGTGTGAAAGAGCATGGTGAAATGTGAGTCCTGCAGCGATGGTAGCAGATGTATGGCAGACGGACAGTGGTTTGGGGTTCTGTACAGCAGGACATCTTTTGTTCCTTATGTTTTTCCTCTCTGTGTGGTTTGGTGATGGGGAAAATCAGCAGCAGCATCTGCATGGATTTCTGTGTGCCAGCACAGAGCACGAAGAGAATCTAATGCTGCAGTCTGTCCTATTTATGGAAAAACCCAAACCTGCATGGCTGGCATAGGTGCACAGCGTGATTGTTGCTCCTTCTCCCTTCTCGTTGCAGTTTGCAGACCATAAGGCTTGATGTTTGAACCCAGCACGTGGAACGGAACGTTGAAGTGGCTGAAGAAGACGACACGGCAAGCCGAACTGCTCACAATTGTCCTTTGATTTGCCTTTGAGAGTTTAAATCTGTTCACCCGGCGCTGGGTGCCCGGGGAATTTTCCCTCTGTGCTGTTCTGTTTCTCTGCTGACGTCCGGCTGTAGCTGCGCCGTGCCCGGTGACACCCGCTCTGTGCTCGCTCCTGGGCGGCCGTTTCCGCTGCCCTGCAACCCTGTGCCTGGGGAACGTATGGAATCTATCAACTGTGTCCGAGAGCAGCCCAGGTCCGCGCTCAGGGTATTGTCCCGGTTCTCCCAGTGGAGATCAGTGTTCCTCACTGGTGGTGCTGGTGCTGCAGAAGTGTTGGCTCCAAGGGTGGTTTCGGTTAGCGGTCTCCAGGACGCACAGTCGATCTTTCTCCTATCTCCTCCTCCAACAGTCTGCCTTAAAACCTGGTGATTTGACTTCGATTTGTTTTTAATCCGGTTGGAAACGTGGTTAAATGCTTTTTCGATGTTGAGATTTGATGGAGTATGGGAAATGAAGCAAAATCCAACCACTGGTGAACACTAACTTTCTGAAGAGGGTTCTTTCCCTTTTTAAAAAACAATTATGTGCTGTTAATTGTGGCAACGCTTTGGGCTATGTTTGGACCTGGAATAATTTCAATTAAAATATGCTTTGCATTTCCCCGATGTTTTACTTGTTTTGACAGCTGCATGTACCACTTGCCTCCAGAATCAGGTGATGAAATGCCCCCAGGTCTGTTTAAGTTTTCCTGTGGGAAAATGATGTCATTGCTGGTTTTTGGTCAAGAAAAAAAAATTATAAATTGTGATGTAGAACAAGGTCAGGGGTGGGCAGAAGCACCCTGGAGGTGTCATCTCGGAGCAGACCTCACCCTCCTGCCCGTATCCCTGCATCTTAGCTGAATACCAGGAGAACCACAAAAACGAGGCACCCGTGCTACAGGTATTTGCTTCGAGACTGATGGCGCAGATCTTTCTTGGGAGAAACAAGTGGCTTTCCCCAAAGCCCATGAAAATTAGACTTTCTGGGGGTGTCTTTTTGGTTTGTTTCTTTCTCAGCTTGAGAACCACGAAGATGGTTGAGGCTGTCCCAGCCCCACCCGGGCCGTTCCCCCAGCCCTTGGAGGGGTTGTTCTGAGCCGCTCTTGGCTCAGCTCTCGGATCCACGTTGCCGTGCTGTCCGGATCAGTTTTCGATTGTAAGCACAAGCAGCGCATCAGCGTTAATTTCTGTGGCAAGACTTCAGCAAATGTATATTGTGTATATAGCCAGGAGTGGCTGTAAAAACCTCGGTAAGCTGCAGATGGACTGCGCTGGCGTTTGTGCGCACGCCTGGCCCGTCAGCGAGGCTGGCGGCTGAGCCGGAGCGTGGGAAGGGGCTGCGGCGGGGGGGACCCTCGGAGAGCGGCAGGGGACACCAGCAGGCGCAGATCCCAGGTCTGGGTTTGGGATGCTAAAGCAGGGCAGCGTCCGTCTGAGGCAGGCAGAGCTGCAAGCAGGTATTGCCTTCTGTTGGTGGTGGTTAGAACAGGCTGTGCTTTCCATGCCGGGTCAATACGGCATCTCGGTGTGAAGTTCGGAGCACAAAGGTAATCCCATCACCCTGTGCAGGCGCTGTGCCTTCTGAGCAGCAAACAGTTATATTGACACGCAAAGGGAGTAGTCTTGATTATCCAGAGTGATGAAATCCTGGGAAAACTGAGCTGAAGGTGTGCGTCCCCAGTGAACACCCCGTTCACTTCCCTGCGGGGCTGGGTACATGGCAAAGGCAGGTGGAAAATGAAGATGCGCTGGGGGATGTAGGCTGGTAGTGGTGTGGAAATGGGGAGCTCCTGCTGGTTTCGGAAGAGCTGAGAGACAGTGAGAGGAGCCTCAGAGGCATCGTGGTTGTGTTGTGTGGGCTGGTGACTCCCTGCTGTAGTGAAAACCACCTTCGCTTCCGTCTTAAATCTTTTAAATTTTCGTGGGTTTGGTTGCAACATTTTTTAATTTTTTTTTTTTTACTAAATCTCTGGTTTAATTTATTATTTATTTAATTTACTACTTATTTAATTTATAATTTATTTAATTTATTATTTATTTAATTTATTCTTTATTTAATATATTCCCAGTCCAGGTATTTTTTGTAATGTCTTCACTAACAAGGACGGAACGAGTCCCATGAGAATGGGCAGTTTTAGACAGGATAAACTGACCAGAAAAATGTGGGATTAATGGGGAGAGGCGAACGTCCCCAGGACTGTACCCACCCTTAGGTGGCACTGACGGGCTGGAAACCCCACAGTCCCGCTTCTGCAGAGAGAAGCAATAAAAGGTGAGCAGCCTCCGTTCCCCCTTTCCCAGGAGATCAGAGACCAGAAGTCATTTTCCCATTATTCATCTGAATATCCTCGATCAGTGCTTCCAGATTAGATCACCGATGTCAAAAGGAGATTTCACTGGCAGTGACACCAGCGCTGGGTTTGGGGGGAGAGCTGAGCCCCAGGGGGCTGAGCTGCACATCGTTGCTGCGGAGGGGACAAGAAACCACCTGTTCCCAGGGTGACGGGCTGGATCCTGCCATCCCCTGTGGCACATTTTTGGTGGAGCGGGGGCTTGACCCCTTCCAGCCTTGCCCCAGCTCAGGAAGGATTTCTCTTCTTGCAATTAAGCCAACAAGTTAAGTGCAGCTGCACAAAACAGCTTTACAATTGGGATGCTCTTCCTTCTGCTGGGGTTTTCCCAAGTTTTGCGCACAAACTGCTGGTAACACAGCCGCTGGCTTTGCCCGGGCGGCTCCGGGGGATGATGCTCCGCAGAGCCGCGGTTTGGGGGCTGGGACCCCGCTTTCGTGTTGGATCGTTGCCCCTTCAGCAGCTGCTGTCCCCGGCAGGATGCTCTGCAGCCCAAGGCAGGGTCAGGGAGGTTGCTGGGTGTTGTGTGCGAGGCTTTGGGGTTTGGTTTAGTTCTGGTTCCTCCAGAACAGCGGTTACTGGTTATACCGGGTCAGCAGCTACTAAAAGCCCATTTGCAGAAAATCCCAGGTGACGGTGCAGCCGCTGCCCGTGCGAGGAGCCGCAGGTCCTGCTGTGGGACGGTTGCTCTCCGGCTGCTTGCGGAGGGGCACGAGTGTCTGGTTTCTATCAGAAGAATATCCACCGCCCAACGAGTAGCTGCCTGCTGCCTCGTTCTTCAGCCGCTACCGCCTGCAGACGTGAATTGCCTTTGTACCGCTTATTTGGGGAAAGAACGGACGCATCTGCCAGTGGGTAAATTCTCAATGAATTGTTCGATGATTTTCTCGAGGTCTGCAGTTGGCTCTAAGGTTGTCTCCCTGCGACTGGGGCTGACCTCGCGTTGGACCCGCCAGAAACTGGCCTCTGGGCGGGGAGGGGATGAAGCGAAGGGCAGGAGAATGCAACCGGCTCATTATACATCAGAACAGGAGAGAGCCCTTTGGGATCTTCTCTAAGCACCCGTTCTTTGTCTGGCTTCCCTGGCGTCGTCCCCTCTCCCCCTCCAGACCCATCACCCGTTTCCCCTATCCCGGTCTTTCTGAAGTTCCAAGGGTGCGTTTCATCGTTGGACTGGAGTTTGCCGGTGGGGGTTCTGACTGTGTCACACTTCATGGGGAATTTATTCTTTTTAGACCACACTTGGATGGAATCCAGATTCCATAGGTCATCCTATAGCGCTGACCCAGCAGCTCCTGGGCAAGCCTCTGCTGTCCCAGCTCCTGCTTCTGCTGGAAAAAGCCGAATCCTCACCACGGACATCGCATCCCCATCCCTGCAGCCTTATAAATGGCTCAAGCGCCGGAGCCAGCACCTCCTGCGCTCTCCCAGCCTCAGATTCCTGTAACTTTTCTTGGCATTTATCGGCTGCTGTTGCCCTTTGATGAAGGAGGGTTGGTTTTTGGGGGGTTTGGTTTTTTTTTTTCTTTTTTTCCAGCCCCAGCACAGCCAAGAGCTGTACCACGTTAGTCAGAATATTTCTTAGAAACTCCCAGCTTTTTCTTATGGGGAAGTTGCTGCAGCTGAAATCTGCCGTTTGCCGCAAGGATATCATCCTGCACAGGCAGAGGATGTCCAGCCGTGCTGTGCACGTTCTCCGTTTCAGGGAGACGCGCCCGTGCACCAGGACCCAGGAACACGAGGATGCTTCACCTGCTCCTGCTGCCGTGGCTCCGCGTCAGGGCACGCGCCGGGAAACAGCAGCTCCCTATCCTCCCTCTTTATGGGTTTAGTGAACTCAAAGGCTTTGACTCCAGCAGAACAGCTGCACTTCTGTCTTGGTTCAGCTTCCTGACCACTGCAGGCGTGTCCTGGTGAAACCCTAACATGAATTTGAGCCTCGCAAACGGTTCGTAATTTTCTTTATCTGCTGTTACGTGCAGCAGCTGAATTACAAATGCAATTGTTCTTCCTCCCTTCTATCGTCTTCCGTAGGGAAAATATTGACTCTCTCCTGTCTTGCTAAAAAAGCCAAGTGGTGTAAAACAGAAACACAGAAACCAAACCCTGCGTGGGGTCCCGGAGTTTCCCTCCGCTCAGCCTGCGCGGAGGCGAGAGCACCTGGGTCCCCGCAGACCCCCGGGGGCTCCGGGCAGCGGCTGGGCTGGGGGACGCGTCCCCATCCCGGGGTGTCAGAGCAGGGACGGGCAGCAGGAGATTTTTCTTCCACAGTTTTCAGTCTTCATTCCTAGCTCTATAAGGTAGAAAAATGAACCTTTCAGACATTAATTTTTTTTTTCCTCTGTTGCGTAGCGCGTTTCTCACCCATTGTGTCATAGTCCCGCTTTGTTAAACCCAAAGCTCCCCGCGGAGCACGGAGCTTTCCCCGCTTGTGCCCAGAGGGAATAACACCCTGGGCGGTTATTTCTCGCCCCGCAGAGCTCCTTCCCCAGTGGGAGCACGTTGAATGGAAACGCTGATGGTACTGGTGCGAGTTTGCTGGGTCAGGTTGGGGCCGTCAAGGCATCGCCAAGGATGGAAGTGGAAGGAAAGGGAAAGACTTGATGAAAAAATCCAATTGGTGACACTAATCGTCAGGATTTGATCTATTAACAACGCAAATTCATCTTCCGATCGATGCGCAGTGCTTGCGAGAGTGAACATGAATCATGACTGCGGATATCGGCGTCTTCTAGAAACCACAAAGGGCTCTGCGGTCGTTTCCTCGCGCTCCGTTAATTAGGTTGGTCGATAGAAGTTTCGGGCGCATTTCTTGCCTGGGGAATGCCAAGTGAGCTTCAAAAAAGCCCAAAAATGGTCAGTCCTAAAAATCATGAATCTTAAAAATCATGAGTCTTAAAAATAATGAAACGTAAAAAATCATGAGTCTTAAAAATCATAAATATTAAAAATCATTAATTTAAAAAATCATAAATCTTAAAAATAATAAATTTCAAAAATCATGAATCTTAAAACTCATGAATCTTAAAAAGCCTAAAACCCCTAAGTCTATGTTAGTGTCTAGAATTAGTGAAGAATCGGGAGTGCAGGGCCAAGGTTGTTTGGAACAGATTAAGTCTGAGCAGTTTTTTAGATGGAAGCGACAAGTGAGAGAGCTTGAAGCTGCGCTGATCTGGAGTTGGGCACAAACGTGTCTGTTTTTCTCCTCCATCTCTAGGAGCTCTCCTCCACCTCTGTGCTAATTTTTTGAATGGAGCTAAAAAATTCATTTTCTCCTTTTTTTTTTTTTTTTTTTTTTT
>WKFP01014823.1:4380-29744 GCA_011057875.1 Pterocles orientalis | reverse complement strand
AAGTCGTTACAGAAAAACTTAGAAAAAACCCCAAAGTTCCTTCTTCCTTATCTGTCTCTTTCCAAGCATTCATAACCTGACCTTTCTGACGTTAATTTCTGTTTATCTTTTCCTGTAGGTTTTTACACTGGCCGAGAGTCTGGGCGGGTATGAAAGCCTAGCCGAGCATCCGTAAGTCGTTCTTCATTTAAAAGTCTAAAAAAGCTGCAGAGCAGCAAAAAAATTTCTGATCTATTTTTATGGGAGCTCTAAAATTTTTCTAGTGCAGGAAGCGCAGGTATTTTGCATAGAATTGAAATGGAAGGATGGTGTGTCGTGTAGCACAAAACCCAGCGGCCCCTCCAGGAATGAGTGGGACTTTGTGAATATAACAATACGATGACAAAAGAATTTCCACGCTGCCACTGGGAGACTGAGCCGCCGTGTGTTGCTGTGATAACAAACCCAGGGAATCAGCGTGTGCTGGAATAGGTAGGATTGCACAGATTTGTGACGCTGTGGAGGAAGGCGGTGTGCTGTTCTGCCTGCTTACACAAGAGGGCACGTGCAGCATGCTGCACCGAACGGTCCCGTGTCCGGTAAATTTTGTGAGGATTTTAGTAATATTTATTTGCCCCTATGTAGATTAAGAGGCTGAAAATAGTATTTTTATGGAGTTAGGTTATTTTACATAAATTTAATTTGTTTTTCAAACAGATACATGGAAAGTTGTGACTAAACTGATATGCTAAATCATTTCAGTTACTCATTTCAGCGTAACAGCAAATCTTAGAACAGTCTGACAGTTGAAAGGTAATCGTGAATTGCTGGATGTCAGTGGCTGTGCGTGTAGGAGAAACAGCTTCTTGCCTTACTCTTCCATAGCTGGAGAGAATCAACTCTTCAATGTACGAGGCACAGTTTGACAAGTGATCTGAGCAAACAGAAGGGAAAAACAAAACCCAATCTGGATATTTTATACTGGAGGTTGCACACTATAGCTGTTTCTCCACATGCTTCGAGTAGAGGTTCTAGATACCATTTTTCAGAAAAAAGGTAAAAAAAAAAAATCAGGAAGGAAGAGGAATAGGATTTTTTTTCCCCTCCCTTTTCATTTCCAGATTGTTAAGTATCCACTTTTTATTCATCCTTTGTTGCTTGGAAATACTGCCTTGAACCGCTGGGAGAGACACGTCACCGGCTTCTCTGCCGTTCCCATCGTTCCCAGTGCCTGGAGACAGGATCTCTTTCCATCTGGGGGTTAGCCAGCAGGTGGTACCCAGGAGGAGTAAAGTCCTTCTGGCATTTCAGGGGATGCTGGCAGGAAACTGATCTGTTTGGGTTTTACCGACAGAAGCAAACAAAAGGCAATTTTTTTCCCTAGGGCTATCATGACTCACGCGTCGGTGCCTAAAGAACACAGAGAAGCTCTTGGAATCAGTGATACGTTGATTCGCCTGTCAGTTGGTTTGGAAGATGAAGAAGATTTACTGGCAGACATCGAGCAAGCCCTGAAAGCTGCGGTAAGCGGGTTGTTACCTTAGTGCCATTGCTCTGAGAATAATTTCCCCGCTAGTGCTCTGCCTTTCTCACTGAGCTGTGTGTCTGAGTGACGGGGACAGCCGCCAAAGGCAGGCTGAAGGGACTCTCCTGCAGGCATCGAGGCACTTGGTGTGTGCTTCGGCTTTTTCGTGTCGTAGAGAGGGATGAAATATATTGAGGAGCTTCAAGGAAAGAGCTTCTGCCAGACAGCGAGTCCAATATTTCAGTAACACTGTTTTGTTTATAAGCACTGCTTCAGCTCCTCCACCCACAGCTCTGTATTTCAGACAGTAGATTAAAATTGTTGTTTACGCAGGGTAATTCATGTGATGCCGTATTGTGGGTTTTTTTTTTTTCCCTCAAGGCAAGTTTCCTAGAACACCTGAGTTGTACATGTGTGTGTGTACGAGTATACACAGATGCAGGGGAGAGGCTGGGTAAATTCCTGTTGTCTTTCGGCCCTACACAGCTTTGGGCTGTGCTTTGGATCGGCCGATGCTGTCACTGAAGAAATAATGGGGGGTTTGGCAAGCTATTTTTTTTAATAACTTTTTTTTTTTACTGGAAAGCATTAGTCATGACTGAAAAAATATGAAGTGTGGGCACTTGGCTTTGGACTGGTCTGTCAGTCTGATGGATCCCCTTTGGCAGCTGCGGACTTGCAGTTTGATGTACCCGCGCTTTATCGCAGCACGTGCTGTGTCGCACTGAACCTTGTCACCCTGTGACTTGCCCAGGGCATTGCCAGGGGCCTTGGTTTCTGCAACTGCAGAGAAGTTGTCCGGTGAGTTTCCCAGATGATCCTGTGAAGTGGATCCCTGACCTTTGGGAACGCAGGAGAATTCCTTTTGATGTGATATCTCCCGGCAGCTTTAGATCTGAGTGTGTGAGCAGGGCGCGTGAGCTGGGTGCCTTAAACCTGTCCGGGCACTCTGCCTCTGATTCTGTCTGTCCTCCAGAGCTTCAGTGGAAGACTAAAAGCCTTCCAACCTTCGTAAGCGCAATGATGTGTTGGGGAGAGGAAGGAGAATTTCCTTGTGATGCTGGCAGGCAGCAAACAGAGCCCAGAGGTGTGGGGTGGCTGCGAGCAAAGCGCCAGGCAGTCCTTCCAAATGCTGATGGGGATCTCGGGATATCTGTGGCTCAAGGGTGCCTGCTGGATCCTTGGATCTTGGGAACTGCCAACTGCTGTCGCACAATCCCATCTGTAGAGTTTGTTGTTCTGTCTTTACAGCTTTAGGTTCCTTTCCCAAGTGTCACTCCTGGAAAGTCAAAATAAAGAATAAACTTGGAATAAAGTTTAATAAATAACCGCCATAAAAAGGCCGAGTTTCCTTCTTCCCTCCCCCCTGCTTGTACTCCGTCCTGTAGGAGCACCAGAGCTCTGGCTGGTTTCTCTGTTTGTTTTCTCTGATGGTTTTCCTTGTTTGTCTTCCCTGTTCCTTATCCTTACCTTTATCCTTACCTTGAATTTACATTATCTTTTTTTTTTTTTTTTTTTTTGAGCAGTGCTAAAATGAGCTGCTGCGGGAAGACCCCCCCAGGTCCTCTTCCTCCCGGGTACACCCCAAACCCCCATACCGACCCAGCCCCGGGACAGCAGGGTGCTGGGGCTGTGACTCCGCGGAGGTGTCGAGAAGGTTTGTCGGGATACCAGCGAGTCGTGGGGCTCTGATAACGCTCCAGCTTCGATGCAGTGCTGCATCAGCACATAATTCGTTCTTAAATTACCAGCCCTCCTTCCTAGGAAATTCAATTTTTTTCCCGATTTATCGTCACTGCAATTAGTAAAGCTACGCAACATTTATTTAAATGTATTTCTAAAGTATTTAGAATTATTTGTTGGATCCGAAATCTGTGATTTTCAGAGGAGCACAAGAAATTG
Source organism: Pterocles orientalis (assembly GCA_011057875.1). Classification (NCBI taxonomy): domain Eukaryota; kingdom Metazoa; phylum Chordata; class Aves; order Pterocliformes; family Pteroclidae; genus Pterocles; species Pterocles orientalis. The sequence continues at coordinate 26,338 of WKFP01014823.1, read as the reverse complement.
AAGATTCCCTGAGAAATCAGACACCTACATCTCCAGGGATAATCTGGGAATCAAGCCCAAACTGCATTTTCCCTTTAGAAAACACGTTGCAGTCGTAGTGACAGTAATATTTATTCAAGGACAAGGACGAGGTTCAGACTGTCTTCCACGTTCAAGACCAAATCCCATCTGCTTTCCAGCACGTGTATTTTTTCTTGACTCCTTCAAGTAACTGTCCATGATGGCTCTATTTAGATTTGCCAGATCCTCTCTCCGGACACCGCTATATATAGCCGAGACGATCCTGCTGGCAGCAGCAATTCATCCTTTGGCAGATGAGCTGGAAAGGATCCTCGGGGGTCCCGTATAAGGAGCGGGAATATCCGCGCTGTCCCGTGATTTACAGCCCAGCTGCGGATCTCGTTTAATGAGACCCGTAGGTCCGTTCCACCACCCCATCGCGTGCAAAGGCTTTCATCACGTATTTATTGGGTTGGAGTGTCTAAACTGTTGGCACGTCTCTTTTCTGCCATGTTGGTGTCTCTTCATCCCCCAACCCTACTGTGTGACCATCCCGGGGGGAGGCAGAGGATGGAACAGTGCTTGGTCCTACCCCCAGACCGAAGAGTGGTCCAGGTCTCCCTCCAGGTCTCACGAATTCTCGGCCAGTGGGGATGTTTCTTGGCAAACCAGCAGCACTTGGAGTACCAAAGCCAGCCTTGACTTTGCCTTTCTTCCGCAGCTCAAAGCATGAAACGGGAGAGTGATGGGGGTGGATGCGCTGCCAGCAGGGACAGGCTGGGGCTGACGGCCACCATGGCACCACGATGGGCTGGAGCTGACGCCATCCTGAGGGTTCAAGGCCAGGCTGGATGAGGCTTTGGGCAACCTGGGCTAGTGGGAGGTGTCCCTGCCCATGGCAGGGGGTGGCACTGGGTGGGCTTTAAGGTCCCTTCCCACCCCAACCATCCTGGGATTCCATGGTTCTATGGTTTCAAAAACCACTTGACGCACTGGTGCCATCACAGCGTGTCTGCAGGTGAAGTGGTTCCCTTCTCAGTAGGAAAATTGAATAGTTAGGGTTTTTTTTAAAAAAATTTCCGTGTCTGCCTGTATTTCCCAGATGCCTGTTGTGTTCTCGCCATGGCACAGCTATCGATGTCGTTAGTTACTGACTGTGACAGGCTCCATGTGTTTCACAAGAGCACTACGAGATCTGTGAAGAACGGAGCGAAATTCCATCGGAGTCGGGAACATTTCCCAAGAGAGCGTGTCACAAAGGCTCTAAGAATGAAGAAAATCTTTATATTTAGATTATGTTAATCATTTCTCTCTTCTCCTCTTCTCGGCTTTCACGAAGACAGATGAACGTAAAAGGAATTCTTTCGCTCGGACGCATAAAGACGAGCAGAAACGGAGCCGTTCCAGCCACGAGCCGTGTTTGCTGTTCCCAGGCTTGGGTTCAGGACGGGTTCGCCTGCTTTTGCTGAGCGAGTTCATCCCAGCAGCAAGTTCACGGGTAGTTTCAACAGCATGTTGGGACTGGGGAAGTGGTAAGGTCAGATTTAAAATTTAGAAAAATTACCATTTGAGATATCCGAACACATATTTGTCTGAAGTGAGAAGTATCTTGGGGAGTCAGAGGAAGATGCTTCTGCTCGTAGGAAATAAAAAAGAGAATGAACGTGAAACGAGGCAGAGACAGAGAATAACACGAGTGAAAACCAAAGCAATCGGATATCCCCAATCCTAAACATTTCCCCAGGTTCCAAATATTTGTCTCACTGAACTTTATTTTATTTTGTTGCTTTTTCAATAGTCCAGGGTCTGCTTGGGCTCGTTGTGTGTCTCCTGCAGGGGTGTGGGCTGACCGGCAGCCTGAGGTCTTTGGTGCACTTGGCTGGGCGACAAGACCCTTGTACATTCACCGTTCCCATAAAATACCCCCTGCACGGCGAGTTCTCGCTGACCCAGGTCCCGGAGCCCATCCTCCTGCCCGCTTCTCTTTGCAGAGCCCCAGCATGGCCCCGGCACGGCCACGTCGCTGGTGCCTCACACGTTGCCCGTGAAGAACGAAGCTGATGAGCTTCATGACTGACTCTGTCCAACCCCTTCTGGCCTTTCCTCTCCGCAATGTACGCTGCGTTATTGCTGCAATTCTCTTTACAGCAGACGTGAAGGCAGCTGCAGCTTTCTCTCGGCAGCGGGAGGTGCCGGTGCTTGGTCACCGTTCTCCTTCGACGCAGCTCTTCTCGTCCTTCCTCTCCCACGTTTGCTTCCACGGACAGCGGGGAGAAACTTATTCCCCAATTTCCCCGGGAGGAAGACTGCCTTCCCAAACGAAATTCTTTTTTTTTTTTTTTAAAGAAAAGTTAAATTAGCAAACCAAAGTCCACGGCAAGGCACTGCCGTCCTTTTCCCCTTCCCTCCTGCCTTCCTTCCAGCAATGGCTGAACGTGGAGGGCTGGGCGGTGTCCTCCACACGGGGCTCTCGCGGGTGCCGTTGCCTTTTCCGATGGGTTAGTTTGAAATCCGGAGGGCTTCAACACCCAAAAACGATTTGCTGAAGCACGGATTGCTCCCAGCAGCTTCTCCGGAGGATGGAGGATCACGAAGCACCTGGTGGGACTCCGTTCAACCTCAGCCTTGCTTGGGAGAAAAAAATAAATCTGGGTACCCACTGCTGGGAAAAAAAAGGGGCTTTTCTGCCCCAGGCCACCCGGGAGGAGGAAGGCTGCTGGGGGATCTCGGGAGGACCACAAGCAGGAGTGAATTAACCCCGTACGTGCTGGGTGCTGCCGTCCTGCAGCCGCCGCGCATCCCCATCGGAGCCCGGTCCTGCCTCTGCTCTCTGCGGGCAGCGTGCCCTCGGGGCTGTGATTTTCAGAGATACCTGTCGGGTGGCGGAATTCACTGTTAATAATCTAATGTTGAAATACATTTGTTTTCCTATTGTACATGCAAACCGCACTGAAATCTGTCTTTGTCTTGCTGGTTTTTCCTCGGAAACAAATTTCTTGCCAGCTTGGCCCTTGGGCTCGGTATAATTAATGAAAACTCCCCCTAAGGCTCAGAGAAACAAATGCCTCCATTTACAGCAAAGCTTAAATTCGATTTACTCCGTATTAAATCTATTCTTCAAAGAAAAATCCAAACAAAACCATGGCAGGGTTTTCAGCACAGACGACCGGGGCCGTGCATGTCATATTCCCCCATCCCCAGGGTGAGAGCAGCTCTCTGCGTCCTCGGACCCCCGCTCCCATCCCACCGAGGACGGTGTTTGTCCAGCCGTCCGTCTGTTCCGTAGGACAGGGAGCACATCGCCCCGCCGTCAGGAACGGTGCCGTCTGCTCCGTTATTTTCTGCAGAGTATTGTTCCCACGAGCCACCCGTGTGCCTGTGCTGGGAACCTCGCGGCGAGATGCGAGGGGACACGCAGGGCAGGATGGAAGCTGATTTAATCTGTTATCTGCATTTCTCTAGGTGCTATTTCATTACCCCTTGAGAAATGAGTTCCTTTGATCCCGTTAATAAAGGAGACGGGGGCTTGCTATGGGAGGCTGTGAAGCAGATAACGAGGCGGCAGCGCTCTGCCCTCCGTTGCTTTTCACCACCTTCTTGAGCGCTAATTCTTTTGTGACACCCAATTTCCCCCCTTCTGAAAAGACACGACCCTCATCTCATCCCAGCCCGTCTCCTGCAATCTGCCGGCACGCCGTGTGCTCTCATTTACCTCCCCGGAGCGCAGCCGCTGCCGAGCATCCTCCTGCCTCCGAGGCTGGAACCAGAGCCCTTTAATTTAACGAGCGCTGCTGCGGGAGCTGATAAAGCTGGAGCCAGATTTAGTCCTTCCAGGGCTCCTGCGAGCAGCCGAGCCCAGTGTGGAAGCCTTTTGCAGTTGTATCTCGGAGTTGTGAAGATGTCAGGGTGGGTGGCCAGCCCCAGGGTGCAGGGGTTTCACACCTCCAACGATCCATCAGCTCTTCTCCTCCTGGAATGGGAGAATCATAGAGTCATGGGATGGTTTGGGCTGGGAAGGGACCTTAAAGCCCACCCAGTGCCACCTCCTGCCATGGGCAGGGACACCTCCCACCAGCCCAGGTTGCCCAAAGCCTCATCCAGCCTGGCCTTGAACCCCTCCAGGGATGGGGCATCCACAGCTTCTCTGGGCACCCTGGGCCACTGCCTCACCCCCCGCAAAGGGAAACATTTCTTCCCAAAATCTCATCTCCATCTCCCCTCTTCCAGCTTCAAACCATGTTCTGTCCCTGCACCCCCTGATCCAGAGCCCCCCCATCTCTCCTGTAGCCCCCTTTCAGCACTGGAAGGTGCTGGAAGGTCTCCCCGGAGCCTTCTCTTCTCCAGGCTGCACACCCCCAACTCTCTCAGCCTGTCCTCGCACGGGAGCTGCTCCAGCCCTTGGACCATCTCCGGGGCTCCTCTGGCCCCGCTCCAGCAGCTCCGTGTCCTTCCCGCGCTCCAGCCGTGGGGATGGCTGAGGATGCAGCAATCGCATCTCGGTGTGGGATGAGATCGCAGACGAGGATGAGCACAACGGCCTCAGGATCCTCGTTAGCTCACGGATTCTGGCGAGCGGATCCACAAGGCTCCGTAGGATGGTGGGTTGCTCCGCTGGAGGCGATGCCCCATCGATCCGCAGCGGGTGGAGCTGGCGCACACCAGGGTGACAGATGCGCTGCCAACGCTCCGGATGGAGCCCGTTTTGTGGTGAAACACGGGGAACCGATGGCTCGCACCCTGTCAGAGCCCTGTCTGGGATCCTGTTGGCAGAAAATCCACGTTTGGGCAGGTATGTGCCAGGGAAGGTATGTGCCAGGCTGGGCTCAGACTCGCTCCGGAGGACTTGGTCTATGGCAGAAATCTGTCCACCAGCCGTGTCCGGTGCGGTACGGCTCTCGGGGGGATGCCAGCTCTGTCCCTCCGGGTGTTTTGCCGGGTGATGGGGAACCCAGAGGTGCCCAGGGACTGGGGTCATTGCAGTTAGATTCGGTTTACAGACAATTCCTGGGATATTCCTTGGATTTCCTTCTGAGAACCGCCAGTAGCATGGTGCAAGAGAAGGAGCTGCTAAAACACGGAGATTTAACACCAAAAGGAGCTTCCCAGCTCAGAACCCAGGTGGGAAACACCTCTCGACCCGCGCCGGGGGACCCAGCCCTTCCCGGCAGCTGCAGCATCCCTACCCAGGGCACATAAATATTCCCTGGGGGGAAAGAGATGTGAGCATCTTTCACATAAAACCTCTCACTTGTACTTGTTTAGCCAAAGGATGTTTAGCCGAGAGCGCTGGGAGGGAGGGTGAAGTCTGTTTATTTTAATCTCTCGCTGTTTCAAAACTCAGAGATGTTATTTCCAGCCCTTCAGTTTCCTTTGTTCTAAATCCCAGTTTATGTTTTCTTTAAAAGGTTCTGCTGACGCCAATCAAAATCCCCACAAGTCAGTCTGCAAGCTGCCAGCCCTTAATGACCCGCTAAAAATAACGGGCGTGATTCATCCCCCAGCCTGCGGATGGACGGACGGACGGACGGTAGTTCTGTTCCCCGCCGCTCCCTGGGCTGGGCTGCAGGAGTCTGCAAGTTTCAGCAAATCAAGGAGTATGGAAGTGCTTTTTTTCTTTGCATTTCAGGGGAATGCAAATTTTTTTTTCTGCAGCCCGAGGTGGGATTTCCACGGCCGGGGTGGGGGGATGCCTGCCCCTGGGGAAGGTCTCGGGGGCTTCTCACACCCAGGGTCTGAAATTTGGACAGGGATGTCTGATGCTAATAACGCTGGGTTTAGACAGAAGTATTTAAACAGAGATAATTTTAAACAGAAATATTCTAAACAACGTGTTGAAGAAGCCCTACAAATTTTGTGATCTTTGCGATCAGCTCCGCCGGTCTGTTAAAGACGTTGAGGTGTTAATCCCAAGCCTCCCCCAGCCCCGCAGGTGGTTCATCACGAAGGGTTCGCAGCTCCTGCCACGCTCTGATGTGCTGAGCGGCTCAAATCCCGGTCCATCCGAAGGGGCACGTCCCCAGATTTCCCTCTTGTGAGTTTTGTGGCAGCAACAGCCGACTTGATTTTAATCGGCTTTGGCTGGATTCGGTCAGAGAAGAGGACGGGGGGTCTGGGCTGACCAGAGTGTTCATTCCTCTGTCCATGACCCGCATGCGCCGTGCCTGGGGAACATTCACTGATTCTGTCTTCGCCGTGCACACAAACAGCTGTGCCCACGTGTAAGCCAGAGAGTTTATTGCTCACTAAGCACATATAAACACATATTTATACAAATATAAAACACTAACATTATGCGCAAGGCTCGGGCAGTGGGACCAGAGCAGCGCACGGCACGTCGGGTCGACCGAAATGGTGCTGAGCCGGGGGGGGGGGCTGAAATTTGTTTGCAAATTATTTTGCAGCTGCTTGCTGAAAATAAATAGACGTTCAGAAATCTGCATCGGTTTGGGAACGTCTCCGTAATGGGAAAGAAAAAAAAAAAATCTATTTCCTCGAGTAACGAATTTACTCTCTGTAATTGAATCATCTCTGTGAAAGTCAAACTGCCGGGGCCAGCTGGAGGAGTCTGCGCCCCGGTCACACAACCCCAGGAGGGTTTGGGATGGAAGGGACCTTAGAGCCCACCCAGTGCCACCCCCTGCCATGGGCAGAGACCCCTCCCACCAGCCCAGGTTGCCCAAAGCCTCATCCAGCCTGGCCTTGAACCCCTCCAGGGATGGGGCACCCACAGCTTCTCTGGGCACCCTGGGCCAGTGTCTCACCCCCTCACTGGTGCTTGAGCGACGTGGACCAGGAAAAACCATGGAGCAAGAAGCGATGATCTGAAAGTGACCCTGAATCGAAGGATTTGGAACAACTCGACGTATTTCCCAGAAGGAGCAGCGGGGTCTCACCTGCAGTGCTCGCAGCCAGGGTAAATTTCAATGAATGAAAAAAGCTGTAAAGCAGGAAAAGCCAAAACATCCCCTCGAAACGCTGTTTATTTAAAATGTGCTTTTTATCGCGGTGCTGAGGAAGGATAAAGTGCTGGTGTTTAACCCTATAACCAAAATATTTACATAACTCCCCAACTTCCAGCGCTTCTCTGGATCTGGCGGTGAAAGCTCGTCGGGAGGTTTCCTGGGGATTTTGGCATCTTCCTGGAGCCCAAGCATCACCAGGAGCGGGCACCGCGGGGCAGCGGGAGCTGTGCCATGGGCTTGGGGCTTTGAGCAGGAGCAGCGGGACTCTCTGCTGGGTTTTCATGTAGAAAACATGAAAAAAAAAAATTTGCATCAGGTTAAGATAATGGTGGAAAAGCCACCCAAAAAAATAAGATTTTCTGATTGCTATCACAGGTTTCAGGTGGGGTTGGTCCCAGGCACGCCCCAGTTGCTGTTTCCATTGGTTGCTCCAGTGGTGGTGGCCCTTCTGCAGGACAACGGGAGGAACGGAAGGTGTTTGTGGGTAACATGGAGCTGGAAGGACCTGGAGCCATTGCGTTTGACACGATCAGGATTAAAACGGTCTTGAGAAGTTGGAGAGGATCCAGCGAAGGCCCATCAGTCGGAGGAAATCAAGGCTTTAGCAGGAAAAAGTCCAATACATCGATGGTGGATGGGCAACGGAGCTGTATGCCGTGATCCAGAGGACCGTGGACTGAACAGGAACCAGTAGCTCTGCAAAAATGTCCAGTTTTACTTGGGGATTTGGACTGTTTTCTACTTTCCCCAGTGATGGTGAGTTTTCAGCTGAAATTCCCCATCTGCTTCCCAATGCCACACCTCAAAAAGCAATGAGGCAAATCAGAGTTTGGTGGGAAGCCCAGGAGAGCCGTCCCGTGGGCAGTCACCCACGAGAAGGTCCAAACCAGGTTTGGGTGTCTGGAGGGGGGTCGTGGTCCCCACTGGGTCCTCCCCACATTTGCACCCACCCGGAAGCCAGGGAGGAGCCCAAGGCTCTGCGGGAATCACGCACATGGTTGGTCCTTCCCTCCCCGGAGCAAGGGGCGCAGCTGAATGTGTTGACTTTAATGAGATGCCCAACAACTATGGGCCTCGTTTATTGACCTTAATTGGGAAGAAAGTTCTTCTAAATCAGCCAAGCCCTGAAGAAAAAGCCACAAAAAGGGGCAGCTGCTGCTGAGGGCACTCCCAGTACACAGAGCCTGATAGAGTTCCAGGGAAGAGTTTCTTATCATCGGGAGGGAGAAAAAGCATCGCAACCTCCCTTCTGCTGGCCATAAAAGTCAAAGAGGCTCAGTTAGAAATGTTCTGTGTTTTGGGTGGGTATCAGGAGCTGCTAAGAGCGGCTGTGAGCTCCAGGCACCGCCGGAGCCGGCTGCGTGGTTTGGCGATGTCCATGCCTTCCGACCGCCGTTGGGAAGATGCCCTTTGGCTGCCACCGCAGTGGGACAAAGGAGCCGTTTGGGGCTGAGGGTGAGGGACAGCGTCGGATGAGCCCAACCTTGGCCACACTTTGTGCCAGGCCCTTGAAGAGGGTTTGGCCGACCCTCCTCGCCCTGTGGCTGGCTGGACCACGGTTGGAAAGTCTTCTGGTCGCTCCCTCAGCATCTGTGCTGAGCCCCCCTTGGATGGAAATGGGGGAAGAGCCTGAGCCAGAGCTGTGGTGGCTGTTCAGGGCAAAAAGGGGGGGGTGAGGTACAAAACTAAAGGGTTGGAAATGGGCTTGTGGAGCTGGGATGGGGTAGGGCAGGAGCACACCACTGGCACTGCTGTTGGTGGCCGGGCTGTTTCCCACGTTAAACATTAACGCTCCGGGGCACAAGCCAGGGTTTGCGGGGTACCCTCAGGAACCAAAGACTGAATAAAAGTAGTCTAGCCTGAAAAACGTGAGATCTTGTAAAGAAAAGATTAATCTCATGATTTCGGAGGAGGAATACGTCTTGCTGTTGAACTTTTGGAGTTGGTGACAGCTCAGTTTTCACTGCGTTGTCTCCGCAAGCATGAAATGAGATTATTTATTTGCTGCTGGGTCCTAAACAAGAAGGGAATTACGTTCGGAATAATACCAGATCGTATTTAACTTGCTGCTATTACTGGAACCAAAACATGGGCAATTCTACTCAAAACTCCTTTCTCTGGCCTCCGGCAGTCGCGTGCCGGCTCCCTTCGCATAACCAGAGAATAATTTTTTCTGCCCCGAGTCAGTGTCCAGCAGATTTTATGACTTGTGAGAGCAGCTGGATGCACGGACCATAACTCTGCCGCAGCCATCAAGGACGAAACTCCTTTTATAGCGCTCCACGCCGAGCTCTCCGCGTTCACCATGACAGCTGCGCGCAGGAATCTCGGATTTGTTTTATTTACTTTTCAGCCACTGTTGTGTACTGTAGCTCGCGCAGCTCGCTAGCCCTGCATGTTTGCCATCCCCTAACACTAACAAAAGGCAATCCGACGACTTTTTGGCTTGTTAATGAGCCGTCATCCTCCGAACCTCCCAGCAGATGGCTGGAGGTGTCGAGGGCGGGATGCTCGGGTTTGCACGTCGGCCGCTCGCGTCGGCTTTTCCCGTTGCGTTTGATGGATGTAGGAGAGGAGGAGTTCGTACTTTACAAAGGCGATTACTCGCAGAGATTTCTTTCATCTCTATGTCTCTAAAGGACTAATGAAATAAAACCATGCATGGAAATGTATTACCCGGGGGCCAGGGAGCTGAGGAGCACTTCTGCCGTGAACTGCGCCCATTTGTAACCCGTGAGAAACAGCATCCGCTCCTCGAACCGCCTGCGGAGCCCCTGCTCAGCGTGCACCGGGCTGCGTGCGAGCGGCTGAGCTCGGTGTCACCATCGCTGGCTTCCAGCAAAACCCGCCCGGCCCCTCGCGGCTCCCGGAGCATCGCTGACGTCCCCGACGGGCGCAGGAGGAGGCAGCACCCCACGCCTTTCCCCGTGTGTGTTGGGTCCGGAGTCCTGAGCTGGAAGGAAATGCTGTTTCTTCTCTCCAGACTCAACGGTGGAAAGCGAGAAGCTCGTTCTCAGCACAACTTGCGGAAAAATATATTAAATATCGACACTAATTGGATTAGCCTGGCTCAGTGCAGCATTGATATTAATTCGATTAGGTTGAATTTGAGAGGAAACGATGTCTCACTTAATGCCCGTAATAAATGAGGAGGAAGGTAGTGAAGCTTTCTTCCTTTGTCAAAAATAATAATAATATTTTAGGCTCTGAAGACAGATGCCATTTCAGGTGGAGGGTGTGATGACCCTTATGGTGCGGTTCTCCTTGTCCACGTTGCATGGCCGGCAGCTCTCTGTGCACGGAGGGAGGAGCAGAAAGAGGCAGGTCTGGGGAAAATGGGAGTAAGGCCAGCGGCTGCGTGCACAGCCCGAGCCCCCGGCTCAAAGCCCTCCTGGCTGCGGATCCACCCCTGTGGTCGCTCCTGGCCCTGGTCAGCTCTGCGGCCGGGCTGCTCAGGCTGAAGACGGTCTTCAGACCTTCTGGAGCTTTGATTTATCCCCCTGTGACAGTTGGTTTTCTCCTTTTGGCTTCACCCTTTCCTCCTGATGCGGATGCAGCAGACGGGAGCGGAGGGGTTGGGGGGAGCAGAGGAGAGCATCCCCCCAGCTGCACGCAGAACCCTGCGGCAGTGGCACCTCTGCCACCAGCCCCACCGACCCCTCAGCTGGGCTGGGGACCGCCACCGTCCCACACAGTCCCCCCAGCCCCTCCTGTGTGGTCTGGGGAAGGACGTTTCGGATCTGTTATTGCATGATGCTGTGATGATGTCCACCTCCAGAGGCCACCACGGTCCTCCCAGGAGCCGGAGCATCCTTCACCTGCACAGGAGAGCTCCCTGGGGGGTCCTGGCCCTCCTGCTGATAAACACCCCCTGGGGAGGGTCTGGGGGGGCTCAGGGTGCTTCTCCTGGGGCAACCCTCCCATGGGGGGATGCTCCACTGGTGGGACCTCCTTCCCTGGGGCTCCTTCCCTTCTCCTAGCGAATCCAGGAGGAAAGTGCCGTCATTTCCCAGCCACCTCCACTGTGCCGCAGCCGGGGCACTTGAGGTCCCACGGGTGGTTTTGTTTCTTTGGTTGTTAGTGGATTTGCATTGACTCTTTGGCACTTTTCAGAGGGACAACTTGGTTTTAATTTCAAAAGGGAAAACTGTCCTTTGGGATTTGATTTTTTTTTTTTTAAGGCTCGGTTGAGTGCTGTGGTTTGAACAGAGATGTTCAGCCCCACCAACAAACATCTATGACCATAACTAATGAGCACATAATTACGTCCTGTTCGATATTATCATCTCATGATGGCGAACGCAGGCTGCTCCTGCTCCCCTGTGCAGATTTTCTACAAGAGCATGGCTTAACTCTACTTTCCTGCATCTCTGCAGCATCCAAAAGCCGCAGGGTAATTAAGACAGATGGGAATTACCATGGAGAGTTGGTGTGAGCCCGCAGAGACAGCGATCCTGTGAGCCGGCTGCAGGCAGCGCGTTGCAAAGCCGGCAGGATGGAGTCGGGAGGATCTTTTGATATTTCAGCATCAAAGCGATGGGGAAGTTCAAAGTGATGTTAAAAGCAAAGCTGACGGCGGACACGAGCGATGGTCATCCCCCAGCCCAGCGGCCATCTCCCAGCTCACCCAGCCCAGCAGCTGGAACCACACCAGCCCACCTCTCTAAGAGGCAGGGGGGGAGCGCGGGGGCTGGCGGGGTGATTTACGGGCGGCTTGGAGATGGGCTGATCTGTTTATCACGGCTCGGTTGCTATAGCAGCGGGATTTTCTTCCAGGGATGGTGACGGCGAGAAGGAATGTCGGATGGTGGATGGGAGACGGGGGGTGCGGTGGTCCTGCTGCCGAGGGGGGTGGCAGGATGGCCAAGGTGGGTTTCTGGTCTGGAGCTGAACCCATCCCGCAGCGGGAGGACCCCAGGGATGGACCCCAAATACTGCCGTGATGGCTGGGGGGGGTTCAGAGCCCATCCCGTCAGAGCCAGGCTGCAGGATGGGGCAGTTCTGCATGGGAACAGCGAGCTGGGGGTGTCGGGGGGTGGGAAGCAGCAGGCAGCGGATGGAGTAACAGGCTCGATATTTCCTTTTGCAGAATTCAGCTGGGGTGCTCTGTGACACCGGGCACTTTGTATGTTACCAGGGGAAGGGTGCCTACCCAGCTCTTCTCTGGAATCCTTGGGATGGAATTTAGGTGGGTTTATTTTCTGTTAATTGAGTTTGGGAAAAGAAAAAGGACATTTTCCTTCCTTTCCCCACTGCAGTGGGGTTTTTCCTTCGCTTGACCTTTTTCGTGGTTCAATCGGTCCCTTTCAAATGGACTCTGTGGGTAGGAAGGGAAGTGCCAGGAGCATCCCTTAGGCTGCACCAGCGATGCTGCAGAACGACCGGGTTCGCTGCTGTTACGAGCAGACGACAGCGAGTTATCAAGTAGCTGCTTGTTCAAACAGCGGGACGCTGTCATGGCCCAATAAATCATCCGTGTCTCCATAAACATCCTTGTCGTTCAGGGAAATCACCAACCTGTGGATGTATTACTAATTCCTGATGGACGTGTTGATAGATCCCTAGTACCGAAGCCTAGCAATGGTTTTTAACAAAGTCTCTGAGCCAAATCCCTGTTTTCCTGACGCTTTTCTGAGCTTTCTGCTGCTGCTGAGGTTTCTGCATGATGCCGTCGCCCGCTCCACGTGGGGCACGCCCCGCCAGCCACGGGGCTGCTGCAGTGTGCGGGCTGGGGGGCTGCGGTATTTCCGATTTTCCTCGCAGCTAGAAAACCCTGCGGGCGTTAGATCGGGGTGCCAGCGTCTGCGGCTGGAAGGGCTCTCTCTTGCTCCGGGGTGTCTCGGTCTCTCGGACGCTCGGGCTTTTATCTCCATTCCAGGACTGGGGGGACTCTCCCTGCGCTGGGATAGTTGGCCGGGATCGGGCTGAGCCTTGGCCATGGGGTGGTGAGAATATCGCCGTGCGTCACTACATTACTGTTATCATCATCATTATTATTTCCAATACTATTGCAGTTTAGTTATTGAATTGTTCTTATCTCACCCCACGCGTCTCTTTCCGAGGAGGGGACGGGGGTCCCGCTCGCCCAGCACCCCAGGCGGAGGGAGCGGCCGGGCGTTGCGGCGGGGTGGAGGCTTTGCCAAGACCTTCTTTGGAAACAAAACACATCTTGGCCTGACCGACCTGGTGAATGAAATCCGCCGGAATTCAGCTGTCTAGACAGCCCTCCGCACTTAATCTCCGCGGAGCAGCGTGTTTATCCTCTACCTTTCCTCGTCGCTGGGCTGAAAGGTTGTCTCCTTTCCAACACCAGCTGGTGTTTCCAAATGATCCTTAAAAGTTATAAGCAAAGTGGTGGGAGAAGAGGGATAAAAGAGACGGAATAAAGAGGGAGGCGTCCCTGACACGCACAGAATAACCGCGCGATTCAGACGGGTGGGTGCTGACTCTTGTTAGAGCCGACGAAGGTATTCCTAGCCACATTTATCTCGTTTGGCGGAGCAATAATGTGTATTTATTGCCTGCCTGCTTGTCTGCACGGGTGCCAGCCGGGGTGACGTGGTTAGATTCCCTAGGGCACGTACAACAAAACAAAAATGTGAAGAATCCCCTGGTGCCGTGGGTGCTGAAGCAAAGCAGGTATTTAAAACGTGGGGAACAAGCTGGAAAGATCAGAGAACGAGGTTGTCAGGTACCACCTGCTCAGGATGTGTCGGATCCAGCTGCGATGATGAAATTATCCCGTGGAGTGGCCAAAGCGTTGCCCTCCCGTGCTCCCCAGTCCCGCTGAAATACCGCAAATCGGCTGCAGCGAGACGCAGCAAAACCCCCCCGGACCCCGTTGGGAAGAGGCACACAGAGCGAACAAAGGTGCTGAGCAGCTTCGGGGGGATGTACTGGCGGCTGTTGCGGCTCAGGCTGTGTTTTACGTTGTGTTTTTCCTGCCTGTGTCACATTCCTTACTGCGCCTCCCTTTAGCAGAAAATAGTTTTCCCTGCTGTGAATTACGGCTGCTCCGTACTCCTCCACGGGGCTATCATTCATCGCAATATCTGCGTGTCAAGAGCTGTTTCATTTCTCTAATTTATATTATTTCCGTACCTCTGCAGAACCCTCCCAGAGGCCCTGGTACCCGCTGGCAGCGGCTCGCTGCCCAACTGTGGCTCTGCTTACGGCCGCCGCGCACCTTCGAGGGGGGTCTGGGGTCCTGGGTGAGAGGCAGCAAAGGAAAACCCACCCAAGGGGGGGACACAGGAGGCTGGGGTGGGCAGGGGGACCCCCAGAGCCAGCCCTGCCCTGGTGGGGTCCCCTGCACCAGGGCAGGCACGAGCATCCCCTGCTCCCATGTCCTCGTCAAAACATCTCCATAAAGCAGCTGCATCCATGTACTTTTCACTTTAAACTAATTATTTTATCAGTCTTGAGCAAATATTGGCACATCTTCAGCTGGGTTTGTTTAGCAGATGGAACGAGCCTGGCTTGGCGTGACTCGTTAAAGGCAATCCCTGTTTCTCCTAACGAGGAACACAGCCCCCAGGCAGAGCCCGGTCACAGCGAGGGGTTCTGCTGGGGTGGGGGGCAGGAGAGGGGGTCTCGAGCCCACGGCAAAGGGCAGGTCTGGGTCTGTGGTGCTGGGATGGCTGGGGATGTGGGGTGCTTGGGTACTGGGATGCTGGGGTGCTTGGGTACTGGGATGCTGGAGTATTGGGGTGCTGGGGAGGTAGAATGCTGGGGCACTGGGATGCTGGTGTACTGGGATGTTGTGGAGGTGCGATGCTGGGGTGCAGGGGTGCTGGAGTACGGGGGTGCTTGGGTACTGGGATGCTGGGGAGGTCCAGCATCCCAGTACCCAAGCACCCCCGCACCCCAGCATCCCAGTACCCTAGCATTCCACCTCCACAACACCCCAGCACACCAGCATCCCCAACATCCCAGTACACCAGCATCTGAGTACCCCTGCATCCCACATTCCCAGCCATCCCAGCATCCCAACACCACAGTTGGGGAGGTAGAATGCTACAGTACTGTGGATGCTGGGGTGCTGGGATGCTGGAGAGGTGGGATGCTGGGGTGCTTGGGTGCTAGGGTACTGGGGAGCTGGGGAGCTGGGGTGAGGTTCAGCAGTCTCAGGGAGCAGGGCAGCCCCAGGAGCAGCAGTGGTCCTCGCTGCCTGCCGACTGCGCAGGGATGCTCCAGCCTCCTCTGCAGCTACTGACCACGAGTGCCAGGTATGTCTCATCATCCATCGGTTGTTTTACTCGCATGGCTCCCTGCCTTACCAAAAAAAGAAAAAAAAGCTCCTGTCGGTGCTCAGACCGGGGACGAACCCTCGTGCTGTTGGATCAGTTTGCAGGGAAAACAAACCAGACGCAGCGAACGCAGAGCCCCGCTGTGCCCAGAGAGCAACCCCTGGGGCTGGGGGTCCCTTTTTGCTCCGAGCAGGGTTCCCCCAACTTGATGTGGCACATTGTTCGCGCCCCTTGCTGCGTGGTCCGCGGTGTGGTCGGAGCATCGCGGCGGGAGCCACCCTCCAGCCTTGCGCAGGCAGCCCGGCCAAGCCCCGGGGGATTAACCAGAGATAATTTGTCCTTTGCGGGCTGGTTTTTTGGGAAAAGCAGGGCACGCTGCCGGGGAAAAAACCATCTCCCATCAACCTGGTGCATGACAAACGGGTTTTCTGGGCTCTGGGAAGGCGACGTTCTGGGTGAGTCCCCGGCAGCGGCAGGATCAGGTTCTCCTGCTGCATGTTAAAATGTGCCGGGCAGGGCGACGCTGCGGCTCGTGGCTCCGTTACTTCATCCTTTTGGCGGCTGTCTGCTTGCTTTGGGGTTGGCAGGTTCTCTCGTTCGTTCTGCCCGGTGCGTTCTCCTTACGCTGTCATTCGGGTGACGCTGCTTTCCTCCCGAACGCCAGCGGGATAATCCCGCGCCGGCTGCCGTCACGATGCTCGTCCTTCGTGGTGGAGCGGGATTGTTGCTGTGCACGGGGAAAAATAAAATTGGGAATTTCCAAAAGATAGCCAGTTTGTAGAGTCACGAGAAACTCACCCGCTGCTGCTGGTCTGGGGGGTCCCGAGGAAATGCCTTTGCTGCTGAAAATGGATAAACGCAGATAACAAAAATAGATGTGTTAATGCAAAGGAAATCCAAAAACGGATTTTTTTTTTTTTTTTGCAAATTTTTTCTCCTAAAACATGTTTCCATTCTCTTCTCCATCACTTATTGGTGAATTTTACATGTGGCGCACCCCTGAACCCACAAAAACTGCTTTTGTGCTGAGGATTTCTGTTCCTCTTTGCAGGGACGGCACAAAAATAACTCGGCGGGTGAGGAAGGATGTGGCACAAAGCACGCTGGCCAGAGGCACCGCAAGAGCAGGGCTGGAACTTCAGCCGGGGTTTGGCATGAAATGAGAGAGACGCTAACGATGGGTTTGGTGAGCATGCTGGTTAAGAACAAAGCCAAGCGTTCGTGCTTTTGGATTCCTGCGTCTGCAGTTTCCTGAGCCCCGGCAGGATGCTGTCCGACCACGCTCTGCTTCAGCGAGCCGAACCCAAAGCCGCTGTCTGAAAGGCGAGGGGAGGAAAGCAGAGAGGAAAAGCCAAAAGGTGGATTCGGGGTGTGGGGGGCTGAGCCCACCCCTTTTCCCTCTCGGTCCTGCTCACCCCTGCCAGTGACTGCCGCCGAGAGATGCTCCGGGAGGAGGCTGGAGGGAAGGAGCCGGCTGGGCTGGGGGTGAGACGTGGGCACACAGAAACCCCTCCGGAGAGTTCTTCTGCAGAAACAGCTCATACAACAGTCACAGGTTTTGGAAGATTGATTTTCTGAATATACACAAAGAAGAGAAGCTGATGGCAGCGTCAGGACATTTTCCAGTATCACGGCCCCGCTCCAGGCTCCCGTCCATCGCAAGGGATGTTTCCTTCCGAGCAGAGCCGCTGAAGCGGACGGGATCAGCGCAGGCTGCTGGGGTTTATTTTATTTTCCAGGTTTCAGCTTCGCAGTTCTTGCTCTGTTTCATCTTTGCAGCTGATGTTGCAGAGGGGTTGGGCTGGGACCTCTGGAAGACGTCGCAGCACCAGCGAGGCTTTGGTGGCCGGAGCGGAGCTGAGGCTGGTGCTGAGGTTGGTGCTGAGCGCACGTAGGCGATGCCTCTAGTCCTGACTTAGCACCAGACGCAGAAAACTGGCTTTGAAACGCCCGGGAGAGCTCTGCAATCCTTCAAGCCATTAATTCCCCACCGGGATGGATGAAACCGTTCTCCCCGTGGGGACCGCTTGCCCAGAGATGATGCGCAGTCTCCACCCTTGGAGGTTGCCAAGACCGGGCTGGTGAGGTCCTGAGCATCCCAGAGCACCCTGGTTGGACTAGAGACCTCCTGAGGTCCCTTCCAGCGTGCCATTTCCTACGAACCCAGGATTTTAACTCTCCCCGAGTGTATAAACCAATTGTATCCATCAGTCCTCGGCTCTTGGCTCCCAAAGTCATCCTCTGAAGGTATTTATAGGTTCCATTTGGAGGATACAGGCTCAGGCTAGAGATGGAACAGCCAATGCATAAAAAAAAAAGATTAAAAAAAATGTTCATAATGCTTGTCCTCTAATAAAAGTCAAAGTTGTTTTGAAAACTTTCCTCCGTGAAATACAGCCACGGGGAGAAGTGACATATATTAACAAATCCTTCTTCTTTTTTCTTTTTTCAATCTTTTTTCAATTTGTGCACGTGGAAATTTCTTTTCCCAACTGGGGAGGGTTTTTTTTGTTTTTTTCTTACTGGTCCATTAAATAAGGAAATTAATCTCCGTGACCGTCCCGCATCCGAGAGCCGCAGAGCGGGACCCAGGTGAGGCCACCACGGGCTGGTGACATCCACCGCAGCTGGGGAGAAAGCACGGACACGTGTGTCTGGTGCCGTTAAATCTGTCTCTTAGCAGGGCTCCTGTTTGCTCAGAAGAGGAGTTGAGGTGCTTTGTAAAATCCTATCGACTGATTCGTGTTAAACACCAAACGCGTACTGGGGATGCTGACCTGCTGGGCGGATAGACAGGTAGAAGTAAATACCGGCTGGAAAAGAGAAATTTGGGTCCAAAATGCCTCCAAGTTATATTTCAGAGGTTTTCAATTTTTACGGTCTGATAATGAACACAAAAATCATAGGAAAGCAGCACCCCTATGTGTACCGACGCGGTGCTCCTGCAGCCCGCGTGCCTCTGCGCTCAGGCAGGGTTCGACTTTTTTAATTATTGTTTTATAATTTTCCTTACCTTGCTTTGATCGCCCGTGGGGAACGGCGCTCTCCCTAAAGCTGTTTTTCTCTACCGGCAGCACACTTTCGTGGGGCGAAAGGAGCAGCCAAGCCCCTCGTTCAAACTCGGCGTCACCTTCCCGACGCGTCCAACTTCAGCCTCTTCGGGCTGGTGCGCTGAGCCTCCGGTAAACAGCCGCAAATGGAAAATTTGCTCAAAAGTCTGCGCTTTGCAGAGAAAAAAATGTCACACAGCCTCCAGGTGGGCTTTATTAAATAGGAAACAAACAGAACAATATGAAATAAACCAAAAAATATGAAATAAACGGAAATGAAGGGGAAGGGCTTATGTGACATGGCCAGTGCTGGAGCTGACGGCTCTTCCGAGTTTCTGGCTGCTGAGGCTGTCAAGTGTTGTGTATCTTGGCAGGATATTTAGGAGAACATAACCTGGCTTGCTACCAGTGTGAAAAACTTGGATTTTTTTTTTCTTAAATTTTAAACAGCTTTCTTCACTGCTTTCCATCACCAGTCCTGTACACAGATCTTGACCTTGGTGATTTATAGCGTCAAAAACAATCTACTGGTGCTTAAAAAAAATGAGTTGAATCTCACCAGAACACAGCTCTGGAGTATCTTTAAAACTGTTCCCATGTCAACAGGCTCCTCGCTTCCCCTCCTCCATCCTGCATCTTGTGTAATTAGAAGCAACGACCTTCCAGCCCGGACAGAAGAAAGAAACTCTAAAGAACCTCTCAAGTTGCTGAGTTCAAGTGAGACCATTTCTCAAAGGTTTGAGGTTAAAAGGTGTGTGGGGGTGTGCTTCTCCGAGACCCTGGTGGAACCCAATAGTGATGGGATCGTTGACCTGATGGTTTTTTGGTCCCTGATGTCAGGGGAGCACAGCGATCTGCCAATTTGCCGTTTTCGTGTGGCTGAGGGATCCTGAAAGACGATCTCACGCTTCAAAAAAATCATCCTTTCCCACTTCACGAAGACTGTGAACGCAGCACGAGCACAGCAGTGGAGCCAGGTCTGTGGGGTGGCTCCAGTGGCACGAGGTCAAGTGGGAAGGAAATGGGAGTGAACCAGTTTGGAAATGACAACATTTCATTTGGGATTTCATAGGGATCGATCGATCTATCTATCTCTCTGTTGAGTTTCCCCCAACCTCTACATGATCCAGACTCAAGTTGGGTTCCTCAGACAATTCTGCTTTGCCCAGGAGCCGAGGAAAACCCAGCCCTACAGATGGGTGGCTGGAAGCCGTGGAGCTGACTTGATCTTCACCAGATGCTGTTATTAGTGTCTTGGTACTGACGGAGTCTGAGCTCATCGTTTCCTAATTCCTACTCATGCCCTAATTAATGTTTTTAGCTACTTTTGTAGAAACATTTGCAAATGGATTGCTTTCTGGAGCTTGAGTAAAACAGAAGAAGGTGGTTTAGAAAGGTACATTTTTAACAGAAAGCAAAGAGAGTCACACAGAGAGGAGATGGGGGAGAAACCGGGTGAGATTATCCGGATGGAAAATTCTGAGCTGCTCTGCCATAATTGGTATTTATGGACTACGTGAGAGATTGCTTGTTTGCTCGTAGGTCAGTGCTATCTGGTGTCCTAGCAGCTGGCCAACTGCTAAATAGTCAATACTCGGGCAGTAAACAACCGCAGAGACGTGGGGGACTGGCTTCTGCTTGAGCTCTCCTCCTGGGCTGAAGGGCTCTTGCGCACAGAGGCAAACAGAACGGCACAAAGCCAAACACGGCGCGATTGCGGCAGGCGGTTGTAGTGTGGTTACATCTGTTTGTATTTCCACGTCTATGGCAGCCGCGTGAGCTGATGCTGGGCTGATGGACGCGTGGAAAAGCTCTCAACACCTGGTCTTCAGGGTCGTTAATATTTCCGATTCTGAATGTAGACACGAAGTGCCTGGAGCCGTGGAGGTGGCCACGAATGCCGGTGGTTTGGGAGACAGCTCGTGCTCTTTGATTGTCATAGAATGATAGAATCCCAGAAGGGTTTGGGTGGGAAGGGACCTTAAAGCCCATCAAATTCCAAACCCTGCCATGGGACACCTCCTACTAGCCCAGGCTGTGCCCTGCAGAGCCCCAACCCCATGGAGATGGTGTGTGCCTTGGTGCCCAAGGAGAGAGCTGGAAACGGGCGTGAGTGGGATGGGGAGCACCCGAGGCCCCAGATGTAGTTAACCCCGCATTTAGCAGGGGCAACGTTTGGATTCGGTGTTCTCCTGCGTGCACCAGAGTAACTCATTAACCGCAGGAGACTCATTTTAAACTTCTACAGTCAGGTTCTGTAGCAATAATACATGGCTAAAGCAGTCTAAAAATATATTACTATTTCCTAGAAATTAATTTTTTTTAAATTAATAAAATGGTGTTACACTCAGTTAATTTTTTTGGCTCTTAGGATGAAAGGTGAGCAGTCAGAACATCCCCCCACACCCTCCCCAGCACACTCAGCGCCATGGGGTGGCCCGGGCTGTGCTGGAACGACCCGTCCTTGTTCTTTGGCTGGGTTAACAGGAATGGTTCCCGTTGAACAGGAGCTGTCCCCCCATAGCACTGCCCTCGCCGCCCGCCGCGCGTCCCCTGAATGGCTCCGGAAGAAACCCGTTGGGAAGAGGCACGGCAATGACGTCGGACAGCCTGCGGTCTTGGTGTTTCTGAAAAGGGAAGGGTGATCCCAAGGAGACATTCCTCTACCCGTTCTGCCATGGGAGCCCTCCATCCGATCCATCATCGTCGTTCCTCGACCCTTTCATGTCTGCCGCGTTGGAGGGTGGTGTTAGCAGCCCAGGTCAAGCTGTTCCTGGGACTCTTCTGCAGGCGCTATAAATTTTCAGTATTTTCTAGGGATGTCTTTAGTCCATGGAAATAACTAAGTGTCGTGTCGGCTGTGTCTTCAGAAATTCTCCCTGGAGCATCCGCAGTGACACCCGGGCTTCTTCCCACGGGGATCTCGGCCCCTGCCCCAGTCACCATCCTTCAGGAACAGAATCTCTCTGCTTAGAAATTGCCTCTCTTCGTTTGCTGTCTCGTGTTTAAGCCACAGCTCCTCACCCAGCGGAGGGGGGAAGCGCTCTGAAGCCCCTTTTCCCCCTCCTGCTCTCCAAAGCAGGGTGCCGCTGGCTGCAGGGTGATGTTCTGCTTCCAGGTCACACCACGGCCGGTGTCACTCACATTTCTAGGGGCTAGCTGCCTCTCCTGGTTATATCTTCGTGGTTTGATTTTATTTATTTATTTTTTTTTTAAGAAGAGAGCCCTTTGAGATGCTTTTTTGCACGTCCAGCTCGGCATTGACAGAAACGGACACTTGTTCTAGAAACTATTTTTTAATCTAACAGTATTTTCTTTTTACTAATAACACTCTTCAACAAAGAGTATCTTGCAAACTTCCCCCATTCAAAAGAGCCCTATTCTTCGGAAATAAAACCCCAAACCACAAACCCCTTCTTCCCTCCAAAGCGAAAGCCCCTGGTCCTGCCGAGCGATGGCCAGGCAGCAGCAGGCAGCACCCGCGGTGCCTGTGAGCCCTGCTCCTGCCCCGACACCCCTCCCCGGCTCCTCGAGCTCCGTGCCATCCCCGGTGCCTGGCAGGGTTTGCAGCAAAGAGTTTCCCCATGGCAGGAGCAGTTTGGGGTTTTTTTCTTTTTTCTTTTTCTTTTTCTTTTTCTTTTTCTTTTTCTTTTTCTTTTTCTTTTTCTTTTTCTTTTTCTTTTTCTTTTTCTTTTTC
>WKFP01014822.1:2717196-2831430 GCA_011057875.1 Pterocles orientalis | reverse complement strand
CACCGCTTCCGGAGGCACTCACGGAACGGAGATAACAGCCCAAGCGTCCCAGGCTGAGAGCTGACCGAAGCAAGGAAAAAAAAACCAGCTAATGATCCCCCCGGAGAGGGAGGATCCTGAAACTCACGGGACGGAGATAACGAGCGTCCTGGGCCGAGAGCTAACGGCGTCCGTGGGAGGGGGGAAAGGCCTTGGGAGAGTGAATGCAGGTGCCTGAAGCGAGATGATCTGGAGCCCAAGGGAAGTGCAAGAGAGAGCTCCTGGAATGGTCCTCACCTATATACTGTGTATGACGTGCATGGGATGGAATAATTGGTCAGTCTGCTTCTCAATCTTGACCTGAAAGCAAACCCAAGCTAGAAGCCGGACTGTCTCTCCCGCCCCCCGCTCTGTCTGTGGGGAGGAGAGAGGCTGAATGTATTTGTCCTTGAAAGTATCCTGGCAATAACTATAAACATTCCTTATCAGTTTTCTCCTGAGCAGGAATCCAAAACATAGCTTCTTGCTAACCATTTATGAGGAGAAGGAAATAAATTAACTCTCTCTCTCTCTTAACCCACGACAGTTTCCATATAGGCAAGATAGCTTTTCATAACCACTCCTCTGTCGTGTAAGTGAAGATGAGATCATTTAAGAGCTCTGTGCCTTAAGCTGAAGATATTCAGAACACTGAGCTTTGATGCTAACTCAAAAACTTCTAAAGGAAAACTTCAGAAAACTGTCTGACACCTGTAATTCCTTCCCATCAGCAAGGTAAAAGAAATAATTCCACACTAAAATTTAAGAAAACTCAAAAAAAGACCCTACCCCACCCTCCTACACACTTATTTTTTCTCTTTGATGATGCACTGTATTAAGTTCAGTGTAACGCACTGCTTAGGCTTTCTGATGTAGGACACCTTAGTAAGATGACACTGTACTTCCCAGGCTATCCTAAAAAGCAAATAAGGCCTTTTCTCTTGTAAAGGTTCCTCTTCTAAACCAAGATGTCTCCAAAAATAAACAGCCTCCTCCTCCCCAAGGTCTTTCCCCCTTAAAGACTGGGCTTTCTTGCTTCACACACCTGTTCCCCATGCAGCACAAGTTCTCAAGTCCCATGGCCAACACCTTCCATGGCAATCAGATTTTATCAGTAGCAACTATTTCCTGCTACCAAGGCTAAGGAAAAAGGCAAAACAAGAGAAGGACAAGATGGTGGGAAACCTGCTGAAAGACAAGGCAAATCCTCTGGAAAAATGGGCCATGCTAGGGGAAGATGAGCCTTTCCTCTGCATACAGGAGTTTGCCTTCCCTGTATTCTTTGCCCTTTCCCTATATGTGGCTGGCTTCCTAAGGGTTAATCCATCTTTGATAGCAGGAAGGTAAAACTGTCCTAAATGTCTTCAGAAATCTGCTTGCCTATTAGTAATTCCCTAGTGACAACGTAAAGAAAATCAAACACCAGACTTCACATCCTGAGCAAGCCTGGTTATGCATATTTAATAAAAGGAAACATACTATAAGGTAAAAACGGGTGTCCATGGAAACTGCATAGCTAGTTTTTTCAAAATAATATCACATTAAATTTTACATATGACTTTCTTTCACATACACTCTTCCTCTACTAGTTTTGGTGTTATGTATTGACTGTCAGAGATCTTCACTGCTGAACTGTTATTTTCACATTCCCGGGACGATCTCAGCATTGTACACCTCTGAGATCTGTCATGTACTGCACAAAGCTCGGGCTGCACATTGGCTTTTCTGCACAAGGCAAACACGGGCTGGAACAAAGCACCGAGCAGGATGGCTTGCCCCTAGGATTTAATGCTCTTCAGTAATTTTTTGTAAGGGGTTAGATGAGAGGAAAACAAACCAGAACAAAACAAAATGGCATGGGCAAGCCAGGAGCAGTCAATGCTCTGCAAGGAGGGGAGGGGGAGCTCTGCTCCCAGCTCTCCCTGCTCCCTGTCCTCACACTCTGCGTGCACAGGAGAGACAAGAAATATGGATATATGTATGTCCCCATGGGGACATGGGGATCATCCATGGGTGATTTTCGGAGGCTAGCTTGAGCCCACGGTACTGTAACTGTTCAAAGCTACAGCCAGCAGCTGTCTTGGTGCTTTATATGAGGTAGCTGAACAGCAGCTCTGAAAGCTGGGGTTCAAGCTCAGGACAGGGTGTAGAGCACGATGGGAGGGATCAACAAACACTGAATCATCTTGCGGTTCTCTCAGCTCCAGCCACCAGAGCAGTGCCCAGCATCAAGAAGTGCTCAATGAGCCTCTTTGTTCGCAGCACCAGCTGCTAGGCGCTGTGAAGAGAGTTGCAGTAAGCAGGGGTTTGCAAGAGATGCGTGTGCAGAGACAGACAGCAAAAGAGCTCTGGTACAATTAGCACAGGATTTACAATCAAATTTTTATCAAGATGAAAGCAGTATTTGGCTTCCTCAACATTTTACCTTTAGTGAACAGGCAAATATCCAACTCCAGCAGCTGGCTGTAGTACAGCTTTGGGAAAATGGTGAGATGTACACAGCGGGCCATACTGAGCAACACCCTGAGGCACACTCGATTCATGGTGATAGCAAAGGTCACCATGGAAAACCTGACCTCCTCCAATCTCCTTCCATATGGAGTCCCAGTGTCTAAATTGCCTTAGCACTCAGCAACTTTGAGGATCAGGACCCTACCACAGCAAAGCCTGGGGCAGGATCGTGAGCTATCATCTTATTACTGTTGTTTCCAATAGAGCCACCATTTTCTCCTCTTCAGTAACTAGGCAATTAAATTTGGTCCCCACCGCATTTTTTTAATAGCGGTGAAGATTTTCCACAGTGGGATCAGACACTTAAACAAAGAGCAGCAGTTTCCCACCTCTCTCTGTAGAATGCTGACAAACCCAACCTCTACCCTCCTCCTCCTCCTCTCCACGTCCCTGCACACATTTGTGTAACTGCTGCCTCTCATTTAACTTGCTCCTAGGGAAAGACTTCCCAAAGGTTTTAGTTGCCCAATTACTAGACAAACATAACCACACACAGCTAAGCTAATGCAAATAGATTCTCTGCTCCTTCATCCAGTACACTTGCTTCAGGCTTTACTATGCATTCATAAGCAAATTCTTTTTCCTCCCTCTTTCCCTCCTATGTTCATCTTGAACTAGAGAGAAGCTTTTATCCTGTTCCCTTGTTATCATACCAAGCATCCATAAATTCATTCCACTGCTTGAATCTCCTCACATTCCTGAAGCTAGGCACCTGCAGAGTCTGCACGTCTAAGACCCACTCCTGCAGGCAGAGTAACTCAGGAACAGATCTGCAAGCCCATGCAGCAATGCAGAGATGTGGCAATGTCCACATTGTCCTCTTATAGTTCTCCCATTTGTTCAGTTCAGATCTCTGACTTCCCACATTCTTGTTCAACAGTATAAGGTTTTCGGAAAGCACTCTGGTCTGGATGCCCCTGGTAGGGAAGGAGAAGACCTGGCCAAGATATGTGAAATCTGCACGTTCCATGCTCTGAGGCTTTCATGCCTGACATCCACCACCACATATCTGATGAGGCTGAGAATAATACCTGCACAATCAAAGCACACACCATTAATAGCATGAGTCTTCATGTACTCCAGGGCACAAGCAGGACACAAACTCTTCTTATGTTTAATGGGGTGATTCCACCATACTAAACTAGCCACAATGGCAGCTTACAGCCTGCAGTACAGCCGTGCTCCTCTGAAAGACAGATTGCACAAGTGTAGGGGTGTCCAAGAATGGGCAGTACCCATAGAATCAGTCTCAGGTGCAAGCTCCGCATGGTCACAGCCACTATCCACAGCATTTGCAGTCTAAAGATAAAGTGTGCTCCTAGAACATGGTTTCACAAGTGGTATTTTTTTGACCGTGAGTGGAGATTAAGGTGCATGAGTAGATCATGTGTTGCTGCACTCCTCCTGCCAAGCAGAGCATGCCATTAGACTCACCAGAGAATGAAAGCCTTGCACCATGGCTTTGCCCCAGAGTTTGCATGGCCTGAGGGTTATCAACAGCAGACTAACTTACGAGGAGGCTCACAGAGTACAGGAGTGCAGGTGAAGTGGGGTGACACGATAGCTGGGTTGTAGAGGTCATGGTGCAGGGGGCACAAGCCAGACAGATCCGTGTGCCAGGAAACACAGAGCACCTCTGGAGGAACGCCGACACTGGCCCTCAGTGAGGACAGGGCTTCTGGCCATGGAAGTAAATACGTGTCAGCAGAGGAAAAAGCACAACAGCATTACCTGATGAGAGCTAGCTCTTCCTTCCCAGCTGTAGGTGGTGGACCACCCATAGGCCATATGCTCTGGTCTATCCCAGGACCATGGACTTGATGAGTCCTGGCAGCCTATGGGAGACAGGTGATGAAATGCTTCTATGAAGCTTGCAATAACAGTTCTGCTCAAGTAAACATGATAGGTAAGATGGATGGCAGCAAGAAGGGAAGAACTCTATTACATGATCAGCGGCAACACTACAATGACACACATGAAGCTGATGGGAACCCAGAATTTTGGGCTGCGGCTTGGCCAGGACACCTCACTCCACTATTTTATTTGCTCTTTTTTTGCCATCTGTTTTTGCTCCCAGCACCAAGCTCTTTCTATGTGACTCACCAAGGATACATACTAAATATACTTCTTCCTGTCAGGGTAAGAAAAGGGTTAAGAAAGCTTAGAAGTGAGTTTGTTCTCCAGCTAGCATTTGTATACCCTAATAAAGTCAGATAACTGTATTACTGGGGTAGCTTGAAAACAGACAAAATCTGCTTTCTGTTTTTGCTAAATCCACAGCTAAATGATTTTTGAGAGGGATGTTTTCATGAGAGATAAAAGGCAAAAATCAATGATAGGACTGTCTGAAGACTGAAGGTTCATTTTATCTCCACAAAAAATCAGGAGTCAGCTATTCCACTCGCTCTCTATTAAGTTTTGGTTCAAAAATGTCACTTGTACTCACAGCAATGCTGAAAAGACTATTTGTCTGAATCCAACTGTAGCATAAAAATTCTCTTGGAATCTTTTGTTTATCGAATTAGATAAGCATATGTAAGTAATGCTGTTTATTACAAGAAAAGACTTGTAGGTGATATGAAACCCAAGCTATGATATGTGACAAAAATTAATAACAGTAATCACAAATGGTTATGAGAATGGTGTGAGGTCTAAAGATAACACATACACTCAGATATCAATCTGTGGCTTAGGGAATTTAGGAGAAAAGTGCTTGACAGTTCAAAAAGGAAAATTACCATCTCTTCCAAATACTTCTCAACAATTGCAACAACAGTTTAATCATCTGAATTATGAACATGTCTAACCATGGCAATGGGTCTGCATCGCATCTAAGTCTAAATAAGAACTCTCAGAAGTGAGACAGCAGTACAAGTTGAAAGTTAATTAAAGATTTCACAGTTTAAAGGGATGAATATAACATTGTTTTACCTTCCTGATTATACACTACCATGACATCTTTTCCAGAAATACCAGCTTCTATAAAAAGCCACCAAAGACTTGGGTTTGGTCTGGGTAACTGGGCAAACATCTGGCAATAGTTCCTCAGTTCTGGATCGGTGTGGCCACTAGACACAAATAAGAGCTAACAAGGGTTAGGCAACATGGTTGTCTACAGCAATTGGGTGACTAGAACTGACGGTCCTTGATGTGCTAGTCCTAAAATCCCAATTTTCTAATCAGCCTTCTGTTGCAGCTGGCTCTGTCTAGAGACTCCTGCAAGAGGAATTAGGATTAACCATTTCTTTCTAGACACTATACTCTTTAAACACAGATCTAGCTGTAAAGCACAACTAAGTAAAAATTAACCCCTGATCATTTTCTCTTTGCAATGAACATCTTTTTATAAAGAGCTCAGTCTCCAGTTCAGCTAAGACTTTAATTGTGTGCTTAAGTATGTGCTTAATGTCAATGGGCCATATGGGTAAGTCTGAAACTGTGGGTTTTGTTGAAGAAAATAAGTTACCTTAAACATTTAAAGGTTTTGCAGAACTGAGGCCCTTGCAAACAGAAAGAGCATTTAATGGGATATTGAAAAGAAACAGGTTCCTAGTATCAGCTGGTAAAACTAGTATTTAATTTTTTTTCCTCATTGGAATAACTATATCCGTAACTCATTTCTCTTCATCCTAGAAGGAAAGATATCTTTGAACGTTAATTGAAATGTGGGAGCTTAAACCAAATAACTGAACTCTTTGCTTTTGGATGTCTTTGATCAGAATGTCAAAGACATTTGGATAATTATTTCTATTACATCAGTGCTGAAGACCTTGCCATTAAAATATATATACATATCCTCTCATCTTCACTGCATTTCTAGGATTACTACATTCCTGTAGGTATTCAGCCAGAAAAATTATTAGTTGAGTATCATGCATAACAATGCTATAAAGTCAACATATGCACTCAGATTTCAGGGCTGTTGTGATGGTACCCTGCCGAGATCCTTGCCCCTAGTTTATATACATTCTTGTTACCTAGCAGTGTTAATAATGGCTCTGAAGCAAGAGGAGAGGTATGAAATGATAAACTCCCTCTTGCTGCTGCTCCTGTTCTTGAGTCAGGGAAATTTATGTTCCATGAGTTTCTGTACTACAGCGCTTTCTTTCACAAGCAGTTCAGTCATTGCATTTACCATCATTTGCTCTAAACAGGCACTACCCTGAATCAACTGAAGTGAGCAGTTTTTGAAAAGCTATACCTGGTAGACAAAAGCATCCTGTCTTTTGGCAGCTCTCTTTCCTTTTCTGTCCCTGAGCTCATCCTGTAGCAGAATGAGGTGTTACCCTGTAAAAAAGAATAAATGCTACATGCAGGGAGAGTGTTTCTCTTCTCCCCTGCCGTGTGCCAATGTGTTCTACTCTTGTCTGTCCTTTAACTATTGCATCATATTTAGCCTCTACTTGTCCTCTAAACCCTGCCAGAATCTACATTTTTGCCTCTTCAACTGAAATTAATGACCACACCTATTCATCCTTCTGACATGTCTGTTCTCATTTCTTCTTCATCCTTTGACCCGTCCTGGTGTCATTATCATACTAATATATTTTACCTTGTGTGTCTTCAGCAAAGGGAGCAGTTCTTTCGCATGACTTAGTACAGAGCAGTACTAGACAGTCAAACATTTTCTAATGCCTCACTAATATTTTTCTTCATTTCTCTCATGTGACAAGTCACAGAAATATAGAGCAGTGATACCAATATTTCAAAAAATGTCTCATCAAAACTCTCTCATCTAATGGCTATACTTTTACATCCCAATCTTGACTACATTTCATCGGTAAAAAAGAAAGTCAGTGGTAAGTTGAAAAGGGCAATAAATAAGGTGTATCATAAGCAAAATGCCAATAATTATGCTATTACTAGATTCAATTCATATTGCTGTACCTGCCCAGTTTGTTATTTTCCTTTGGCATTTTGGGACAGCTTAGACAATTAACAGAAATTCACGTCACTGCTTTTCTGGTTTCCCTTTTAAATTCTGATGCATAATGTTTGGGTTTCAACTATCACTGGAGGTTTCTTATTTCTTTTAAACACTTCTCTTGGAGATTTAAAATGAATCAAGCACATAGTCCTATAGGTCTTTCATTTTGTAAACATTTTCTTCTTCAAACAAAAATCTGCATTCTGGGTCATATTTGGAGATTTGTAATGTCTCTTTTAATGGATTGTAAAACCAAAGGGATTGTTACGATAATCTATTTTAAATTAACTCCTGTTTAAACAATAGTACATTTTCCAAAGAGATAATCAGAGGGGGAAAATACATTCTGATCCTAGATAGATTGTTCTAGTAATCAATTACCATCAATTTTAAAACACTGTGTGTTTTATTTTAAGTCCACATTTGTTTAGCTCCAGCTTCCACCCACTACATACTGTTACCTGTTTTAGTGATGTATTCACACTTTTTCACAATCATAAAATAGCTATTTTATGTAGATATTGAAGACTGGCATCAATTCACTTATTAATCTACTCTTATATAAATGAGGTAGATTAATTTTCTTAAATCACATGTTATTGGAATTTTTTTACCACAGGCTCAGAATCATTCTTTTGTTCCTCTCTGAGCTTTCTCTATTTTTCAGGGTTTTTTTCTTAATGGGTGAAAACCAGATCTGGACAGAGAATGCTAGCAATTATCTCAGTTATACCATGAACTCATGTCCTGCCTGCTTGACATTCAATGCTTACCCATTCAAAGCTAATGTTTTTCTCTTGGCCATTATATTGAACAGAGAGCTCATATTCAGACACTACCTATCACAAACTCTACATCTTCATCAGTATCACTGTATTTCAAGGGTACTTTTCTGCTATTCTGTACGTGTGATTTCAAGTCTTTGTTCCCAGGCATATGACTTTGTATTTGACTGTATTAAAATGCACAATGTTCAGATGAGCTCACCTTACAGAATGATGCAAATCCAGAATATAGAAATGATCTGTTCTGCCATTATTTACCACTACACTAAGTTTTATGTCATCTGCAATATTTACCAGCAGAGATTTTGTGTTTTCTTCCATATCATTGCTAAAGAATAACTAGCATTAGGCCAAGAACAGATTACTGCAAATGTCTCCATAGGATGCAGATTTTCAATCACAGTACTTTCGAAATCTATCTACTAAATACATCTTCCAAGTGAAAGCATAAAAGGGTTTAGAATAAGCTCTATATACAGTATAAAATGGTAGGGAAAGGTTAATATGTTTTAAACAATAAAAATCTAGCTGACCAGGCAATAGATTTGAAGCTACTCTTGCCATCTAATAACATTTTAGAGTATCCAGTCATAAAGTTTGAACATCAGCATGGGAATAAATAGAAACCATATTGTGCAACTAGAAGAAATCCAGTCCCTTAGAAATAATGCAAGACAGCTTTCACCTTCAAGTGTACTAATCCAAGTGGCTTTGCGATAAATATTCAGTAAAACAACTTTTAATATCTTATGTGTTGGATAGACGGAGGCATCTGCCTACTTTGTCCCCAAAATCCAAGCAAAGCTTGGAGAGTGCTTTGGCTTGGGAAGGGAAGCACAGAGGCAGCGCTATATATGCATCTCTCATCTCAGCAATGGCCTAATGTATATGGTAGCATCACAATAACCTAATTCTGTCCTTTCTTCTTCTTAGTCAGCACAGTACACGGTAATTTCACATGAGCCTGTTTCTTGCAAGTTATGTAGGCTTTTGGCAGAACTGTCACTTCCCTTACAATACAATGCATTTCGGGCTTGGATTCATTATTAAAGAAATAGTATTTGTCTAGGATTAGTCAGTCCAAATGTAACAATTTAGGTTTAATTTTCAGTGATTTATCTGGGGCATATGTGATATACAACAAAACTGTATATTTATCTAATCTTGCAGTAGATATACAACAAATTGTATATTTATGTAATCTTGTAGTAGGAGGGATACAATTATTGTTGCAATATAGGAATAACTCTAACAAATCATGTTCCCTTTGGCTTGGACATGACTATTTAGGAATAGTATTAAGCTGAAAAAAATAATTGTCAAAGGTTATGTATGGATTCCAAGATGCTTGCCAAGAAAGTCCTCTATTTCCATTCCTCCAGTCTTCCAGGACCAAGACTCCAGTCTCATATTATTCAAGAAAGTCAAATACTCTAGATTCTTATTGCCTTTTATTGCTGTCACTTTAAATGGACAAATAAATATTTTTTTCACTTTTTGGCTTTGTAGTAGTTTAGTCAAATAGCTGTGGTTTGTCTTGCTTGTTACTATGATCCATATGCCACAATCCAGACAAATAAATATGTTTTCTTGTTACTGTTAAAAGAGAGGTCGAAATTTGCTCTTTGTCTTGGTCTTCCACAGTAGAGCTCTGTCATAATGCAAATTAAATGGGGGTTGAACGTCTTAGTCTTTGTACCTTACCATCACAGTTTTGTTCAGAAACTCCTGAAGTCTTAATAGGTTTGCTATCCGCAATATTTCTTCCCTCTTCTATTTTTTTTGGTATTAAAGGATTCAGTAATCTATATGGTAAAAAGGGAAATAGAGCATTTGCAACAGCTCTTTCCTTCCCATATGCTGAACAACTGAAGAAAATTAATATCATGAATAAAAACATTTGAAATGTGGCTTCAGAGTCTGCTGGTTTTAAATATTACTTTCTTACTTCCAATAACACAATGGAGGTATTTAAGTATTCTTCAACTTTACAAGCGTTTACTATGTTAAATATTTTTACTTAAGGCTAAGATATGTTTTAAAAACTCTAGCATGTGCAAACCATTTTACAGCCCTGAGCTTCATGGAATTAATAGAGGTTTAAAGGTAATAAGGCTCATCTGTTTTATGAAGGGGATGAGCTACCTTGACACGCTCATATTTTGTGGGTACTCGAATTTCCAGGTGCAAATAGAATTAGACAGACGGAGTGGAACTGGTAAGAAAACTGCCTGAATTTAAGTCACATGAATTGGATTTTCTAAAAGTGGAAACATGAAATCACCCTTTCATTATCCCTGCATCTGACAAAATACATTATCATATGTTTTTGCTTGAAAAGTGTAAAGATCGTTCAAAAAAGATACAATTGTAAATCAGGAAAGATCGCACTTATGTGGAGTCCTGACAATGTGATCTCATCAAGCTAGAACTTGAAATTGCAAGTGTCACTTCAGATAAGATCAGAGAATGCTTCCTGTCCCAATGATGTGACATTATCAGGTTTGAGACTGCAGCAAAGGCACATGCACTATTTTGTGAACTAACAAGGCAGATTGAGAACACACTGGTTGGCAGGATATTTTAGATCCTGAGATTGCCTTGAGCTGGGCATAATTACAGCTCATTTTTTGCACATGGGAGAGCCATCTCAAAGACGAAAAGAGCAGGGTACTCACTGAAGAAAGAAAAATGTTGATCTTTCAATTAGCATAAGTTCAAGCATCTGAACTGTGTTTCACAGTGTAGGGACAGCTTTTGAGTGGAAAAAAGCCATCTTCTATAGAAAACTCTTAAACAGCTGTGCTTCCATTTGTACAGGAATCATTTAACATATAGGATTCTACTTTTAGCTGGGGTGTATTTAAGCTTGCTTAAAAAAAAGGTGTAGAAAATTGAGAGTTTACTGCTATTATATTGCATAAAGTTCATCCTTAATATAGGTCACTAGCAGGATTTTTTCTGTTGATTTGGACTCTTGAACTACAAAATAAACACACTGGTTCACAGTCATGAAGAAAGAAGGGCAAGGTGTCAGGAAGCCATCTGGGCTCTCTGCGTGTTTTTGGTGTCGTTTAGAGCTTAGTGCACAGCACTTTGCCAGGAACCGATTCAGAACTTGAAGTTAGGTACCAGTCCAAAATAGAATTCATGCATTAAAAGCAGTAATTGGGAAGATGCAGGAGGTCACACGAGAATTTGTAATCTGAGACTGTTTCCTAACACTAAAACCCTCAAAGACACTAAATGCCTTTCTGAGCTGGAAATTTCTCTGCACCTACAATTTGCCTTTGAACAGGTGCCAAGTTACTCCTTATATAGGAATATCTGCTTTTTGGACCTATGTGACCTTCATGGCTTTAACTCTGTCAGGTGTCTGAAGACCCCTGGAAGCCAAGGCTTGGGAACAGCCTTGCCCCCCCGCCTCCTTGAAACCTCAGGAACTGAAAATGCACATTGGTACTATTTGCATGGTGGAAGACATGAAGTCTATTGTGGTAAAGTAACTGGAGAAGTCAGAACTGTGAAGTGCTTTTGCCTTAGTGCTATAAATAAAATAATGTTTTATTCCTAAGTAAAGTTATCAAGCATATACATGGTCTACTCAGAAACCATGTGATTTCATGTACTGTGGGCTGCAGCATTTGAAATACTTATTTCATGCGAAGAAGAATACAGAAGGACATTTTGCCCAATGTATGCATGTAATGTGATACCAAAACATTTAAAAAATTAACATTTTAATTAGGAACATCCTATCCCCCATAAACAAGCATTTTTTTCCAGTAACCCCACGGCATACTGAGACCTCAGCAATTGACAACTTTCTATACGATGTTTGACAAAACATGAAATCATGACCTTAGTGTGTAACTAATAACCAGTGGGGAATGCTTTTTAATGTCATGGCTCTCATTCCAGCTCCTCATTTTTGCACAAATGTTCACATCAGCCAGAGGAAAAAGTACTGCATGTTTTCCATCTTAACAAACCCTCTTGCATTGATTAACGCAGTGTTTAATAAAGTTAATGAAGTTAAACAGTTAACAAAGTTAACAAAGTTAAATGAACAAGAAGTGAAAACTTATGATGGATGTGTCCCTCATAGCATTTAGATCTTTTCCACTTGATTAAAAATTCCTAGTTCCTCTTCACTGAATTGTTTAGTTTTTTAGCAGTCTCTGTCCTGATTAAAACAAATTAGCATCAAAGATCCCCATCTGAATGAGGAATCATTAATTGAGAAACATGCAATGCTCCTTAATTACCTTGGAACAGTCAGAGAACAAATAATCTTAGGTTTCAAAGGGGTTTGCACGCAGTGTGCACCGTTGGCTTATTCTCTGTGTCTGCTGGAATAAGAGCAGGCTCGCCTATACCATTGAGGGATATCAGTACAAGCCTCAGTAAACACATTGTAGATTGTTTATCTAAAGTGAAAAAAGAGAAAAAAAGCAAGGTAATGGCTGACTGGAAGAGATAGATGTTTCAGTTTATTATGTTGATCATAGCTTTCAATTTGCTTTGCATATGCCAACATTGACTGAAAAAGAATGAAAGCTCTTCGTTATTGATACACATTTAAATACCTCTGGAGCTGGAGCGCTTAACTCAGAAGCACCTAACAAAATGTCAGGCACTTAGGTACAGAGAGTAAGTGTACAGCTTGAAACAGCAGACAAAAAGGCAACAAACTTTCATAAAACCTGGCTCAAAAGGAATCCAAGGAATATTTGCTATTCCTTGGTTGAGTCTTCTTTAGTACACAATTCGAATGAGTGTTGGTTTTCTTTAAGCAATGACTCAGATTCCAGAGATCAGCACAGTTAGTGCCAGCCTTCACAGGAGAAGGAGTAACTGACTTTTTTAAGGGCACAATATACTTACTAATATGAATATCTTAACATTTGTTTTGCTTCACCAGCTCATAGAAGAAATCCTGCAGAAAAATGTCACTCAATAGCTGGGAGTGTATTCGTGGAGCGGGGCTGTTATTTACATTGCTTTGGCATGAAGACTAATCCAGCAGTGTTGCTAACTTAGAAACTAGACAGCAAAATTAAACACTGTGCAGAACTACCTGAGCTGGCTGGGAACAAGCTGCCTTGTACCAGTGCCAGCATCCTGTGCTCTCTCACTGAGCTAATTAGCGCTGCAGAGCAGTAAGCTATTAGCAGGGGTGCAGTACAGTGCTGATGCAGCTCTGCCCTTCTGCTGCCCAGACTAACTCACCTGGAATTAGCTTGCGAGATCTGCACCGTCATATGTTACGCTATATAGGTGCATCCTTACAGTCTTTGGCGTACAAAACCCTGATGCAATGTAATACAACTGCATGCAATGTAGATTTGGATTGGATATTAGGAGGAAGTTTTTTCCAGTGCAGGTGGTGAGGCACTGGCACACGCTGCCCAGAGAAGCTGTGGATGCCCCATCCCTGGGGGTGTTCAAGGCCAGGCTGGATGAGGTTTTGAGCAACTTGAGCTAGAGATGTCCCTGCCCATGGCAGGGGGGTTGGAACTTGATGATCTTTAAGGTCCTTTCCAACCCAAACCATTCATAACAAGATGATCTCAATAAATACAAAGGATAAACACCATAGTAATAAATTGAAAAAAAGAGTCGTGACACTTCAGGAAAGCTTTGGGCTTGTTCCCAGTTCCTATAAACCTGCGCCATTCCTCTGTCATCAGAGAATTTTTGCTGACATACCTCAGGAGGGTGATTCTAAGATCCATTAAAGAATATGATCCAAATGTTTCGTTCTGGCCTTAGTACTCTGGCACCTGAAGGACAAGAGCTGCACATTCAGCCTCTTAAGCTAAATCCACTTTGCTTGATCCTTTTTCAGTCCATAGCCATGAATTTCTGTCTAACTGGAAGCCTGGAGATTTCAAAGATTTCTGGGCTCATTCTTCTCCCGGATAAATAAGGACAGTATCCACTCACAAAGCAAAATCCCCTTTTAGCGACAGTCTATGTAAAACTAGAAAGCAAAATCAAAAAATCCTCAAGCCCCCTCTCTTTATCCAGAAAGACATACATATTTGCAAGCAAAACCACAGACCTTCAGCCAAACTAACACTTCTACAGATGAGGCACATATATAAATGTGTGTGTGTGTGTGTGTGTGTGTGAGCACAAATGTAACATTTGGGTGAATATGAGTTAGATTAGCACTTTATTTTGCCTCTCCTCCTGTGAAACAGCACTTCACCTGTATATCACACTCCTAACAATCAAGTGAGAAATCAGAAAGCAAAATGTCATGTTGTTTACTGGTTTAAGTTTTACCTATTTAGAGTTTAGTGATGCTGGTTTTGTTGTTGTTGAAATCATAATCTCTATGGGTACAGCTGCTGATGCCTTTCCCATTGGCCTTCATTTTTAGAGTCTATAAACCAAACAAATTGATCTTCCCAGACAGCAAAACTACTGCTTGCACATTGCACTGTCACAGGAACACAAATAAAGAAACCTTTGCAATTCTATGTTATTTGCCATCAAAGCAAGGTTTTGCAAAGCAGGCAAAAGCCAACCAAGCTTCAAAGCACTTCTTTTGGGTTGGTAATTTTTATAACAAAAGCAGTTTCTTGTAACAGAAGTTTGTGCAAAGACAGGGTAAATCACAAGTTCTGAATGCTTCAATTCTGCGCTATCATTGAGCTGTACAATTTTAAAGGCCCCTTTTGAAAAATGGATTAGATTATAAAATAAACTAAAAAATAACATAAAGCCTACTATTAGTAATATCAGTGGCTCAGTGCTGAAGAGACTATAAAGCTGTATGTTTTCCTTTTGATAGGACTGGGAGAGGCACAATGGGAGGAAAACCATCTAAAATGGCAGTCAAGTCATGTAATACAAGAACACCTATACAGCAATATGATGAATTCACTCAAAATAGCTAAATTTCTCAAACACCCCCTCCAATCCAAGTATTGCACAAAACAACCTCCAGATCTACAGTACTGCAGAAATTAGGTGATGCTATAGCATATCTGCTCTGGCTAGGGTTGCCTGGATCTTGACATGACATAACACAATATCTTGGATACATCTGTGACCCTGAAAGCTCTGCTGACCGTGAAAACCTGGACAGGCTAAAGGAATGGGGTCATATTAAAGTAATATTGGCTGGAGCTGAAGGCCTTCCCTTCACAAAGAAACACAAAAGCTTAGAAAACACTTGAATAAGTCTTGGGAAAGCAGGCAAGACTGCAGAGGTCTAAGGAAAGGATGGAAACTGAGGACCCAGAATGCTTTGAGTGCATCTGGAGCAAGAGAAGCCAAAATGCAGGGTGGGAGGATGGGAACAACTGGATGGATATCAAAACTTTTAAGGGCCTGTACAGGAGACAGCTTTGCCCACCAGAGTCAAATTAAACATATGTGCTACAAATAAAACTTACAAAGTCGGAGGGATTCAGGAATTAATGACTTGCAGCTAAGGACAGGTTTGAAGCTTTGGAAGATTCCTATACAGGAAGGGCACAGGTGATGCTGATACTAAGCATAAGATGATCATAGATACAGTAGGAAAACTGCTAAAGAAACCAAGAAGAAAAATACAAGGATTTGGAAGGTAATCAGGATCAGCATGGGGCTGGATTGGTTTCATGATGAGACTGAATCAAAAGAAGATGCTAAGACAGACAGCCAAAGAGAAATATTTGAATGACATGGTAGAGGAGATGGAGCAGTGGAGAAAGGCTTAGAAGGCAGAATCTATGTCTGGAGGAAAGGGTGTAATTTTCTTGTAAATGTGCTGAAAAATGAAAATGTTTTATTTTCGAAGGAGGAAGCTATAGAGAGATGGACCTGAGTTGTTTGTGCAGCTCAGTTCTAAAGAGATCCAAGAGGCAATTGCAAGCCCTTAGGAAGAGCTCGGCACCATGTGTTGACAGGGTTGCCATTAAATTATTATTATTATAATTTTTTTTAATAAAGCAGGAACTGTTCAATGACACCAGTGGGAATTCTGGAAAAGAGTTCTACCAAATATTAAATATTTTCATGATGTATTTGATAAGATATAACACTATAATCAGAATGAATATGCAGACTTAACGGATTTTAAGAAATCTTATGATGCTATATCATGGCCTTTGAGCTGCATTAGAGAAATTTATAACTCCACAAAACATTTTTAAAAAGGCATAGTCACCATTTGCAATGAAAAAGATAGAGCAAGAAGAGGGTGTAAAATCTCTGGCCCATTTAATATAAATGAGGGATGATGTCATGGAAATGCATTATCCCCGATATTCTTCAGCATGGTTAAAATGGTAGAATTGCTGAAGTTTTCAGACTACAATAAATGTCAAAACAGTGGAGCACCTTTGGAATCCTATGGTCTGGGCAACTGTGAATGAAGCAGAAGGTACTGTGCAAACAAAACCAAAGAACAAATAACATAAAATCAGACATCTGAGAAGCCTGATCAATCAAAGGTATCAGTACATTGAGTAGATTAGTAAAATGATTTATCAGCAATGGGAAAATGGACCTCAATAGGAGAAATGGAGAGCAAATTCTGTGACTGCTTTTCTGTGAAGAGCCACAGAATATGAATTACTTAATATCTGCCAGCAAATGTTTATATTTTTTTTAATTATGCCTCAAGTTGTGGTATAGAAAACTGCAACATCTAGCACTATTAAATAAATCTGATACTAAATTACATAATAACTAAAATATACTTAGCACTCATACAGTGACTGTTATTTTTAGATCACTAAAGAGCTCTGAGTACTCTCTAAGCATTAATTAATTAATCTTCAGTATTCCCATGTCATTAGTAAGGTTAATTTTATCATTCCTAAGTATTCAGTTAGGAAACTTAAAGCAGAAAGATGATTTGCCATATTCCAACCATCTATTAAGAAGCAGAAACATGGTTTGCCATATTTCAACCATCTATTTAGAAGCAGAAAAAAATTTGCCTGTATTAATACATTTAGAAAGATTTTTGTCTGAACATTTGGCTCTTTGTGCTTTGGGGACTGGGGAAGAGCATATTTACAGGAATATTTACAGATTTCATTTCTGAGACAAAACTTTAGCACAGAGACAGCTTGGGTAGAGTTCTGTCATAAGAACATCCATATTGATTATCCTAAACATTATGTTCCAAAAACTACATTTATTTTTCTCTAGTATATTTTATAACTGAATATCATAAAGGAGCTTTAGGACTTCACATGAAAAAAATAATTGTTCTTCATGTTAACCACTAAAAATCATGTCATAACAATGACTTTTGATAAATACTGACCTGGAAACGAGTGTTAAAAAGACTCAGACAGTAGAATAAGATGCTTAAGGTACCTTCTAGGTCAGGTGTTGTATTTTAAGAGCTTAATCTTATTCTTTTCTTGCTTCTTGTCTAATAAAAGCTCTTTTAGAAAAAGACATTTGCTAAAACTGGAAAAGAACATAGCTAAGCATTGTTTTAATGATAACATAGAAAGGTAAACAGTTATTTTTAAATGAGTGACAATTCTATCAAAATCAGAATTAATATAAGCTTTATGTGTTATTATCTATGGCCTTAGCATGTAAAAACTGTTACAGGAAAATATACTAAAAATAAAAGATATAAAAGGATAGAAGACACTTGCTTCACTTCATGCACTCTTGAGCGTGCTGAAAATACTGATAGCCAATTGATAATAATTGATGACATTGACTCTATACAGTATTTCAGACTTCTATATCCTCCCTCAGAAGGATAAATACATTTAAGATTTTATTTCTGTAGAAATGAGCATTAGCATACACACAAGTAGTCACCAACTCAGTTACAGTCATCATACTATTCAATACAACATGTAAGAATATGCAAAGAAACTGAGAAGATATTCTGATTTAGATCAGCTGTGAAACCAATTACATAATTCCATATACATATACATGCTTCCCGTATGTTTTAAAGAGGGTTGCTTGTTTTGTGGTTTTTTTCTTTGTTCATCATTCCTACAATTGCCTTCTTATTTTAGAAAAGGGAAGTTTAACATATATGAAGAGGTGCAAAGAGATTTTTTTACCAAAACATGGCTCACCTTCAAATTACAGGAAGAACTTCTATAGGTATGTCAGCAATAAAAAGAGGACTAGGGAAACTGTAGGCCCCCTCTGGAAGAAAGCGGGAGACCTGGGGACCCAGGATGTAGAGAAGGCTGAGGTACTTAATGAGTTCTTTACCTCAGTCTTCACTGGCAAGAGCTCGAGCCACACTGCCCAAGTTGCAGAAGGCAAAGGCAGTGACTGGGAGAAGGAAGAACTGACAGCTGTAGGAGAAGATCAGGTTCGAGACCATTTAAAGAACCTGAAGGTCCACAAGTCCATGGGACCTGATGAGATACATCCGCGGGTCCTGAGGGAACTGGCAGATGAAGTTGCCAAACCACTATCTATCAAATTCGAGAAGTCGTGGCACTCTGGTGAAGTTCCTGCAGACTGGAAAAGGGGAAACATAACCCCCATTTTTAAAAAAGGAAATAAAGACCCAGGAAACTACAGGCTGGTCAGTCTCACCTCTGTGCCTGGGAAGATCATGGAGCAAATCCTCCTGGAATCTATGCTAAGGCACATGGAAAACAAGCAGGTGATTGATGACAACCAACATGGCTTTACCAAAGGAAAATCGTGCCTGACGAATTTGGTGGCCTTCTATGACAGAGCCACAGCGCTGGTGGATAGAGGAAGGGCAACTGACATCATCTACCTGGACTTGTGCAAAGCCTTTGACACAGCCCCACATGACATCCTTGTCTCTAAGTTGCAGGGACATGGATTTGATGGAAGGACCACTCGCTGGATAAGGAACTGGCTAGACGGCTGCACTCAGAGACTTGTGGTCAATGGCTCAATGTCCAAGTGGAGACCGGTGACAAGTGGTGTTCCACAGGGGTCGGTACTGGGACCAGTGTTGTAGTTAGGGCTGGCAGCTGGAAGATGTCACGCTGTACGGAAAGATAGGGCTCTCCGGGTAGCCAATAGTTTTTAGTTTGTGATGTAAGCAGATGGAAGTGATGTTGTAAAATGCAAGTTATATAAAGCCTGTTCACCCTTCAATAAACACCATTTGCTGTCCACCACATTGGTGTCTGTGAGCAGATGGACCGAGCGGCCTGGGGTTGGTCGCCGTGCCATTCCTGAACCAGGTCGCCGTGCCGACGAAGGCAACAAGACGGCTGCACTCAGAGAGTTGTGGTCAACGGCTCAATGTCCAAGTGGAGACCGGTGACAAGTGGTGTTCCACAGGGGTCGGTACTGGGACCAGTGTTGTTTAACATCTTTGTTGGAGACATGGACAGTGGGATGGAGTGCACCCTCAGCAAGTTTGCCGATGACACCAAGCTGTGTGGTGTGGTGGACATACTGGAGGGAAGGGATGCCATCCAGAGGGACCCTGACAGGCTGGAGAGGTGGGCCAATGCAAAAAACCTCATGAAATTTAACAAGGCCAAGTGCAAGGTCCTGCACATGGGTCGAAGCAATCCCAAGCACAAATACAGGCTGGGCGGAGAATGGATAGAGAGCAGCCCTGAGGAGAAGGACTTGGGGGTGTTGGTGCATGGGAAGCTCAACATGAGCCGGCAGTGTGCGCTTGCAGCCCAGAAAGTCAACTGTGTCCTGGGCTGCATCAAAAGAAGCACTAGCAACAGGTCAAGGGAGGTGATTCTCCCCCTCTACTCTGCTCTCGTGAGACCCCACCTCGAGTACTGTGTTCAGATGTGGGGCCCCCAACATAAAAAAGACATGGACCTGTTGGAGAGGAGAGCCACAAAATTAATCAGAGGGCTAGAGCACCTCCCCTATGAGGACAGGCTGAAAGAGTTGGGGTTGTTCAGCCTGGAGAAGAGAAGGCTCCGAGGAGACTTAATAGCAGCCTTCCAGTACCTGAAGGGGCCTACAGGAGAGATGGGGAGGCACTCTTTATCAGGGAGTGTAGGGAGAGGACAAGGGGTAACGAGTATAAGCGGAAAGAGGGTAGATTTAGACTAGACATTAGGAAGAAATTTTTCACTGTGAGGGTGGTGAGACACTGGAACAGGTTGCCCAGGGAAGTTGTAGATGCCCCATCCCTGGAGATATTCAAGGCCAGGCTGGATGAGGCTTTGAGCAACCTGGTCTAGTGGAGGATGTCCCTGCCCATGGCAGGGGGGTTGCAACTTGATGATCTTTATGGTCCTTTCCAACCCAAACCATTCTATGATTCTATGATTCTATGATTCTATGATTACATGACCAGGGAAGCATCCGTGAAAGAAAGCCTGGGGTAGCAATAGTCCCCTTTCAACTTCACAATAAATTTCAGAGGGTCACTAGAAATTCAACTACATGTACAAGATGATGATTTTTTTACATCAGAAATATCTGTAGCCATAGAAATGGCCATATATGGCCGTATATGTGGTCCTTCAGAAATAAAAGCATTCACTTAGAAAGTGAAAAAGTGAAAAGCATTCATTTTGAAAGTGAAATAGCATTAAATAAAGAAAAGCTGAAGCAACATATGGCCCTGCGTTATACAAGCCCAGGTTCTGCAAAATCTGCTTTTGCCAGCTTTCATAGAATCACAGAATCATAGAATGGCCTGGGTTGAAAAGGACCATAGTGATCATCTAGTTTCAACCCCCCGCCATATGCAGGGCCGCCAACCACTAGTCCAGCCTGGCCTTGAATGCCTCCAGGGATGGGGCATCCACGGCCTCCCTGGGGAACCTGTTCCAGTGTGCCACCACCCTTTCTGTGAAGCTTTGTTCTTCTTTGTTAGTATTTAACAAGCAAGTACAGCTGAAGACAATATTGGAATTTCCGGCCACCTGTAGACAGCAGTAGTTTTGCTATTATTTGTTATAAAAACCTAAAATAGCCTCAGGTATTCCATACTGTAGAGATGTCAGAAATAAGTATCAGTAAACTACAGCTTTTCAGGTAGT
This sequence comes from Pterocles orientalis, assembly GCA_011057875.1. Lineage (NCBI taxonomy): Eukaryota > Metazoa > Chordata > Aves > Pterocliformes > Pteroclidae > Pterocles > Pterocles orientalis. Next base: position 2,810,239 of record WKFP01014822.1, on the reverse strand, counting down.
GCTGCACTTTAAAGACTGAAAAAAAATATAGTTAATTTATCTAATTAATCTCAGTAATGTCAAACATTCAGGATAGAACAACTTGGCTAAAAAAAGAGAGGGATTGTTAATTACCTTTAACAGAGACTTTTCCTTTATTGTCAAGAAACCTCTCAGATGCTTTTTAAAAAACTGGTAATGAAATTAGATACATCATGATTTTATAATTTAGATGAATACTATGAATGTTATTATGCATAAAGACTGAACATCTGTTAAAGTGATCCCAAACTAAAATTTTCACCATCAGGATTCCAGCTCTCTGCATCAGATTATTTAGAAAATAATTGTTGCTCGAGATTTTACACATGTGAACTTGCCCAAATGTTTTGATTTGGGAAGATGAGAGGGCACTCTAACTATAAAGAGAACAGTCAGCTATGAAAATTTTAAAATCAGATGAATCTGAATGTTCCTAATTAATGGTATCTTCCTCCCTTAACATATCTAGAATTTGACCCTTTTTTTAGATATAATTTTAATAGTGGCAACATACAGATAACTATTTTTTTTGTATAGGTAAACTAGTATTTAATTACATTTCACAGGAATGTAATGAGTGGAAGCAAATATTCTAAAGTGTTATTTATATGTGCGCAGATTTGATTTAAGTAGTTTCAGGACTTTATATAAATATACAAGTACAGAGAGGAATTGAAATACTGGTGAACCCATGCTACCATGGACGGTCTGTCTAATATTTTGAGCAGTAATTCATAGCTGCTGAATTTCTGTAAGCCAAATACACAGACTGAGGGGGTGGAGGTGGAATCCTGACAATCAGAACTTCACTGGGGCTTACTTTCCAGAACAGCACTTAGTCATTTATTTTTCATCCAACATAAATCACATTAGTGGTAAAACAGGCCATTCAACATTTTCTGACTCTAAGAAAGAGTTCAAAAGTTAAACTGGAAAACAGAATTTTTTAAAAATTGGCTTTTTTCATCAAGCAATCATAATGTGACGGTTGATAAAACATCTCATCTGATGTACAGTGGTCTCTATTAAAAAGTTTGCATTTGCCAACACCTATACCTTTAAAATAGAAGTCTGTAACAGTTACTCTGCAACTTTGATTTGAGGTGTGTTGGCAAAACTCCTGGTATTTAAGTGTGGACATCATATAAGTATTTATTTATTTTATTATTATACGTCTCTTCTAATTTGCATGCAATTAGGGACCCTGGGAGAAGAAAGACACTTTAGGAAAAAAACATTCTCAGAATGAATGAAAATGCTGAATGATCCCATGACAAATATGCTTTTCTTATACAACAAAACAACATTTTTAACTGTTAACATAATAAAATGTCAGATATTTTCCTTTAGAACTCATATCTACTTTTCAAGTATCTGCCAAACTCCAGTTGAGAGATGGAGGAATGTAATCCTTTATGAGTGAGTACAGTCAAAACTGTCTATAAGACTACATGGTCTTTATGTGTACAGGATTTCCAGTCCATTCACAAAACACATACTGTATATTTCTTACGTGAAATGTTTAGGTTGAGAATAATAGAAAGTTTGGAATATATTCCAGACAAGTGGTTCTTTCCGTTTCATAAGTGTACGCATCATATAAACCAGTTCCATCGGTTTATATTTATTTGAACAGATAAATGTTAAAAACTGACAGAAAGGGTCATTTGCAAAAGACCATTTTTTCTACTATGCTAAGTAGCTCTGATTGCAAGTTCCCAACAGGAGCTTTAAAAATGAATTTTTAAAGTTTTAAGATATAAGAGATTGAGGTCAGAATAGGCAATAAAATCACAAGATTGTGATGGCATTATTTTAATAATCTTATTTTAAGATATGAAAATACTGAAACAATCATGCCAGCATAAGAAATAATTATACCATAATTCATAAGTGCATAATTTATCAAAACAATAGAGTAGTCATGGTTAGATGCAACCTAATATTCCTTTATAAGATATAACTACATACTGTACAATCGTTCCTTTTTATAGTTATTTTTACATTTAGTCCTCATCCAAATTAAGCTGAGTACTTCTATGTATGAATGGCGTTACGAAATAAACACAACTCACAACAGGGCTTTATTACCGCTACTGCACCACCATGGCATGCAAGTAACTACGTAGTCAGCTATAAACAGTAAAATGTCATCATCTTCCTGAAATAAAAAGAACATGAAAAATACAGATATAGTAGTAAACATCAATTATCTTTTTATATCTTTCATATTTACCAAAAGTCTATCATTACATGAGGCATTTATACCTCTGTAGCATTCTCTTGTACTAGTATGGTGGCAAATTTGAAGTTGAGAAACTATACTTCCAACAAGCTTGTACAAAACTACTGGTTCCATATTATACTGCTGTCAACGTGTAATGCGTAAATGAGAATATGTCTTTTCTGCTACCTACCCCTTACCATTCTCTTACTCTTTTGTTATTCATTATTTTTGAGTAAACAAAAAGACTGAGAGCCATCAAAGGTGTTTGCTAGGTTATCTGTTGTGGTGACTGAGCCCCCAAAAGACTAATGTCCTATAGAAAGGAAGCTATTTCATCTGCTTTTTGTTGCTGAGTACTGATTGTGTGAGGTTCTACACTGGATGTTGGATTTGAGAACCACTGTTGGAAGCAACTGGGATTTCTAAATTTTTATTTATTTAGATTTTGTTATGCAGGGTATTTCCTTAACTGGTGTGGAAGTGAGAGGGAGATGAAATTCTGCACCTGGGAGAAAAAGAACATCCAGACTTTATTATAAAAACAAGGGTCAAAGTGCTGACTGGGATTTATTTCTTCTGCTTGGAGGCCAGGACAATAAATAGATACTAGAAAATTTCAATATTGTAATGGGAGCAGGTAGAATAAAAGCAAGTTAAATTCTCCTTAGATTTGCAATCTTGGAGACTCTTTTGGAAAAAAGGAAAAAGAAAACTTCATTGCAGAAGAAGCTTTTCTGGGCTCGATTGATTTTGATACTCAACTTGCATGAAGGACCCACATGTGCTCTTTGTAAAATACATAATTCAGAATTCAGAATAGACTCTTAGGTGTAGAAACATGAAAGCCCACCCATCACTCTGCTGCAGCCCAGATTATGTTTCTGAGGATTTTGCAAGGTAAAGAAAAATAATCATGAAATGCTCAAATCAAGTTTTTTTAATGGAATTATCTTTCAAACATTTAATGTGGTGTTCTTGGGTTATACCTACGATAAATTTAAAAGCTGCCTACCTATTTCGGGCAATGATAAAAGAACACATATCCAAATGATCCTCTTTAGTTTCTGCTTGCTGGAAAAAAATCTTAATGATGATTACAAGGAAAGAACTGCAGAATTCTCATTGTTATGTTATGCTATACAAAAATGTCCTTTAGTTTCCTGGAATTTGCTTCTACATTACAAAACAATGTACAGTTTTTCCTAATTCTGTTCAAGGATTTTCCCTGCTCTGATATGTTCAGGATTAAGCATGCTAGGTATTTTATTTCATATTCTGTTGATATCAGGATCCACTCTTTTTATTAAAGCTCATCAAACATACTTATACCTGCCGGGAGTTTGTTCTGCTTTGGGTTATAGTAGGCTGTGTGACTAGAACAAAGCACAGTACTTCATATGTTCATCCCCAGATTTGCCTCCATAAAAACTGAGGCTGTAGTATAGCTTTCAATGGAAGCCATTTAAAAAGAAAACATTACAGAATATACAATTGTAAGGTTTTAAATCTCAGACACAAGTTCCTTGACGTGTTGAAAGGTGATGTTTTCGATTTCTGACTCCTGAACTCTTATCTTTACAGTCCGCAGGCTTCTGTTGTGAAATGTCTATCAGTGCACTTGCAATTGCAAGACCTGTAAGATAAATAAAGGAAAAACAAAATTTAATGCCCAGCTTTCCTGAAAAGAGTTCCAGAGAAGTGTGATGGTTCCTTTCATGCCAAGTTTTGTACTTTCCCAGAAGTGATCAGTTTTATTTCAGAGTTAGATAACAAGTCCTCACTTTCTAAAATGATACGTGGTAACAGTGAAGAAGCAGAGAAAGAAAAAAAATGCCGTTAAGACACTAGACTGGTAATCAGGAGAACTGAGTTCCAGTTAAGTCTCTTATTGATTTGTTGTGTGATCTTAGCATCACCTCTCTTTCACCTCTCTTTATCACCATTTTCTTGATTATGTGCACCAGAAGGTCTCTGACATGGATTTTTTTTTTTTATTAAATGTTTGTACATTGCATTTAGAAATGAAAGAAACTATCAATTCAGAAAATAAAAGATAAATAGCAGCCACAGTTAAGACAAAATTGTGTCCTTTAAAATTCACCTTTGCAATATGTATGCCTCCCTACTTTGGGAAGGTCCAGAGGTTAGTATTTACTGTGAACAAAAAGGTAAGAAAATATCTTTCCAGAATGCATGGATTTGTGAACAGTGTGAACCATTATGGTCTTGGCCTAGATAAATTCTAAATGTTGTCAACTCTCCAAAACTCTTCTTTTTCAGATTCTAGTTAAGTTGTTGATATTTCATAACCTGTTATAAACTTAGTAGGGTGTTACAGAGGCCATGGACAGACGTGTTTAGGAAATGAGTAGTTGAAGAATTTACTCTTCCATTTCCTTGTTACTGCATACTGTCTAGAAATTACAGGCTTCTGCTGAAATGCTGTGATTGGCAACACACTCAGTACATGGCAGTTCTAAATTTTTAAATTCACACAGTCGATATTGCAATGAAATGAATTAGAAGTATGCACATCAGTCATATGTTCTGCTGCACCACAGCTGCAATAAACCCATGACACTTATCTCTGCAAAAGCACATCTATATATATACCCGTAACATAGGTAAAGATGGTGCTAGTTCTCTATACTGCCCAATGCACCTCAGTCTCTACCAGTAACAGTCCTGCTGCACAAGGAAACCTTTGATAATACTTTTCACCATGTTTAACAGACAGTCTCTTATTTTTTATCTCAGGCCAATATCAAACTCAGTTTATCTATTAGAGAATCCAGTTTTGCAGTATTTTTTCACGCATTCCCTTATCATGACACTTCTCTACTAAGAAACTGTGCAAATAAACATTTTTCCCTTATGTGTGTTTCTACAGGCCTCTTTCTTAATATATGATACCCTGTCAGATTTGGTTCAGATTTCCAGTATCCTGAAAGAAGTCTATGCGATTGCAATGTTGCACTACCTTTCCTGCTTCGCAAAAATGTTGCAAGAATTAATTAATGTGCATACAGCTTTCTGAAAATGCACAGCACTGTAGTGTAAAATGCTAAGTACAGTTATCATCGCTACATTTCAGGATATGTAAGAGCCAAGATTAATTAAGTCGTTTTTCTCACATACACGTATATTTCCTAGCATTAGCTAGTGATGCCTTAAATTGGACTTTGATACATTAAATTTTTGAAATCTTTGAGGCACCTTTAAAGTATCAGCAGTATCTGGTATTAGCAAATTCAGGGATAAAACCTAAACGGGATTTTGATGGTTGCCTAAACATGCTCCTGTCTTTAACAGCTAGGCTAAGGGAGTAAGCTAAATGGAATTAGTGTTATTAGAAATACAGGTTTTCCATTTTTTATAAAATACTTTAAAATATACTTGGATGTATGATACTAACCTCATTTTACATAACAATTAACAAACAGGAAGAACTATTTCCTTCAAATCTAATGCTGCATACTGGGATATACTGGCGTGCTGTTAGAGCTCCATTAAAATCGGGTCACTACAGAACATAATTTTTCAAAATGTCACACAAATAATCTGATGAAATTCATTTACTATGTTTTCTACACCCAGCATAGTTCCTTGTTATCAAAGCAATACAATTAACTGGTGGAACAAGTGATTATTTCAGGCTGGCAGTCTGAAGGAATTTCATTTACCAAGTCAGGCTGATGCACAAACACTGCAAGCAAGCAGAATTTACATCAAAATACAACAGAAGATTTGATAAAAATGCTGTGGCTTAAATATTCATTAAAAGAAAAAAACCGAAACATTCCCTTTATTTTACAGGTTCTGTACCTAAACAACAAATATGAATATATTTATGCTCATTAAAGTTGGAACTGTAAGTTGTATAGTGTTTTATGTCTGTTACCTTAGTTTGTGAGTTATTTCACTTAATCATCTTCCCTGAATGCTGCCATTTAAATACCCTAACTACCACCCAAAATGGTATTTCCCAACTAGTACATGGTCTCCGGTTGCTTCTGACTTTCAAGTAAGGTGGCAGAAAGGAACGGTGAAATCAGTAAGCGTCCCATATGAAGAATCAGTGGACCATCTCCAGTAGTCTAATTTGTGGAAATTCATGCCTAACTGCAGAACCGGACCTATTTTTAAGTTTAGTTTTGTTTTTCTACTAAATGTTATAGAAACAACCTGACCCAGTTCTATGCATCTAAAACAATCTGTAGCTTGTTTTAAGGATGTGGATGGAAAGATCATTAAGAAGTGAATCCAGTCAAATACATAAGTGGAAGGTATATTTTTGTAAGAGATAATTGCATCCACAATGAGAAAAATACCAGAGAAACAATATGAACTTGGTTATCTTTAGCAGAACTATTGTCTTTCCTAATGGAAGTTAAATGGTAATAGTTTATTCTCAGGAAGTAAGTGTCTAATCATAAAATTACTGGTGTGTGAATTTTTTGTCTCCTTTTTTTTTTTTTTTTACAATTATGCAAAACAATTAATAAGTACAGGAATAAAATACAGCACATCAAATGAGATTGCCTCAAAATGTACATTCCCGATTTATATATAAACAACACTTTTATTCTGCATTTGAACAAAAGCATCTGAAAAAATTCATCCATTTTGAGATGCTCTCCTCCCAGTCTCTGTAAAAACAGGCAGTACTATATATTTTAATTTTGCAGCAAAACAGCTTCATTAGGCGTGAAAGGTTAATTGCAGGTTTAAGTGCAGTTCAGGGAACAGTGCACGGGTCTGTAGTGAATAGCACAGTCTGCTGCAGGAAGGCTGAGTGCTATAAACTGTTTGCCCTGCTGAAATGTTTTACTACCTCATTTACTAACTGTCTCCTTTTACTGCTTGTATTTGTAGTTCTTCTAAACCTTTAATAGCTACAGTTTTATTTCACTGTAATCAGATTTAAATGGAAATATCCATGCTGGGATGTTTAAACGTTTTTCCTCTGATTGTATACAGCTACATTAGAACTGATGTAAGGCTACACTCTCTCTCAAACTAGGAAAAAGCCTGACATTGGAAAAGTTAGTCTTACATGCTGGCGTGCATATTTAAAACCTTTTTTTCCTCCTCTATTGTTCATTTTAATGAGAAATGCATTGAGTTCTTACTATCCCCTTTGTTAAAAGTAAGGGAACAAAGAATGACCTCAGATTCATGGTTAGGCAGGTAACTGGAAATGTTTTTTTTCAATTTAACTATGTACTATTCAGAGATAGCATTTGGATAGATGTCTTCATTTGATTACATTTTACACATTTCCATTGTTACGCAGAATCAGAACATTCAGAAAGCTCAAGACAATAAAATAACTACAACTCAGGTAGATCAATCGGATTTGTCTGATATTTTAACCAAAATTACATTCACTGCTTAAGGTGACCTTAAGCCATGAAAATAAAATGACAGCTGCCATACAGAGAGACTTTAACAGAAAAGTCTGGGTAAACGCTGTACTATTAAAGTAATAACTTTGCCCTTAAGCACCCAGTAGTCTTTGTGTCACTTCCATTTGCTGATTCTTTCAACACGTGTTACTGTACATGCTCACCTAATAGTGGACAGAGTCCTTTTATCATAAAGGTTTTGTTATTTGAAGTCTTTCTATTGTGGAAGGTGCAATGCCCATGAATAGCTGTACAAATAGATCTAAGCAGTCTGAAGACATACTGAGTAAGTGATGAGAATTACAGTCTCTAGTGCCTCATGAAGATGACCACAGCACACAGAGAAGCCAGTGAAGACAATTTCATGGTCATCAATAAAACTACCAGCTATTATGTAGGGAATTTTAATGAGTTCTGTCGTTTATCACAATTTCAACTCTATAAAGAATTGTTTTGTAAAATCACAATGTATATTATGTGTGTATAGGTGACTTTTATATACAAAACCACCTTGTTAATAGTGCAGTTTTGTACTATCTGTTTCTTAATTTGATGAAACAGATCACATTCACCATAACCTTTGTGGATGCATACCAGGACCACATACATTTATTCTTCATAGAAAATATATATGCCAGCTATAATGTCTGTAATGGTGGAGAAACATCACTTTCAAGAAGGTTGTTATGAGGCAAGTGTTTCTGAGTACCCATTGAAACAATTCTCTCACTTTCTATGAGACATTGTGCTAGGAATATTCTTATTCAGTTTAGTTGTTTGGTAAAATTTTCAAGATTATCTGGTAATTCCTATGCTTTCCCTGTTTTCTCAACCAAACTTTTTCCAAGTAGACTAACTCATGATTAATTTCCATAACTGAAAAGGCCAGAATGTTGTTTGTGCTACACAATCCTGTGCTACAGACCAAGTCATGTCAGAAGACATCCAAAAGGCACATAAAATGGAACAAGAAAAAAATTTGGGTTTCAAAGGCATGATCCACAAAACTTTCTCCTAACCACACACAAACCTGATACTCAAGTGCCTACTTTCCAGGAGAAAAATTGAGTCATCTGAAGTCCTAAACTGTACATGGCCAGAGGAACCACTGTATAGAGCTCCACATAATAGAGCTAAATTCATTTCAAAGTCAGAAAACAGTCAAATCCTTCATGTGTATCTGAGGGTTTGGATCTGGCAGGTGTGCCTAGACAATATCCAGAGATCACAGACTTAGTCATAGAGAAAAGCAATCATAAGCAACTGCCAAGAAGAATAAGTATCTTCATAACCTGCCATTCTGGAGGTTTTTTTATTTGGATTAGACTTTTTTTTTAAAAAAAAAAGACAAGCTGACAGCACCTCAAAATCACAAAGTCTTTTTACGGGCTTCTCTTCCTGTTTGGTGCATAGATGTGTGTTTTAAGTTGACACCACTCTTACTATGAGAAAGATATATTAAAGAAACTAAACTAACTAGGAAATTACTTTGGGCAAGTAACCTCTTCATTTTTTTCAGTGATAATTTTTGCAAGATGGGAAGACAGCCAAGACTCCAGGAGGTATGTTATCCTTTTCTTATGTATATAACTTAATTAAATAAGTAAAATATGAGACAGAGCTTAAACCATAAAAATAATAAACTAAATAATGATAGAGTGGAATTAAACAGCTACACACTAGTAGAGAAAAGGTGTCATGCTCATTTGTGTTATACCCTTGGTATTTAGCAATAGCAGCTATCTATAAGAGGCTAAGAAACTCTTATTCCCAGAATAGACTTATAAATTATTTTCTGTCAGTTTGTGGGAAATCCAGACTATACAATAAAGGAACTTTTACAGAATGTTCACCCTTTCCCAATTTTTCTCAATTTGAAAAGGAAATGGCCCTACATATTTGTGTGAAATATTTGTGCTCCAAGGGGCCGGTAGTGATTTTTTTTTTTTTTTTTTTTGTATAATCAGGAAGTTTACCCTTCCCTTTCAGTGTGAGATATCTCTGGTTTAGTCTGTAATCTGGGTCTGTACAATATCTGGTGCCTTTAAACTATCCTGTCTGCCAGTGGCTAAGAGACAGCATGGGCTGTTTGGTCTCTCTGGCTATGGACGGGCAGGGACTGACTGTGCACTTTGGGACAGCTCTTATCTGCTCAGAAGGGCAAACAAACACTGTGATGATGAAGGGCATGTAGTGAGGAGCTGGAGACACTATGGTAGCAGGTTGGGTTTGGTGCAATCTAATGTTGATTAAATGAAGCTCTTGCCTCAGCTCAAGCCCTCCTGGAACACAAGGATCATGGAATCATAGAATCATTTAGGTTGGAAAAGACCTTTAGGATCATGAAGTCCAACCGTTCATCTAACACTGCCAAGTCCTGAGCTAGGAGAGGACCTCTCTTCTGAAACTGTGTAAGAGATGATAGACGGGGAACAGTAAGTCATGGCAGGTCTTGAAGATGAATAGTGATATTTGAGACAGTAGAAAAAGACAATGTGTGGAGCTACTGAAAATGATTTCTGTAGTAAAAAAACCCTATTCCTAGATTAGGGCTTTTGTTTTGTCAATGTGGAAGGAAGATGATATTTTGGAGAGGCTGCAGCAGCAGAATTCAGAAGTCTGATGGTGAGGAAGCAAAGGAATGACAGTCAAGGAATATGTGGCCTTGACCAGAGGGACAGTAAGGGTAATAGTGGCATTAACCCAGACTCAAGGGAAAATGGTGGAATACAAAATAATATGAAGAGATGCAAAACATTGTAGGAATGAAAAAACTACATAAAACTGATCTGTAACTTCACCTGCCGGTGCAGCATTACCCAAATTCAGGTGTATGAAATACAGACTTCCATTAAAGTAAAAAAAAATGCATTTTCTACAAAAAAAATCTGAAGAAATTGAACTACAGATACTTTCTAACATCTCTGACACATCACTTTGTCAAAAAAAATCTTTAAATTTGTAGAGTAATGCACACCTTAAGCTATGATTGTTAAACAATGTTACAAGGTATACTATCTGTTTCTTGGACCCTATTCCTTGGTGCTCCCTGATAAAGTTTCTCCAGTGATACTAAGAATACGGCTGACTCCAAAGAGTAAAAAAAAAAACCAACAAAACAAAACCAGAAGTGTAACTGGCTTCTGAGTCTGAAGATAAAACATTCTTTTCAAAACCTCTTATTGACTCATTTTAGATATTACAGTAGGTTTGAGGAATAGTTACAGTTGGAGTAGTTTAGCAATAGCTCCTAAAGCTGCAAAACTTATCAGTGCTAAATTTCAATTAATAAAGGAGGCATCACATTTGGTCAAGAAATATATTCTCCTCACTGAGTAGCAGATCTAAGAGAATTACAGCATCTTGATGTTTTTGTCTAAGAAGTTTTATATTGGCGGTAGTTACAGACAAGTGATATATAGTTAGACCATTATTTTAGTCCATTATTGTAATTTTTGGACCTTGGACCACATAGGGTAATTACAGAAATCTGGGAATGTCCCTAACTATTCCATTGTCACGCATAAGCGTGGCTTATTCAATTAAGAAATGATGGCAGATTTTTGTGTGCATTTTTTTCCTTTTATATTAAAACATAAGCAACAAGTAATAACTGCATGAATAATCATGCATGTGAACAGACTTTCTCTGTCCTATATTGTCCTAAGTTGTTGAGTCACAAACAGGTTTATCAGTAGCAAAATATATTTACATTTTTAGGGGGAAAAAAGAAAATTTACAGGATATGTAACATTTTCTGAAAGCTATAAAACTCATACATGAATGGCAAATCAGCTGTAATTCAAAAAATTATTGTTATTTCAAGTTATTAGCAAAACAGGAGTTTTTGGTTTTTAACTGATGCCCATTAAAAACACCTGAAAGGAATAATGTGCTTAGAATATGTGCAAACCTCACGCAGATTAATTCCTTGATGCTCTCCCACTTCATATGACACATCATGTGTTAAAATGCAAGTAACTACACAGGTTTCTACAATGGACAGTAATATTCGAAACATTCAGATTTTTTTTTTTTGCAAACTATTACATTTTCAGTTTGATTACATTTCCTTTCCATTGAATTGTTTATCTGTATGTTATGAAAACCATCTCTATTCTTGTGATGTTGTGCAGCCATTTAATTTATTTTCAAGAAAATCACTATAAACTAATTTGCTACTCTGCAAGAATTTGGTGAGATGCATTAATCATGCCCGAATCTAATTTGATCTTGTAAACCCATTTCTGTAGAAGAGAAAGAAATCAACTTGGAGTACTGAAGAAGCACTATTTTAACTTACTTTTAGCAATATCTGGGTAAATACAAAGGAAATTATAATTGGTTTTGTTTAGAAGTCAGTATCACAGCTGTGACCCAGCTGGGGTTAGTTCATGAACCTCTCTATAGAAATTAGACACATTTGGTTTTCAAGAGCATCCTCCAGACCAGTACACTTGAGGTTACTCTTACAGCGTTATTTTACTCTTTTTCTCTGTCTTCAGCAATCTCTGTTTATTGGGATCATGCACGCCAATAAGAGAAAAGTAAAGATATGAAAACTGTAAAGAATTGTGACCTTCAGTTGCAACATTTTTTAAACTTTTTAGCCAAATCCGTTCATGCAGGTTGGACTCTAACCACTGTGATGAAAACCAAAGCCTTATTGAACATCATGAGTTGGATGAACACCTGTGAGACAGAGATTTGTTGTTCGTATAAACACATTGTGATTGGCACTCCATTAATACAGTGCTGAACTATCATTTCATGCAATTAAGTAATGAGAATATCTGCATGTACACACAAACTTAAAGACCATAGCTGTAAGGGCCCAAGAAGGGCCAATTCTGCCCCCATTGGAGATAAAACAATACTACTTACATTATCACCTATTTTTAAGAAATAAGATCAAAGAAATAATCCTCAAAGAGACTGTTTCTCACTCTTGCACCTTTATTTTGCAGGTGCTGGGGTTTTTTTTCCACTGTCAAAAATTTTATTTCAACCAGAAAGTGATGAATATGTTCATACAAACAAATTATTACAGTTCCCCAGAAATTCAATAGGATTGTGGCTTAATCAGAAGTAGGCATGATATCTGCAGTGCTTTCCCATAATGCATTCTCACTTATAAGTTTTGCTTTCCAAGGTTGATGAAGTACTGGACTTGTTTTCCACTTCCAACATACTGCTGCAATCTATCACCGCTCTAACCACTGTTTGGCTTGTAATTTGGTTCTGGCCAAGTAACTACGCCAGTTTTGCAGTATTCTGCTGATTTCCACAATTAGACATTCAGTACATCCCCAGCAACACAGCCAGCAGTCACTCTGACAAAACAAACGATCTTGGGAGTGTAACACAAAATTAAGTCAACAGGACAGGAAGTGTGGCCAGAATTTTGAACCATATTTTGGAATATTACTAAAGTGACAACGTCAGGGTCCTCAGGATCTCTAACATAACGCTCATTTGTAGTTTCAGTGCCTATTAATGTCCAAGAATAAGGAAAAACTGAAAAAAAAAAGGGTTTTTTTGCCCTGCTGTCAATATTAGGGTAGCTCCATCAGCAATGCTAGCATCAGCTTACACTGAACATTGATTTTTATTAATTCTATCAGAAAAGCTTGGTAAAAGGCTGAAAAGCTCAAACCATAAAAACATTTAAAAACATTAAAAGATTTTATACAAATAGCCCTACCAGAATCATAGTCAGCACTGAAAGGGAATAATTCTCAGTGGGATTCCAATATGTACAGGCAAGCTATACAGCTACTCATTTATTCTTTCCTGAATCTTCTATATGACACTGAACACACTATATTATGACTTCAATAGGCAAAATGATACACTTAGACCTGATTATTGTCAAAACGTGTGGAAATAGAGTTCCATTTCAAACACTGCATGTTCGTAATGATTACACGCACTTGGTCCTAAGCAGTCCATATAGAGAAATATCAGTAAAATTATAGTAGCAGAGCACCATTTCTGTTTGTGTGATGTATGCAGGTAGAGCCAATGTCTGAAACTGCGAGACAGTAACACTATGACTATGTACCACTGAAAACGTGTTATATAGCCTTGGCATGCTGGTTTGGAGAGAGAAAACTGACAGTAGATAGTCAGTTTGTTACCTAGCTCTATGTGCACTCACACTCCAAGTAGCACTCGTTGTCTAATTTATCAACCCCACTACAAAATTTGAAATAACTATTCTGGTACAAAGATTACTAAACTGTAATTTTTGCCACTTAAAACATTATTTGTGATGCAAAGAGGCATCCAGAGGATGTAACTGGGAAAAACCTGAGAAAGATCCACCTAACACCCCAATTCAGGTTCAGTGTTTCTCCCTTTAGGAACCACACCCACAAGATATATAGGAACTGTGAAATACTCCTCTCTTGGGATCAGATTCAGCATAAATCTTAGCCTGATTATACATCGAAGTAAAATCTCTCACTTGTTTCCTGTTGAACAGGAGTCATGCTGCTAGGTAGATGTGAAAGTAAAAGGGAGAAACCAAGCGAGAGATAGAATCCAGACAATTCTCACAAAGTCCATTTCCCAGCAATGTCAGCTCCCAGAAGATGCAATCAATGAGAATAAACCTTCAGACACTGAAGAGTTACTACAGCAGCCCTTCCTCATCAGAAGTTGTGGGAGTAAGAAGTGGCAGAAATGAAACCAGGGAGAAGATGATGTGGCAAGAGATACACTCTGCTTGGAGCTTTCCAATGTCAGGATGGTTCTTTGAAACAACAGGCAAAATTTAGAGCAATTCTGTGCATTGTTCTTCATCATATTTTCGTTATAAACTGATGTGCATTATAAAGCTCCATGCTGGCTTTGTAGTTCCAGAATGTGATTAGGAGCTAGTTTTCATTTACGTACATTCAAAACGTTTTTACTATGTGATGAAGGAGAAACAAACCTTCAGCAGGACATCAGAATTCCCTCACTGCAATTTTGCTAAATCTCCCATCTGTTTTTTAAAAGGAGAAATTATGTTGAGTCTCCTATTTTCTATTTAACTGCTGACCTTTCCCCCCTCTATTTTATCCCGTATGCTTTTTGATCACATGTGAAAAACTTGGCTTCAGTTCTCTCATTTCCTGATTTTCTATATTTCAATTATACTTTAATGGCCATATATACAGGGATGATGATACAAGAGTGTGTTGTGAATGAAATCTGTTTTGTACTATCCCAGCTTCTGAGAACTGCTACAATTTGAGTTGCTTTCTTCCATAGCCTCTGAAGTGCTTCTATAATATAACCTTGAATCTGCTGTTCCCTTTGCAATGCAATCCAGCATTCTGTTTCCCATAATGCTGCTACATTATGATTTGCAACTATAAATAATTATCCTAAGTTATAAAGGTAAAATATAAAACTTTAAAGCAATACCATTAGACACCATACACTTGAGACTCCGAAGCAGCCATAAGCAAACAATGATTTTCATAAAGAATAGAAAAGAAAGTGATAATGAAAAGCATGGATCCTGCTTAGGATTAGTTCATCAAAAGCTTGCTGCAAGTTTGGGTGCAAACAATGGAAGTAGTAGGTAACCCGGGGCAAACCGCACCTTTCTTCTAACAGGTGAGGGATGACATTTTATAACCTCTATCTTAAAAGGTGAGGAGAAAAAAAAAAAAGTTGTGGGAATGGATTTGACAACATGTGAGGTTCCATAAGAGAAGGTATTATCCTCCAAAAGGGGAAGTGTTGGAGATGAGAGGGACTTTTCTGAACCTCTGTAAGGCTTGTGTTCAGATGTGTGAAACTGGGAGTTGATTTTTGTTTGTTCTGTATTGTCTGGACAAGCATTCAGTATAATGACAATGGAACATACAGCATTCCTACCTTTTTCCCACACTATTTTTCATGGCCTTCCTTCCAAACAGCCCTCTGTTTTTCATTCTTATTTTTTCTGCTTCTCGTTCTATTAAGCTTGATTTGCCCCACTATTTTACTGCCTTTACAAAGTACTTATTTTTCTCTACCTAGACTTCCAATAATCAGCAATTCTCTTTGTGAATCTGATGTTAGTTACTAAAACTAATCTAATTCCTTTCCACATTCTTTCATCTCTTTGGATTGTACTAATGTGAGGAAGTGGTGGTATGGCAGGTTTCAAAAGCTGCAAACATCTTAATAGTTTATTAGTTTATATTATTTGTCCTTCTGACTTCTCATTTTTGTGGGCAATTCTTTTCCAAGAAAAATACACGTCCACTATTTACAGAGAGACAGAAATAAATGTTCACATTTGAACTACATCTAATTATTTCTTTTAGAGTGATGAAGTAGATTGTGAATAACCTAAGTACAGCCAGCCTTATTTCATTATTTGAGTCCCACATGTGCTTTACGAACAATATTTACTTTCAAGATTTTAAAAGCTGTGTGCTAACTAGTGCACATTTTTTATGCAACTTTTCATCTTTGATGTGTTTCACTGTACTTTCGATAATCATTCTGCAAAAGTGACGGAAATGTGGTTTTCTCACAGGGATGGCCTCAAGGATACAGCTACCCTTTGTGCCAGTGGGAGATGTGCATGATGCTGCTGAAGGTCCATAGAGGCTGAGGCAGTGAGGTTTAAGTCCTCTCCAGATCCACTGAGATGGATTTCAAGGGGAGATAAGTAGGGCCAGGAGGCTCTTGCAGGAACAAACAGCCTTTAGGGCAAGGTACATCGTTGCTCTCCTCTGCTGAAGCTGCATATGCTCAGTAACTTAGACAAGTGAGTGCTTCATCTACGACAAAGTTATGTTCTCATCTGACTTCCTACTCTTTGCCTTTCTATTTGCCCAGGTAAAATCAACCTATTGCCCTGAAACTTGACTATTCTGGTCCATACTAGCAATTGCATTAGGTCCAGACAATGAGAATTTTTTTGGTGAGACAAATGCTTAACCATATATGAGCCTGTTACGAGATGTAAAGCTTGGTAGGAGAAATCTGGCCCCCAAAATTAAAGGCCTGACTTAAACAAATTGATTATTCACACTTCCCCCCCCCCCAAAAAAAAAAAACCCCACTAGCTCTTTCAAGTCATATTTTAGAGCTTTAATTTACAAAATAAATGTTTACTGACCTTTCCATGGTGGTTTAAATATGAAGACAAGAGATGTGTGCAGGGAGGAAAAACAGCATTAAAATATTGAGCTTGTTATCTCCAAAGTGCTACACACAAATTAACTAATGCATGCTAATATAGTGATTAGCTTGTTTGCCTAGGTTTAGCACAATGACTATGTTTACTAATGCCATCTTTCAATGAGAGATGGTTTGGTACCACACTGAAGCCAGGACAGCTCTTCTTAAAACAGAATGTGAATTCCCCACTGAAAATAATGTAAGTTTATTTAGAGTGCTGAGATTATTTGCAAAAGAGAACTTTTGGAGAAACATTTTGAAATCAACATATGCTTTGAGTTACTGAGAGATTGAAATACCAGACAAAACCATAATGGATAGTTGTTGGCTAGGTGGGATGAGGATGGAGCTACAGACATTTCACCTGGGGTGACTACTGTGTTCTGCATAAATCTCATAGGCATTGACCCCTCACAGCATCTCTGCAGGAGGAAATAGCAAAGAAAGTCCTTAGCAGAAAGCGCCATCCTCTCCGTGGGGCTATTCCTTCCCTCCTGCTTTGGGGAAGAAAGTAACAGACCAAAATGATTTTGTCCGTGGGCTTCCCAGGGGACCACACTCCATGGACAGTTAAGTGGCATGTACAAGTCCAGTGTTTGTAGGCTAGATTAGATACATGTCTGTACACCTCTTGATGTAATGAGGTCCCAAGCCACAGCAAGGCCTCTGAAAACCTCAATAATATAAATAACAATATCAAAAAATAGTAATAAATAGCAATGAAACTGGTAGCATCACAGGTGTTTGTGGAGCTTTGGAATGACCACAAGCAAGCTGGCACTGGTACAATGTATATTGAAACAGCTTGAAAAAACAATCTGGAAAAACATCCAGTATGAATATGATGAATGAGCCTTTATTCCATATGCGAAAGCGTTTTTTATACTGACAAAACGAGGTACAATATTTATCATTCTAGGATCACAGGGGACAAAGCAACAATATTAAATCATGAGAGGTTTTATCTGTGAATTGGCATTGTTTTCTGTCCCTTGTGTTACCAGAATGATAAGTGCTTTCCTTTGTATAGGAAAGAAAAGGTTTGATACTGGCTGTGCATTCTATATATTCATGCTACAATTTTCTGAGAGTTGTGGTTAAATCCTCATAAGTACCAATGTTTACATTAAAAATGCTAATAAGCATTTTGGGGTGGTGGTTGTTTGTTTTTTCCTCATCTACAGTTTTATTTGAGAGTGCCCTTCATGATATTTTATTTTCTAGGGCAGACAGAACAAGATTCGTTTATCAGAGTTCTTAGGATAACTGTTGGGAATATTGCAGAAGCACAATGTGATCAAAGTGGATGGAAAAGCAATCCCGAAATGA
Organism: Pterocles orientalis; assembly: GCA_011057875.1. Taxonomy (NCBI): domain Eukaryota; kingdom Metazoa; phylum Chordata; class Aves; order Pterocliformes; family Pteroclidae; genus Pterocles; species Pterocles orientalis. The sequence goes on along the minus strand of WKFP01014822.1, from coordinate 2,792,080 downwards.
CTAAGGGCAAAATTGCGCCAATCCCAGAATTACAGAGGGTTGATGTGTATGAGACATATTAAACACTCACATTTGAATTTTTAATATAAAAAATAAATGTCACACCATTTTCATGAAGAATCTATTTGTCTTTAGTGCAGCTCATCTGCTACTCCTTGCTATGGATTACACCTTTTACTTTTTATCCATCTTTAACTCCTGCTGAACACTCCAGCATTTGCAACATCTGATAGGAGGTTATGGGGGGGTTTCATATTTTCCTTACATTTTGTTTTCAAAAGCTAGCACAGAGCATTCCAGTGATCACATGAGAGTTAACATATTTTGTTGCCAATATTTTGAAATGCAAGTAATATCTCCTGGTTTTCACAATTCAAGATGAATATGGTGCATCACTATGCCATCTAATGTGACTCAGCTTTGAGAGCTTCAGGGCTTGGCTTTGCCTACAGCGCTCTGAGTACGCATGGTGGAATTTTCTGAGACAGTAAATTCTGCATGCGTAAATAAATATATAACTAGTAACCTGATTTCCAAAGATATATAAGCATGACCCCAAGAAAGGATTATTTTATAATGGTATAATTCTGTGCATGCTGAGAGTACTGGCGGAAAATTCCTAGAACACAGACAATTTTATCACACAGATTTCAGTTGCTAGGGTAGATGTACTTTAGAATAATATTTAAAATTACACAGAAATGTATTCTATGTATGTTATGTAAAATAGCTTGATGGGTTTTTATTTCCTTTTTCAGTCCAATTGCTATTACTCTTACTCAGACATCTTCCTGTAACCTCTACCAGCCCCAGTCACGGATATAGCTCCCACTGTGCTGGGTGTAATATGTGAGCTGCACCAAAGGGCTTACTTTTCACTGTGCTTAAATTTTCACATTAAAAGAAACATATTCACAGACCTCCTTCACCCACAGATTTTAAAGTCATGCTGAAAATGAAAATTTAGATAGACTTTTCTTTTGTGCAATAGCCTTCTATGTAATAGAAGTTCTGCAAATCACTATCAGCTCTCAGTTGCACTGTGTAGTTCAGAGGCTTCAAATTATACTTCTGACATCCTGTTACAGAGCTACTACTGAGCAGACCTGTGTAAATAGCAATATTAATGATGTATAAGAAAGAACACAATCTACCTCACTCCTGCCTGTCTACATTGGCCTTGCAGTTCTAACACAAGTTAAAAAAAACAACTATTTTACATTAAAAACTGTCAGTATAAATACCGAATAGAACCATGGAGTGCTGCACTGATCAACTTTTTTTTTTCAGAGAGAACTGGACTAAATTATTGTGAAAACTAAAAATTTGTAAGCTTCAAAATTCAATGACTTGCATAGTTAATTTTCGTATTAGAATAAGTGATTGAGTTTTAAGATAATTTGTGCTTAGAGTTAAATAGGTAAATAAAGATTTGTAGTTTTGAACAGATTGTAACATTAGCACAAAATTTCTGGAAAACTTTTAGCATTTGTCCGAGCAAAGTTTTGTGCAGAAAATCATACACACACAAGTTACAATGAAAAGTCAAGAAGTTTCCAGATTTTGATAGATTTCAGGTTGGATGTGTCAAAAGACAAGCCCTGACACTGGCAGGCAGGCTCCCTTGAAAATTTAGACTCCAAATACAGAGATCTTCAGGTAAACCAGTTTCTACTTTCACCTCTGCCTCCAAATGCTGGTCTCAAAGGACTTCATTTCAACCAAGACCTGTCAAAACCCCCAAATGCTTTTCATTACCAAATTCCTTCTGTATGTTCTTTGTCAGCTGTGTTAAAATAATAAATTCACAACCGATTGATTTTTGAAAAGGGGGAGACCCACTTGAACTCATCCCAGTTTTGCTATTTCAACAAGTAAAACTGGGAGCATATTTAAAATTGTTGAAGTCCATGCTTCACATGCCATTTGTGGAGTTTAAAGTACCAGCAGGTTCAGAAGAAGTTAAAATAAAAATAATTTTCAGTAGGATGACTATGAGACATTTGGGATGTGCTCCAGTCAGTGCTTATCCTTTTAAATCCTTACTATTAATGGTAATTCACTCACAAACACCCAGCACAGACTAGCTGCTCTGGTGTTTCTAATTGGTGCTTTGAAATAATAAAATTATTTTTTGCATTCTGTTGTATCTTGGGGGAATTTAGGACATTTCTAAAATTCCTCTGAGAGGTGATTCTATACAGTTTTTGTCAGCATCAAGGGAGGAAAATACACAAAAACCATACTGCTGGATTAAGAAGCTAACAATGGTTACAGTACCTAAAAAGCAGAAGCCTTTTCAAATTGTATGTGTAGACAAGGAGCTTAGTTTGGATGAAGCAGTTGCAAGAACACCTTAATGGGGGACAAGAAAGCAATTAGCAATGAAAAGTCACTGATGCAAGATAGTCCTAGAGATTAAAATCTTATTGAAACAAATGCTTCTCCATTTGATCATAATGAATTGAGCTGAAAGATCTGCAAAACCAGTTCACTGAACACAAGAAGAAAATAATAATTTGTTACTCAATTACAGTCCAAAGCTTTCTGACCAACTCCACAGCATTAGTTAAATAGAAATAAGAATTTCGGGGAAACTGAATAACACAATAGGAGAATGAGGCAGAGTATTATTTGAAATTGCAATGTGATAATTATGAAAATATAAACAGATATATCAATTTGTACAGGGCTTTAGAAACACAGGAAGAATATGCTTTATCCTAAATGGATAAACAACACATTCGAGGGAATGCGGATGAAATGAGCAGAGCAGGAAGGAGAGGGCAGGGACAGATGAAGCTAATAGTGCAGGGAAGGAAGGCGCCATAGTGGAGCTAAGCTGAGCGCGGGGCAACTGGGGAATATTCTGAAATGAGAGAAATTGCAGAGATGGAAGTGTGAAAGAGAGAGAGAACATTAAGAAGCGAAGACTGAGAGAGGTACATTACATGTGTGGGAACAGACTGCTTAAATTAGAGAAATCCATTAGATCAAGGTAGATTGGGACTTTGTAATGGGGACAAGGGTCTCATATTCATCCCATCTGCCTTTAGGCACCTAGCCAAGACATCCAAATCTGGAAGGCATCACATTTGAAAAATCAATGGAAGGGTATTTCCAAAGAGGAATCAAGATTGTAGGTGGGCTGAATTGGCCTTTGACAGAACCTTTAAGAAAGAAACATAAGTGATCACATAGGAACACATTAAAAATAATGTGCACAGATTATGTGAAACCATTGGATTAGATGGGACTGCTATTAAAAAAAAAGATTAAAGGAAGGAACAACGAACAAATACCTGCAAAACAGTCTATCACTGGGAATTGTTATTGGTTTTTTTTTTTTTTACAATGCACCCTTAACAGGCCCTGTGTTTTCCAGTGTTGCCATTTACACTAAAATGTGGTGATGACAGAGACAGACACAACAGAACACTCAGCAGTGGTGAAGATGGCATCCATAAGATAAAAATAACCTCTTAGTTTTTTAAATGAGTTCTATTAATTTTTTTTTCAGTTGCTTGGCCACTACAGCCAAATATGAAGTTACACATCTGGAACAGTAATGTGGGATATACTAAAATAAAGCGGTGGCTTCAGAAAGGCTCTCCAATTCATAAGTCAGCTAATGGAAAGTATTTGATTACATTTTGGAAGTTGAAAGAAGGAAAGATCATGTGCTAAAAGGTCTCTTTCACCCTTTCAGCAAGAAAGATTTAACATCCAGGTCTAAAGCCTGAACTCAGGAAAATTGAAGGAAATTAAAGGAACTTTGATAAACAAGTCATCAGAGTAGGCAAGGCAATGATTCATGTTTTAAGCTCTGTGAAAATAAGGAATCAAGCAGATACCCTGAAAGGTCAGCAGACTTGTAGGCAGACCATCAGAAGCAGAAGCATGACAGTAAAGCACTGGAAGGAACACACATAGGTGGGAGCAATTACAAAAAAAAGGCAAAGTACTTTGTTAAACATCAGTTACATATATATAAATGTAAGTGTATATATAGATATAGTTATTCCAAATGAACATATCTCACTAATAATTTGCTGACAATTTATTTCTGTCAACATCACAAACTGAAGAATTCAGGAAAGATATTTCAGCAAGTTCAGGAGGAAACAAATTATCTGAAAACATGGATTTCTACTCTCTCTAGTAAATAAAATATTTTTAGCAAATGAAAACAAAACCATGAAATAAGCTTCTAGATGAGAAAAACAAAACTGAAATCGTGAAACTATCCATACATTTTGTGTTTGTCAGTCTGTAAATGATCAACGTAAATCCCATCTGAAATAAAGCTGTAAATATCTCTTTTCAGATCAGCCTCTACTTGCATTTCAGTCACCAATGCTCTGAAGAAACTTCACTGTGTCTTCACACTGCCACTATGTTTTCTAATATTCCTAGTCATGTGCTAACAAGTTGTATGTAATTAGGCCTGATGAACTTTGTCCCCTAACAGGGACAAACCCAAGGGTTAAAAGTTAAGTGTGAACAAAAGAGAGGACAAAAGGAAGCAGAAAATATGTTGCCTACAGGAATAGTAAAGAGGTACAGAAGTAAAAAAAAAAAAAAAAAAAAAAAAAAAAAAAAAAAAAAAAAAAAGAAAAAAGAAAGAAGTAGAGCTGTAGCCCTTTGAAGATACCTTATCCTTACTGAGTGGTGTGCTGTTCTAAAAGCCCTGTACTCCCTGCCAGGAGCGTACGAACCCTGTACAGGAACCAGACAGTGAACATATAGTCGTACATTGTGGTTCTCTCAGAGATAATAAAATTAAGTTTTAGACATTTTCTGCATGACTAATCTCTTTTGATTACATTTTGAAGTTTTTCAGTGAATGGTTAATTAATGATGCAGAAGGCCTCCTCTTTGTGGTTCTGCTGTCTCCAGTGTGAAAGGATCACCGGACTTTGGTGCATGGGTCTCCACTGTCTAGACTCATCCCCAGTAGCTCGTTTCTTGCCTGCCTTTGGAGGAGTGCAAGAGAGATACAGTCAGCTTCAGGTCTGGATTCATACCCTGAGGAGCCATCAGCAGATGAACTCCATTTCCTCCTCCCAAAAAGGGAGCTGGGAGGGGAATTGTCGTCCAGGAAAAACAGCCTCCTCCCAACTTGCCAGATCAAAAAGGGGAAGAGAAGTGGGTGTTCATTGTTGAATGAAAGGACAGGACCTGGATAGGTTTCCTATCTCTTCCTCTTAAGAAATACTCTTCATATTTTTAATCTCTTCCTGGAGATATGTAAACAAATGCGTACGACAAAATCAAAGCATCCATTGCATGCTTATACTTTTAAATAGGCGTCTTGATCAAGACCTTACAGAGACCCATCCTCTCAGTGGAGGAAGTATTGAAGTATCTGCCTCATAACACAATCATCTAACACTTCTAGGAGATTCACATGTTTTTTTTTCCTTCCATACAGTTGTCTTCCACAAAAACATCTGTGGAAAGAGATGATCTGCCCACAGGTTTCAGGACACTTAGCATCAGAACTGCAGAATGATGGAGGAATTTGCGTCAAACCAATTTTCCACCAGTCCTCCTGATGCAATTGTGCACACAAACTCAGTCCTTTCGCAAATCTCTTTCTCAAACTGAGGCTAATACCTGGAGTGTCTAGACCAGAGATGTACAACAAGGATGTGAAGCTCTTTATAAAATCTGACTGAAGGGAAATCAATATTGCAAACATACCCATAACAAAGGATCCATTATAGCTACAATATACAAAACAGCACTGTGCTATCCAGAAAGCACTTGTAAGGTATGTGTTAGGTGTCGGAAATTCTGGTTTTAACTCTGGGAATATACACTGATACAATATAACTGAAATTGGAAAACATTATAAGCATATCCATATGTTCTTAAACTTCAATGGAGTTAGCCACCACGGTATATTCTCCTGTGGTTCCATCCCACTATGGTAAGGTTTACTTTAGGCTTTTAATCTGATCATGCATACCCTTAATTGTTTAAACTATAATTATTGATGTTAAAGTGTTTTGCCTTCTACCAAAAACGTGCTTTGGAGAGACCAAAACAGAAATTAAATGCATGTAAAATAATAGAACTATTTCAATGGCACTAATTGCAAAACAATTTTAAAAAAGCATCTTTTGATGAAATAATAGTTTTAATTAGACACTATACTTGGGTTTACCAACTATAAACACTTCAGCTTTTAACATTAAGATAATTTCATGTATACTGTTTCCCACACTTTATTTCAGAGCATAAATAAACTAGAAATGGAAATCCCTGCAAAGGGACATCAGAACAAAACAGAAGGAAAAGTGGCAATCTGTCCACATATGACAAGGTTCTGTCATAGTATATTGTTAATGGGTAAATAAATCCATTATCTAAATACAAACAGGCAATCCATGAATTGCTTAGGAGAGACCTTAATAGTGGGGCAACCCTCCCGTTGTAGAAGGACTGCACTGATGCCGGTCTACTGGCCGGGGCTTTTCTAACTGGAAGTCCTCGCAAAGAACAAGGTTCCCATGACTGCCTGCCTTAACCTCACAGATTCATCACAGATGGTTCCTTTCAAAACCAGAATGAGATGTTTCTTGACTATACACTGTGGCAGACCATAAATTCTGCACGGGACATTGTTCACTTTCTCAAGAAATCATAAATGCAATAATTCTTATCTACATGGCGATAACTTTCCAATGGGTTGGTCTTAAAGCTTTCTTTGAGAGTGGGACACCTAGAAAACATGTTAAAAGTCAGATACTATAGTAGGGAAAATTTATTAAATAAAATTACTAGGAAAGGTAACTAAATTATATCCCCAGCCAAATACCTCAAATTTGCTATTGTCTTTATTGTCGAGTGGATACAGACATAGTAAATATCTTGTGACATTTCATAGGAAGGGCGGGGAAAGGAGATATTCGTGATATGGAATGAAAGAAGATGTTAGAGAGACATTGCACATGTACACATACTCTGTCAGTATTGCAAACATTTTTACAGCTCTAAAACACTCAAATCTCTTCTCAGTTTAAAAATAAGCCTGTAAACAACTACTGTATATTATTCTGTGAAACAACTACAGCAACAACTGCTCGTTCTCACTGCCTGCAAGAGCTGAATACACAGCAAAACCACGCGGCAGTGAGAAGGTTCCTCCTCCAGGAAAAATCACAGCAATACTCTTATGAGATTTCAGAACTACAAGTCCGCTGCAAGACAAAGAAAAATCCTTCTGTGCTCTGACTGCTGAATGAGTTAGTGTAAATAGAGCAAAAACAGAGGAACTGCTTGTCAGGATTTTAAGTAGTCTCTTGTCTCTACCCTGCATTCTGCTTGTTCTGCACCTCAGTACCTGCACAATACTTTTGTGCTGGTCTTGCTCTCACATTGTAATCCACCAATCAAACTGGCTGAAGGATGCCAGAGACCAAAGTATCTGTTTAAAATTTCCCACCTGGTAATTGCATTTTAACTTTTTTCTAGCAGAAAAATTTATCTCCTTGAGCTTTTTTTTGTGAAGAATGTTATTTTAAATAGCCTTACTGATTAAGTCATACTTTCAACTCAATAAATTTCCACATTGCCTTTGAAATTTGTTCCATTATGAGAAAAAAATTTTCTACAACATATTTTATTATAAAAGATAATGTTGAAGCCTTCAGAAGAGCTTCAGCTCTTCTTCAGGGTCATATCTTCAGCTGGTATTAATCGATGCTCTCTACTATGTGCAATAGGTTAATCCCAAATTTTGCTAGCTGGGCTCTGCCTGCTAGCAAAGTACTGAAGTCTTAATCAATGTTACTTGCAGTATATAGGTATTGTAACTATATATAAATATATATATGGGTTTATTTCTGCAATTTTCAGAACAGACTTTGATAAGAAAAAAATTTCATTACTGTCTTGTACGTGTTTTCTTTAAGGATTATCATCTTTGAGAATTCGTGGTCCTCAGCTGCAACTTTTGTGTTATTTTTTAATTTTACTTTTTTTACTTTCTTTCTGTTGATTGTCAAATATTCCTTTTTTTTTGCAATATATTATGTAACACTGGTCAAAAACATGCAACAAAAATGCTTCAAAACAAAAACTGTCATAAAGTTAGCACAATCTCTTTGCACAGATAGAGGCATATGATCATTACGGGCACATTTTCATCACTAACAAAAGTTTATTGGCTGCATCTTTAAAACTGACAGTGTCTTTCAGGATCTATCAAATGTATCATAACATAAGCTATCAAAATGAATAAAATATAAAGTGCATACTTCTCAGAGACATCATTTCCAAGTACGTAAACTTTTATCTTACTTTTGAAAAAATGTCAAGTCAGTTGGAGCTGCAATTTTCAAAAATATAATTTACGAGAAAGGGTTATTTTACAGGCTCTGAGAACTACATAAAAGTCTTTCAAACAGCAGGGCTACCACAACTTTTAACAGAGAAAGTTGTAAAACAGGTGAAGGATGGGAGCCAGTAAGACAGAATCAAGGTCCCTGCACTCAATCAAATGCGTCTGCATGTGGTAAATAGCTCTAAGAATTAAGTGTGTTACAGGTGATGAAACATTCTTGCAAGTTCCCAATTTACATTCAAAAGATCAGATGTCTGTAGCATAACCGATGCTGCAGTACTAAGGTGCCAGCAGTAATCTAGCCCACAGATGAGTGCTCTGAGTGTACGGATAGGTGAGGACCTCATGACTGAATCAGAGATTGATATGAGAACAGTCCAGTCGTGCAAAACCATACTGCTCTTTTAAGTGAAGCCTCTTCTAATGTAGGAATCATAGCATGTGATATTATTAATTATTTACACAGCAGTCAATATATGACACTGTTCTTAGATTATCTCAAATGTTAGAGCTTCTCAGGGTGATTTCCTGTTAAAACTAGTAACATTACTGAGCCTGGCCATCCTTTTAGCTGTATAACATCCAGGTTAACTACTGTAATTATTCTACCCCAGCTCTATACAGGCTTTTCTTACATTCTTCCCATACTCACTGGTCAAAGATTTGTCTGTTAGTGGCATCACTGTAATACATTTGACAGGCTGAAATAAAAGACAATTCAGCTCTGTTTCAAAGGCTGTTTTTAATCTCGTCCAACTTCAGCTGCCTAGAGTGAAGTGACTAGGCTAAACTAGTCATCTGGGCTCCCTCTGCAGACGTCCGAGGAGCAGGGCCACCTCAAGAGTGAGATTTAAAAGACAATCTTATTTCGAGCTCATGTAATAGAATAGGACAAGACGTCCTCTCCAAGTGCTTCATTCTTTCTGTTGAGTCTCCAGGAAACTTAAGATTAATTTAGATTAGAGACCTAACTTCTAGATGAATGTAAGTGAGACAGCTCCTGGTTATTTTGATATAGAATTGGTTAAGAACATCTGTGAGAGAAGCCTTATACAGACAGCATTAAAGATAATTCTTGCTTCAGGCAATTCACAAATTAAGCTAAACCAAAATCCCATTTCAGCTATAAAACTATTTTAAAAGATGCTTCTTGGGTTCATATTATACATCTTAATGGGAGAAGGATGCCATATGGAGGGATTTCATTTTGCTAAGAGATACTCAGTGCTCTTATCTTCCCTATGTAGAGCATGGAAATTGAAAGCAAACATAAAGCTTATCATATATTTTTGCAAGCAATTGTCATTTTAAATACAGAAAACTTTATTAATATAGCAATGGGATACATAAAAACTAAAGTGAGAGATCTCCGAGTAAAGGCTCTTTTAACTCAGTTAACGCCATATAGCTGTATGTAGATATCTTGCATTTCTTGGTTCGCATATATGGATCATGGCTCTTTAAAATGTCATGTATTATTTTCCAAAGATCATTTTCAAAGAGAAATTGTAATTTGCCAAAAACAACTGGCATATAAAATAATAGCTACTGTAACCGTACGATGAAATTGCTGTCAAGTTGTTTACTAACTGTCCAGTGCAATCAAACATGGTCTTGTGATTATTTTCCTGTTCTGCTTGAGAAAATAAATTTACTTGACTTCCAAATCCAGGCTTTTGTTCCATAGCCTTTGAATTCTGGGAGTACAGAAGTATTTTGTAACCTCCTTGGCCTCCATGTTCTCAAAAGCGAATCTCAAACTCTCCATGGACAAGAAGTGTCTGCTGGTACGATGGGTTGGAAATCCTTCGATAAAGATGAGAAGAAGGAGCATTCTTCAGAGGGTGGCTCCACACTTACAGACAAGATCAAAGGTATGCAGCTTTAGCTCACTCTTACCTATACAGAATGCTGCTGCAAAAATCACGTCCTTATCTAAAAATTTTGGTGATATTGCCACTATCTGTGTTCTTTCTATTGGTTTCCTACTTTCTGTGCTCTAAAACCCAAGACACTTGGCTTTTCTTCCAAAGCCCTTCCCCATCAAGCTGCCTCATTCTTAGAAGGAGTTCTCTACAGTCATCTGCAAAGCTGTCTTAATTATCTCATTTCAGATCCTGTCTTTGATACATTGCTTATAGAAAACTCATAGCTGGCCTGCTGCTCTCCTTTGAACACTGACTTTCTGGCTGACCAGTACTGTCACATTGCTTCCTTATGTTCCCCGTCTGTCTAAGCCCATCTGTTGCCTCTTGTTTCATACTTAGACTATAAAGTCTATGGCAGAGGAACTGCCTTTTTGTTCTGAGTTCATTTAGTGCCTAAAACAACGCAGGCTTGACCCATGATTAGGGCTTCCCAGCACTCGAATAGTACAAACAAGCAAACATTCTCACAAATAACCCAGCTGGCATGCCAGATACAGACACCGCCTTGCAGACACCACAGCACGGAGGAATCAGATTCCACCAAAACTAAATTACCCGGCAATACTGGTCCATTTGGTCATCATTATAAAACAGCCTTCATATTGCTCTTGCTTTTCCATCTAGCCCACAGTTATGGCTTTTAGCTAAATAATCTGTTCTCTGACTAAAACTTGTCAGATTGTTGCATTGTCCTCTTTAGATATTGGGGCTCTGCTTCCTGTATCTGGGCTTGTCTGAAATAAGTAGGAGGTTTAGAATCACCCTCTCTCTATTTTACCAAAAAAAATTCGAAGTTTGAAACCAGCTGCCTTGAAGCCAATTTGGATGTAAGGAGATGTTCACAATGGTTTAAGGTATTGCTGCCTTCTGGTGTGTGTTACCATGCCTTGGCCCACACCTTGTTCACGGAAGAGATAGAGGAATGGTGTGTGAGTGCTTGTCAGCTGCTCTGTGCAATGTCTGAGATCTTTAATTTGAGCTACCTCCTGTGGCAGTTTTAAACCCTTTCTTTCCTCCTTCTGTCTTGCCTGGAATCCTGTTTTCTTGGCTGCTGAGCTCACCAGCTCCTGTGCTGGTTTCTGCCCACCCCTGGCCAGGCTGGATTGCAAACTGAGTTCCTCAGGCTCTGCTGCCTACATCCTCACAACAGTGCAAGGATTACACATGGCCATCCAGTCCAATCTCTGCGATGTGCGGGGGGGGACGGGACAGAAAGATTAAGCTGCTGTAAGCAGATCCCAGAAGAGCACAGAAACAAAACACCATGTGTGTCTCTGGATGCATCAAATGACGAATCCTGTAACACCTCCGAAACTCCACGGATGCGGAATCCAAATCCATCAGGACTGACCAGCACAACTGGGGAAGTTCACAGCGCTTACAGCTATCCCCAAAAGCTGCCTGCAGATTCTGGCAAGGGATGCGGCATGGTTATATCCTCATTCCCATTCTCAAGGCTGCCTGTATACAGATGAGCAGAATTTGGGACAGGATTTCTCTTGTGGTTCTTAATGTGCTGATTAGTTTAATTAACTTTTTCATGAAATTAAAATAGGGAATAAATTTTAGCTGTATTTCTATGAGATCAGATTATTAATGGGTCTCACTAACTTCAAGCACCTCTTTCATATTGTCAGTATTTTGCTGATTTGATTACATAGAAGAGGTGGCAGCATGACGACTGCTAATTAGAACTGAACTTTCAACTTATTACCAGATCACCTTTTTCTAGGTTTCATATTAGCAGATCAATACAAATAATAATGTGTGTACAGCTCTGTTTACCTCTAATATTGAAGTACTCTAGTTCATGCATGTCTCCTTTAAAATCTTTTAGCCTGAAGAAATTATATTAAAAAAAGAATATAAGGAAATCCAAAAGTTCAGCTCTAAAAAGAGGTTTTTACTACAAATAAAGTTTTATAACTCTGGCAATCAAGAACGTCCTCGAGCACAGAATTTGTGATGATAAAATTAACAAGAAGTGGCATTGCTTGTATGCAGTCATCACCTATAAATTATGCTTTATGTACAGTCACTATATATTTCTCAGGGATTCAAGACCTCATCCAGGAGGTTCCATACTCGGCAACAATGGACTTTAATAGGAGCTGAGGATGTTCAGCAGTCTGCACGGCTGTGACCACAAAACAACTGTGCAGTGCATGCTGAAATAATCATGAGGTAGGTACCTGTTAATTTATCTTTTCTAGACAAAGTTCACTTTACATATCAATGATAGTTAAGCCACCTAAGCACAATTATCGAGTATCCTACAGAAACAGGTAATTTCTATACAGATTGTATTTAGCAACAGAGCGTCATGAATCTACTGTCTTATTCTGCGTTGCCACATGTATGTGGACAATGTAGACCACGCTATTAATAAACCAAATAACCCTGAAAGAAAATTTAATATTTTCATATTTATTGCTGCCACAGACTCACCTTCTAAGAATCCCAAAGTAGTTTAAAGCATGGAAAAGATTAGATTGTAAAGGATATATGAAGGACACACTTCTTTATCTGACATGCAGTGTCTAAAGAAGCTAACTCCAGTATTCTGTCTTCTCATCAGTTCCTTCTGTATTTCACAACAAGATAGTCATGATACGTCCAGGTGGCAAAAATTCTGTTTTAACAGCTAACAGCTACAGCTCAAAACACAAAATCAGGATTTTAACAGATTAACAGTTCTCCATAATATCTTTGTAGCATGCAATGTCTTTCCAATGATAATTAGGTATTTAGAGACAGAGATAATTACAGAGAAATGACTGGATGATTTCTCATTTGCTGAGGAATCTGCTGTCAAGAAAGGAGATCCACTATGGGGATCCAGGTGATTCTGGTGCTAGAATTAGTGTCAGAAGGATATGAAAAAAATGTGGTTTAAACTATCCAGACGGTAAAATAATGCCATACCAATACAGACCTACACACAGTTAATTTGTGCATCCTACCTTTTTCTTCAAATACAACAATTCTATTCCTAACACGCATTTCATAAATGTGGATGCTGAGGGGAATATACAAGATTTAGTAAAAAATGAACTTGAATATTTTTTTCTGTTAAATAGGTCTTTCCTAGTCTAATTTGAGATAACAGATAAAACATTCAAGGCACTGTTAGTTCTATAAGGCAGTTGCTTCTCCTTTCTTCCTATTTTCACGTACCTACTGCAGGGCTCTGTTTCTGTTTGCCTTTGCTGCTGCATTGCCTGTCACTGAAATACATCTTTAACTGTATATCATTTTTCCTCTGGATTTTATTTACCATGTCACTCACCAGCTAGCTTCATATAAGTATACCTCAAGCTACTGGAAAAGAGCATTTGCCACATTCACTACTAATATAATTCCATAGATTGAGTGGAGTGCTTTATGAGAGATGCTGCTATCATCCAAAGACAAATCATCTCTATGACATATTCAGTCGGCTTTTACCCAGGGCTTAAAATCATACATCTACAGCACTAAAATGTTTAAGCTGGCCCTACAGCAGCCTTCTTCTGAGAAATTGATAGTTCTTTGTGCAGCAACAAAAAAACTCCTCATTTCCTCAATTTCAGGTGCACGTGTACACACACATACATACCTCCGCCCTTAGAAGTGTATGTGAATCCGACAGCATCCACACTCTGAAGAATACGTTAAAACATATGTAAATGCCAATACCAAGCATTCAAACATTGCAGCTGTTTGTGAAAATGTAATTTTGTCCTTTCTTATGTCCAACCTATGCAATAAATGTTGCAGGTGTTCTGGAGACACATACGACAATATTACGTTGTTGAAGGCTGCACCACAACACGCTCACCCAGGGGAACTGAATAACAGCTGCACAGACAAATCTGGCAAACCGTTACTTCCGAGAACTTGGCTTTCCAGTGTCAATTATTTCCTTTTAAAACAACCTTTGAAGAATTTTTTTCTGAATTTTGCTCTTTGTTCGTTTTAAAGGAAAAAGCTTTAAAAGTTTGCTAGCTTAGCTGCAATGCTCTCCTCAAAGCCCCAGCACTTGAGACTAGACCCATCAGCTGCATCACACAATTCTTCAACTTTTTGTGCAGGACCAAATACCTGAATTGTCAACAACAATCCTGTGGGTGAAAATTATCTTTTCTATAACTCTCCAGATGCGGCAAAATGATAAAGCTCTATGGCAGGTCTGGGGAGGTATGGGTGTAAAGCAGAGGACCTTGACTGTGCCTGCTCCTTCCTCCCCATCGCTCCAGCAGCTCAAATACTTTCCAGTGAAGCCTGTGCTGCTACAGCTGCTCTGGCAGCGATGTGAAACTGAATCTTTAAAATAATGTTTGAGTTCAGTTATTATTTTGGCCTGCTGCCAATTTTGCCCATGAAATGCAGCTAAAAGAAAGTAAACTGTGATGTTCTGCAGTTTATGATTCCACTAAACTGGACTGAATTCAGGGAAGAAAGAAACAGCATTTCTTTAGTTCATGGGTTTTCTTTCCTTGAACAAATTTAAAAATCTGCTGTAAACAACGGAAGAAATTGCCTTTGAAAACAACCCTATATTTTCTGCAAAAATATTTCATTCCAATGTGCTGGGAAACTTAGCAGAGACCCCAAAGTTTTTCTAACTATATGTTTCACATATAAAAAATATACATATAATTTTATACATATATAAAAGTGCTACATAAGCACTTCACAAAGAAGTTCATAAACATGATAAAATGAACACCCATGGGACAGCAGTTGCATTTAAACTTAATTGCTTCAAATAGGTAGCTACAGATACAGACAACCTTACATATAGTTATTATACATATACAGCCCAACTGAATCAGTAATAATATTAGAAAACAAACTCTTGCTTAGTGTCTAAGGAATCAGAATTTGAGCATAAATAAGTACAAGCAGTCAGTTAACCCTGTTATTTACAATATTTGAAGTCTATTTCAGAATGGCAAAGTTCAGAGTACTGAAGTACTTCTGCCCACTTTTTCTGTAGCTCAAGATCTGCAACTTGTACTATTACAGATCTCCAACTTCTTCATTTCTACATAACTTCTGTTTAAAAGATCAGTGTTTCTTTCTTTCATTCTCAATATGGAACAACGATCATGGCCAAGTTTCATGAGTCTTTCTGTACAGTGAACACAACTAAGTTCTGCAGCACTTACATAATCAAGGTTCAATATTTAACAATGCATCACAGTGGTACATCCTTGAATGACATTGGGATAGGATTTGTATAGAGAGATGGTATTGACCAATTGATAAAGCTGGAAAAGCGTAGAATTTCTTAAACAGGACCCCTTCTTCAGATTTGAGCTTTCTAAAGAGAGAGTTACCAAGGCTGTTATGATTCAGCTGAATAAGAATAATGAAATTTTATCTTTTTTTTAGTCTATGTGTATTTAAAAATACACTCAAATGTCTTAACATTTCTAAACCAGTACAGTTTATCTGGGTTTTTTTGTTTTGGTTTGGGGTTTTTTTGGCAAAATGCACAGAAGAAATGGCACCATGATGTGGAAATAATTTCTAAAGCTTCTGCTTAAGAGCACTTAAAAAGGGTAACTCACTTTTTTGATTAGCTAAGTTCACCCAAAAAATAAATACTTTATCCTATAGAGCCATACTTTCTATCATGTTCTCAAAAAAAATGCATATGCAGGTATGTGTAAAAGAAAGTTGAATATGTGGAAAGAAGAGCTAACTTACTAATAACAAATAATACTTTCTTGTCTTTTCCATTAAAATAATAAAAATAACCACTTCCACAAACAAAACATAGTAAATTACATTTTCCCATAAGTGTAGGGATGTTTACTTGCAGCAACATCTACCTCCTCAGCGACATAGTAATTTTCTTGTCATTTCCAAGTAGTATGTCATAACTTGCTCAATCTCCTGGATGTTACTTTCCATAATCATACCTTAAAGTCTCCTAAAAGTCTGGCAGAAGTCAGAATACTTTATGCTGTGGTATCAACACACTACTCCATACACAGACAGCTCATGAAAGAGTGGTATGTGTTAAGGTTGACTTTATTTTCCATTTCTGCTTCTGGTTTTGTTGTCCATGAGAAGGATAAGGCGTTATCTTGAAAGGTATTTGAAAGTGCAGGACCGTGCCAGAAGTTTCTTCCCAATTAAGTAATTTTTCAATACGAAGAACACATGGAATTTGAAAAAAAACCCCAACAAACAAACACCACGCTACTACTTTTTATCGCACTACTACACCCATGTGCAACACCATGGTCAAAAAAAGCTGCCTACTGTAACAATTTGATCCCGTGTTGGCATTTCAGCTTACAAATGGGGTATTTAACTTTACAGCCTCATCTAACAACGCCTTCTCATTTAGTCAGGGAGAGATCCAGGCAATCAAACTGTACAATATCTGTCTCTCTTTGAGCAGTCAGTGTACATAAGAGTGGATGCTTTTTTTCCTTCTTCACTAATGGGAAATAAAATTGGTTTCAACTGTATCTCAAATGAAACAAACTACGAGTAGACCTGCAACTTCAATCAGGTTCATTTCTTTCCATTTCAACCTTACCAGTCTGGGATAAGAAAATGGTTACAACATACTCAGAGTTTACAAGAAAGGCACATAACTATGGAGACAGAATCAGCCAGCTCTTTAATTCGTGACTGGTCAGGTCATAAAACGAACATAATTCGTAGCCTTGCTTCCGAAACAAAGAACACGTTAAAGTAAGATTCCAGACGCCATAACAAGTAGTCTGTTCTTATTTCTTTAAACAGAGATCTATTCCTCTACATAAATTGTTTGGCTTGAAATGCTGCAAATGTTTTGAACAGAAAAAAATGTTTCCTTTTCAAACCCTGGCAGAAAAGCACTCCAACCAGAGAGCAGTAGATTTGTGGTATAAGTGGCATCCAAAAGCAAAGAACATCAGAATGCACTTCATGAAGCATTGCCAATGATGTACCTCACTCCACCTTTTTTAAGCTGTTTCATTTTCTAATACATGACTTATTGAGAAATTAATATTCCATTCTCTTCCTTGTACTTTGGAGAGTGCTTAGAACTACTGTTTTGAAGGTGGGACTTTTACTCATTACTGCCTTTTCAATGGGCCCCTTGTATTGCAATCCAAAAGATATAAATAATACAAAAAAACCCCAAATCCAACCAACAGTTAAGTTAAGACCTCATAATTTCAAGTTATACTTAGTCCAATCTTGCAAATATGAAGCAGGTTAAGTCCCCAGATTTGGTCCTTCTCTTCTGCTACAGATTATTACTACTACCATCTGATTGTTATTTGGTGCTCTCTGTGACATGAATGTGGTATTTTTTTCATTTCATTCTACCAGAAAAATCATTACAAGAACCTCAATAGCCCTTACTAACCTCCATATTTGCTGGCAATTTTTCTAGGAGCATTAAGGAATAAGTGGAAACAGCTTCCTTCAAAGTAAGGGATCAGACACATCGGTGAGCTCTGCTGGGAAAACTGCACCAGTGCTGCCAGTGCTCAGCTGAATAAACTAAAGCTTCAGCTCCCAGAACAAGAAGTGCAGCATTAAAATTCAAGCATGCAATTTGATCTCTGTCGTGGTTTAATCCCAGCTGGCACTAAACACCATACAGTCGCTCACTCAATCCTCTTCAGTGGGATGGGGAAGAGAATCAGAAGGGTAAAAGTGACAAAACTCGTGGATTAAGATAAAGACAGTGGGGAAGACAAACATCGTAACTCTGAACATCCCTCCTTCCTTTTTCTTCCCCCCTAGCTTTATATGCTGAGCATGACATCTTATGGGATGGAATATGCCTTTGGTCAGTTGGGGTCAGCTGTCCCAGCTGTGTCCCCTTCTAACTTCTTGTCTAGCCCCAGCCCACTCGCTGGTGGGGTGGGGTGAGAAGCGGAAAAGGCCTTGACTCTGTGTGAGCACTGCTCAGCAGTAGCTAAAACATCCCTGTGTTATCAACACTGTTTCCAGCACACATCCAAAACACAGCCCGATACTGGTTACTGTGAAGAAAACTAACTCTATCCCAGCCAAAACCAGCACAACATCATAATAAAAATAATTTGGGGAAGCAAAATCTCTCAACTTCTACTTTTCAAAAGGGAAAAGGAAATGCATACAGTACCCATTGAAATTATGGAGGGAAACGTAAGAAGTACTTTTATCAAAAGCACCCACGGAATGCAACACAAGCTAAAGAAGGCAGACCAGGTGCTGCACAAAAATGGGTGTACTCAAAACATGGAACACACACCAAGAGGAAGAGAAAAGCTGGTTAATTTGAATGCTTACAGAAATTTGTTTTATGAAGTTTCTTGGGACTTTTCTAAGAAGATTTTTTTATTCAAAAGTCTAAGCTGATTTAATGTCACTGTAGTGACACAATTCCTCACGTGGAAAAGGCTCTGAAGATGTATCTGTAGATATAAAGGTGATCATAGTAGCATATCTTACTTCTGAAAGAGAAAGGTAATAATTTATCTCAGCATATGGTGGATTTGCAGACTTTAACTCTGTCCCCACAGGCTGCACTGTTGTGAGCATAGATCTTTTAGTTGGAATATATCTTTTTAAGCATAATTGCTTTGTTACTTTATTAACAGTGTTAGTTTATTAACAGTGTGCATGTCAAGCTTCAATTTGTTCTGTTTTTATACTATCGGTGAAAATGTAAATGCATAAAAATGTTACTCCAATTATTATTATTATGTTCCATCCCTTAGTCAACTACAGGAGATATGGTTGAAGGGACAGCAGCTTTCACCAGAACATCTGAAATAGGCTCAAAAAGACCCCAAACCCCAAGTATACACAGAATTACAGAATGTTAGGGGTTGGAAGGGACCTCGAAAGATCGTCTAGTCCAATCCCCCTGCCAGAGCAGGAACACCTAGATCAGATCACACAGGAACTCATCCAGGCGGGCTCTGAATGTCTCCAGAGAAGGAGACTCCACAATCTCTCTGGGCAGCCTGTTCCAGTGCTCTGTCACCCTCACTGTAAAGAAGTTTTTTCTCATATTCAAGTGGAACCTCCTATGTTCCAGCTTGAACCCATTGCCCCTTATCCTATCACTGGATGTCACAGAGAAGAGCCTGGCTCCATCCTCCTGACACTCACCCTTCACATAATTATAAACATTAATAAGGTCACCCCTCAGTCTCCTCTTTTCCAAGCTAAAGAGACCCAGCTCCCTCAGCCTTTCCTCATCAGGGAGATGCTCCATTCCCTTAATCATCTTCGTGGCTCTGCACTGGACTCTTTCCAGCAGTTCCCTGTCCTTCTTGAACTGAGGGGCCCAGAACTGGACACAATATTCCAGATGAGGTCTCACCAGGGCAGAGTAGAGGGGGAGGAGAACCTCTCTCGACCTACCGACCACCCCCCTTCTGATACACCCCAGGATACCATTGGCCTTCTTGGCCATGAGGGCACAGGGCTGGCTCATGGTCATCCTGCTGTCCACCAGGACCCCCAGGTCCCTCTCCCCTATACTACTCTCCAACAGCTCAGTACCCAACTTACACTGGTGTACCTGGAGTTGTTCTTGCCCAGATGCAAGACTCTACACTTGCTCTTGTTAAATTGCATTCAATTTTTCCCCGCCCAAATCTCCAGCCTGTCTAGGTCTCGCTGGATGGAAGCACAGCCTTCTGGCGTGTCAGCCACTCCTCCCAGTTTCATATAATCAGCAAACTTGCTGAGGGTGCACTCTATTCCCTCATCCAAGTTGTTGATGAATATATTGAATAGCACTGGTCCCAATACCGAACCCTGGGGGACTCCACTAGATACAGGCCTCCAACTAGAATCCATCCCATTCACCACAACTCTCTGGCTTCTTTTCTCCAGCCAGTTCACAATCCATCTCACTACCCAATCATCCAGATCACACTTCCTCAGTTTAGTCACGAGGATGCTGTGGGAGACGGTGTCAAATGCTTTACTGAAATCCCGATAGACCACATCTACTTCTTTACCATCAACTATCCACCTGGTAATGTCCTCATAAAAGGCTATCAAGTTGGTCAAGCATGACTTCCCCTTGGTGAAGCCATGCTGACTGCCTCTAATGACCTTCTTATCCCTGATATGCCTAGAGACAGCATCAAGAATAAGTTGTTTCATCACCTTTCCAGGGATGGAGGTGAGGCTGACCGGTCTATAGTTACCCGGGTCCTCCTTCTTGCCCTTTTTGAAGACTGGTGTCTTCAAAAACCCATAAAGTGTGTTTAGAAGATGAGCTTGGGAACTAATTTCAGAGTTTTCAGGTGGCTAGATTTCTTTCAATCTGTAGAAGCATTGATTTGATGGGGGACCTACTCTCTTCATTCATTAAAATAATTCAGAATTGAGAACTAGAATTTCATGAAATATATATTATTTTCCTGGTAGTTGGAAATTTCTGTCCTTCAGGGATTGTAAGTTCACCCTGTGGCATTCCAGCTGTTTGGTTGCACCTATATGTATCTATAAAAATAGATGCATTTGGTACATTTGAGGATATAAAAGCTTAGAATACATGGAATACAATGATACAGGACAGGACGCTTTCTGAGGTGAATTATTTTATGTTGATTGTACCTTCTAGAAATTCGTTGTCTTTGTATCAGTTTCCAATTTGATGGATAAATGGCAGCAACAGGCTTTGTGCAGCAATCAGTCAGGCACTCCAGATTAGGTTTCCTAATATTTTCATGTCTGGACATTTTGGGTAAGATCTAATGAGGGATTAGAGAACAGGGACTGGCTGTTTAGCACCCCTCGGAGCTGTTGAGTAAGACTTGGCAGTGTAATTGCTCCAAAATGAAGAAGGGTACTGGGTTGTCCTTGAGCTTTGTGTCACACAATGTCAGGATGTTGTTTGCTGTTGGGTGAAGTAAACTCTCTTTGATTGTTGGGCTATACTGTCTGAGTGGGACAGCTGGTGACTGTGGCTATATTTACTGATTATTACATTGTTCACATTCCAGTCCACTGTAGGGGTTTGTCTGGTTTGGGATATGAAATCCAATATGTCTTGAATTTTTCATAGGGACTGTCACAGCACAGAAGTGCAAAATGGCTTCTCATAAGTGTAGGAAAATTATTTAGGCTGAAGTTGGCAAAACCAAATTCTAAATCTAATGCAAAAACTGAGCCTTAAACACTTGCCATGGTTTCTCCTTGTTCATTTGACTTCTAGAATATTCTCCTATACCTACCATTGAAGAAAAAAAAAACAGAATTTGTGATAAGAAGATGCACGAGAATGGTGCTTTCTAAAAATCCCTTTTCATATCAACCTTTGATTGATGGAGAAAATCAGAGAAAGCATCACTGAAACACAATATCAAGCAAACGTCATTTGACTAAAGCCCTAGTTGCCTAATAACAACTGTTGAAAGTTTATTACAGATTTTCTTAGCACTATACTGATGGAATAGATTATCAGATTATAAAGCTATACACGAGTCTCAGGAGACAATATCCCACAGGTAAAGATTACCTGAAAAACTTACAGATTCCCTTGTGAATGAGTTGCACATCCTTGTAAGCAAAATTAATATCATAGTTCCTAAATGGCCATGCACCACTTTTGCTAGGAACTAAGACACATTTGCTTCCAAAGCCAATTTCCTCTTCATTAAATGCATTTTTCATTGCACCTTGCTACAAAGTGCCATAACCCTGCAGGAAGAAATAACAGATCCCTGCTGGCTGACTGTACCAGACATGAATCATTGACTCCACCGTGTATGGAAAGAGATGGGCATGTTTGTGGGAAGAAGGAATTAAAGCCTAAGGCCAAGATCTCTGCAGGACATCCTAAAAATAGCCAAACTTGGGAAGAATTGTGGAGTAAGCTTTCCGGTTTCAGTGTCAAGTCACTTAGTAAAATTACGATTTGGGAAGTAGAAAATATGAATCAACCACAACCATGATTTTTCTGTTAGTCTCTAGATCCTGCATATTGCCCAGGTTCAGAATTACAATGTAATGTACCATGTACCTCTCGTTTTAGGTATGCCAGCCTTTCAGCAAATCATTTCAGCTATATCAGATATCAGTAATTAACAGTGTAAGAAGGATGGATGTTGTGTATGTGAAAAGGGCACACTGAAGAAGAGACTGAAAGATAAACTGTTGTACTTGCAAAAACACTATTCAATGCTTGGTATCATTTTAGGAATGCTTCCTTTTCAAATACTCAATTTCCCTCTCCAGCTCTCAGTATTCTATGCTCCTGCTGCACCTTTCTTCGCATAGGCATAAGATAGAGGACGAATACAAACCAATCAGGTCTAGAAAACATGGCCTTGATGAGCTTGGAGGAAATGGGATTATTCTGATATAGAGAAAGGTGATAGGGGGAAACAAAAATATAAAGGGCTGAAGAGAAGATAAAGGAAGAAAGTAATATTTTTTCCATGTTTATTTTTGGTGCGATAAGAAGCAATGGGCTTAAATCGTAGCAGAGGAAATTTATGCTAACCATTAGAAAAAAGCTTTCTAACAGCACAGCAATGCATAGGAAAAAAAAATTCCTAGGTAAGAATCAGAAATGCCATTTTTGTATGCTTTTATGAACAGGTTAGACAACCATCTGCCAGGAATTGTTTACATGCAGCTGATACTGCCTTGAAGAGGGGAGATGGGACTAAATGATCTCTAAAAGTCCTTTCCAGACTTATTTTTTTTATGATTCTGTAATCAACATTGAAAGGAGCTTGGCATCGCTCCTATTGAAAATAATGGGAGTTTGCAGAGTGTTCTGTAATGGTATTCCAGACTTCCTCTGGTGCAAACCAAGGTGGAACTGTGTGTTTTAGAAGAGGGAACTGGGACCTTGAGCTCCAGGAGCTGCATGAATAAAGGGGGGAGGGGGATAATTTATACCTAGCTGCATTTGTCACACTCAGTATCTTGCATTACCAAGCTCTTTACAAAACAGAAGAAATTTGATGCCTCTTTTGGGACATTCTTCAGATTCTATTCTGAACTGAAGCTGATAATGTTTCTTAGGTGGATGATTGACTGATTTTAATGCATTGTTTCACATAAATTAGAGCTTTCTCTATTCTAAGTATTTTTTCTGAGGAAATATTCTTAAATCATCAGAAAACAGTAAGTTAAGGGACATGTTTTAATTTCAATTCCAATCTAACAGATTCTGCAAAGCTACACATAACTCTTCTCCTGTGTCAGTCTGAACAATCCTCTGATGCAGCTCAGGATGTGGCTCACGGTGCTGCCAGCCATGGTGTGCTGTTTTCCAAAGAACACCCAAAACCAGTATTTTCATCCTCTCTATGCACAAATGCAAATAGAATTTATTCAAAGGATAGTTTTTAATATTTGGTATTTAGAATTTAATAATCACAGTCTCCAGAAATTGTAAAGAAACTTTAATCTGAAGTTCACATTTATACTTCGATCGTTTTGTACTTTCTGGCCAATGTTCTTTTGCTGCTTCCCCAGGAAAAGATGCAGTCTCTCCTTGAATGTAATGTGTTATGCTCTAATAGTTTGTGGTGGAACTTGTTATGCTTTTTGCATATTGATACATTTTCAGGTAACCAAAATATCTCTACAAAAAACTTCATTGTGTACTCTCAGCTGCAGTGTGCTATCTAAGATTCTCAATATATTTTCCCTCATGATGACTAATCAGTACTTCTCTATTGCGGACAAAGATTCCTGCATGAGTATATTTGACAGCAATCATTTATCTCCAGGAAGAATAATGGATTAATCTGTGCTTCCCTGGAAAAAACAAACAAACACAAAACCAAAACGAAACGGAGTATCTTATATATTGAGATACTGATCTGAAAATTCATCAACAAATACTGAACAATAGTTCTTAACTCCATCCTTGACTCAAACTTTACCACTGAGGCAACGCGGGGTCTGGAAATTAATGAATGATGTTATGCACTAAACCATGCTATGAATGATGGTTTATACTTTTTTCTATTACACTTACAACAATGAATCTGAGAGCATTTCAAATATTAATTCATTTATTCCCACAACATCCTCACAGAATAGTATTCCCATTTTACAGAGAGCATAGAAAACACCATCCATCCACAAACAGATGGAGATATGGTTGGTAACAGTGTGAGGACTAAAATCTACTTTGTGTACAAGTTCCAGTAGGTGCAAGTCCCAGTAAGTCTTTTCTTCCTTTTTGATATGATTAACTACAATCAGACATCTAAAATGTCCATGCTTATCTCTAGTCAGAGAAACCATTTCACTACAGAGCAAGTTCTGCTGAACTTACTGTTGTGTGAATTTAAACTAAAGGAAGGAGAGGCAGGGGAAGATACAGCTGCAAATATGTCAGAAGGGAAAGGGTTGAGGAGGAAAAGACAGCACAAGCCTGAAGCAGTTACGTACCTGGAAAAGTGCCCTGAATGTTGCTAACAGGAACAAGTCTGAAGCCTTGAACTGCAGCTATCGATATCATGCTGGTATATGACTCTCAAAGGACAAGGATAAGGAAGGTTACCCTTTGATCACTGAAATTCAGGTATACTGCCTTATTGTGTTTGACCTATGGCAAAGTACTGGGTATTTTAGCCCCCACTTACAGTCAGTTGCATTCAAAACAAGCTGAGGACACCGAGTACATCCACAGAAGATACTCAATGATACTGTGTATCATTGAATCCTGAATTACAGGTAACAAATATATATGAAAATAGTAGGAATAAGCACGGCATGGGTGAAAAGGGTAGATACATTGTCATCAGCTTTCCATGATTGTGTCACATTGAGTCACTCTCAACCCTAAATATAGTTTGTCGTTGTAATTTACTTTGTAATCTTTCGTTTACACCCAAGCATGTTTTGAGCACTTTGGACAACCTTATTGAAATGAAAGACTTTAAATGATAAGAGATTCCCCAATATCGGGCACTTTTAAGATTCAGCTGGACAGGATGCTGGGCCATCTTGTCTAGACCATGCTTTTGCCAAGAAAGTTTGGACCAGATGATCCTTGCAACCTGGTATCCTATGATTCTATGATCCAAGAATTTTAGAAAGTTTAGATTTATAAAAAGGGATTATTTTAAGTGATTTTCGTACAGGTACTAGTTTAAAATGTCCCTCTTTTTGGATGGGTTATTTTGTCTGCCATTTTTCCATATTAACTATTTTACATATTTTAACATATTAATCATTTTCAAGCGCATCTCCTCCAGTATAAAAAAATTATGCATTTCAGTGTATAACTTACTTGCCAGGTCCAATAATCCCACTTCATCTCCTTTTATATTTTCCTTATCTTTATTTTTTTCATGTATTTAACTGATACTTGGATTTTTGTTTAGATTTCTATAAAAATCTTCTAAACAGCCTGTTTTCATTTTATGGACCTGCTAATTCTATACACTGAAACTTATCCCATTGCTTTGTCTTTGCAGACCTTTGTCTTTGCTGTATTTGTAAGGAAGAGCAGAAATATCACCTTCCGATACTTGCCCTGATATCAGAGAAGCCCACACATCTAGTGCAAGTCCTACAGAACGCATAGCAGTGCAACCTGACTCCAGGCTCAAACTGACTCCAGAAAGCACCATTTGGTGGTTTCTACACTTTTCCCCATTTCATGTTCCACAAAGACAGAGTCATTTTAGGTGCATCATTTAGCTGGTTGTAGGTGTGAGCACAGTGCCATACCCAGATGCTAAAAGGACAGTGCAGAGAGATGCAGAACTCAGCCGTGGTCTTGTCCACACAGTACTGACCTGGATCTACTCTGTTCCTACAGGACATGAGCTGCCACATAGATGTCTCTGGAAAATATTCCCTATACCTCTCAATTCCAGAATTATGAAGCAGAGCTATTGAAGGCACACAAATAAGAGAAATGAGAAGTTGTCACAGTAAAGGAAGATGTCGTAACAAGCAACCTCTCTAACAACTGTGAGCTAATTAACAGCAACACTCAACTCTCAGCTACCTGTGGGTGGTTTGAGTTAATAACTTTGCTGGATCCAAACTAGCTCCTTCAGAAGGACATTTCTAGCAATTTCATACTTATGGGACCATTAATCCACAACCAGAAAGGATGAGGGTAATAACTGAGTTCCCTGTTACAAACTCACTCTTAGTATAAAGAAAATAAGTATCCCATTAGGATGTATTTTCTCAGTCTGCTATTCCAATTTTATTAACAGAATGTTTTGAACTTTAAACCCTATGTCTTTTTGTTTATACTTATAACAGTAACTGAATATATATAGTTCTCCATCTCCCATCCTCCATCTTAAAAGTGTTTTACTTAATAATGATAATGATATTAATTTGTGTCTATAAGCTTTAAACCCAGCCTCCCACAGTAGTTGCACACTATTGATTGAAAGGTGTTGGATCAAATGATTCTAGAAATTGAGCAGCTCCAAACTTTTAAGAGCTACTTTTAAGGAAGAACTGTCCCTATCATGCTTTTAAACTGCTAACACCAGAAAGCCCTGACATCCTTCTGTCAACATTTTCCTGAACCACAAATTGCTCATGCATTAGAAATTCACTTGAAATGGCATAAAAAGGCTGTGAAGTAAATGTATTCCCGAAGCTTGGGTCTGCAAGCCAGTGTAATTTCAGAAAACACCATACAGGCTGAAAAGACAGCAGATGCAAGGACTGAATTTAACTATAGATGATAACTCAATTTATTTTCTCTGTAGTCTAGTAACTCAATAAGCCTTTAATGGTTTTGTAAATAAACAGATGGATGCCATCAAATGCCACAGAATGATAAATCTGATTGGTCTCTGTTTAATTTTGGATAGCTTTATCCCTAAAATAGAGAGTAGAAGTATCTTACTCCAGTAGTATGATAAAAAAAAATGTGTGAAGGTAGATTATGGGCAACCATATTGTCCCAGTGAGGAATGAAACTTTCCATGATGGTATGACTAAGAATCAGGACAGGTCTCAATGTAACTCTTTCTAGTGGTAGATTGGAACAGATTTGACTTTTGCTGACAAAAAAAGGTGCTTCTTTTCAAGGAATTCAAAGTTAGAGGAAGGAGAAATAGGTGATGGGACTCCTGCTAGAAAGATTTAAATCACATATAACTTTATCTTTGAAAGGTTTATGGTTCTGATTTAACTGTAAGCCATCTGCTCCACCTAGTATGTGTTGACTGAATATAAAACCAGACCACCAATTTCACATAGCAAGGACGCTTATCATCCACTGTGTCACTTGCACAGGGATTTGTTCACTTTACCTAATTTTGCAACTCTAACTAGACATCTGTTGAATCCTCAAAGTTTAACAGAATGAAATTAAAATCATCTGCTTGGTTTTCAGGAGGAACATGGCCAAATAGGATGCTCTGTTAAGGTGAAGCTGTACATTCATACAAGCTGAATGTAGACAAGACAGGGCACTCTTACTGAATATTTTCTATATAAGAAACACTGGGTCTTTATGTCAATATCAAGAGTAGCACTGCCTAATAGCATTATCTGATCACCAATGTTTCCGTTTGTGCAAAATAAATCATACTAGTGGAGAAATTATTTTTCATGAGATGTATATTAAAAATCACATAAGCATCATAGAACCTCTCAGCAAAATTCTCAAGTGAGAACTTCATGTTTGTTACTTGTCTTTATCACTTTTTTGGTTTTCTGTTTTGTTTTTTTTCTTTTTTTCTTTTTCTTTCCCTTGTTAACATTTGTGTGGTTCATGTCAAAAGAATAAAAGCATACTACAATTTCTTTCAACTATGAAAAGCTTAGCCTTGCAGAGTGCCTAAGGGTCTGTCAGTAGACAATCAGATTTGAAGACCTAACTTTACAGAACATTTTCTTCCTAATCATGAATTACTTTTTTTTTTTTCACATCCTATCAATTTTACTCTGACTTTCCAAACTCTACTAATTATGTGGCCTTCCTCATCAAAAATGAGGTAAAAAGAAAAAAGCATCACATCCAGTAATACAAATATAGGATTTCACAGCCTAAAAAAAGAAAATAAGACCAAACTCTGTAAACTACCACTTTGTTTAGAGGAAGTGAATATGCTGAGGAAAATAGAGCTGTGAGTAGAAAGGGGCTAAAATATTAAGGGACAGCAGTTCCCCAGCCGTCCACATGGAGCCCATTGTGGGATACCAAGGTTGTCCCTGCCATTTGACAAGGTAGGGAGTACAAAGTACTGGCTACCATAAAACTTGCCCAGACTCTTCAAGGAAGAAATCATTGCTAGAAATCTGTCCCTTTCTTCATCAATAGAAAAGTACGTTGTGCAAGGTTACTGCTAACCTGCAATATATTAATCAAGAAAAATTATTGACTCTTCCCTGACTTCCAACCCATTCACTATAACTATGCTATATGGTACCTTCTAAAAGAAGGAGGCTATGCACATTTTTTAAATTCAGAAAGCCTATGAAAATGGATTAAAAAACATCAAGCAACAAAGGAGGCTGTGTTTTAGAGGTAAAGAAATGTAAGAGTGAAATAAGAATTGCCAAAACTCAAGCTGAGTTAGACCTTGCAAAGATTTATTAAATCAAGCATCTAAAGATTTTCACAGTATAAATAACTAAGAGACTAAAAAAAAAAAGTCATTATGTAGAAAGAAAGAGACAGAAATCAAGTATTTTCTAGATATTTTCCCAGGAGTGAATTATTTGATGGTTTTCAAGGGTGGAGATAACGTTTCTCAAAGAAGGTATCACCAACATGGAAAATGAAACGAGGATATGGAAACAGAAACAACAGAAGTTTTATGCATTGACATTAGGGTAACACTACAGACCACTAGTTCTATAATAATACAAGAAAACAAAGGCTGGTAAATGGGAAATTTAATAACCTCTCATGTCAAATGCAGTGGCATACAAACTGAGAATAGTAAGTGTTGTTTATTTTATATTAAAAATTCTCTAAATTCAAGAAAGAATTATTCAGTTATTTACTGATCTATTAATCAGGCTCAGCTATATGATACTTGGCAAAAAAGAATAATTAAAGGCAGGTAAATGGAAAATGGGTCAAAATGCATCAATATTTCATCAAAGTTTGTGTCAGACCAACCTGATAGTTTTCTACAATAAGCTAAATGATTTTCTGGGTAAGAACATGCAGAATATTATATATATTTATGAAAGGTATCTTACACTGCGGGAAATTATCAACAGACACAAAAGATGAGAGATTAGTATAGGCGTTAGTCACAATTGCATGAAGAAGGGAAAGCAAAGAGTTTTGAAGAGGAAGAAGGCAGCTGCTGAAGGTATAGCATGGCAAAAAGAATCAATCTTTTGACCAGTTTTTTTTAACATTTTAATTAAAGAGTTTGGCATGAAAGTAGGAGTATGCTGCTGAAATTCAAGCATAACAAACATTGGTATGTATCATCAATACAGAGAAAGGGTAGAATACACACTAAAAAGAGATGGATGACCTCAAGAACTTGAGGAAAATAAATGTACTCAGATTCAACAGTAAAAAAAATTCAAAGCTCTGTGTTTAGTGAACAAGCAGAAGCTTATCCCACAGTTCACTGCTTGAGGAAGAGAAGAAGAGCAGCGATATAAGAAGTGGGCCACAGAACGACGGAGTTGGAAGACGGAGGAAAATGTTTAAACAAAGTAAAAGTTAAATGGGATATAGTAAGGAAATAATGAGGTTTAACAAGACCAAATGCCGGGTCCTGCACCCCAGGCAGCGCTATAGGCTTGGGGCAGAGTGGCTGGAGGACTGTGTTGAGGAAACAGACCTGGGGGTACTGGTTGATGCTCGGCTGAACATGAGCCGACAGTGTGCCCGGGTGGCCAAGAAGGCCAACGGCATTCTGGCTTGCATCAAAAACAGTGTTACTAGCAGGAACAGGGAGGTAATTGTCCCCCTGTACTCAGCACTGGTGCGGCCGCACCTCAAGTACTGTGTTCAGTTTTGGGCCCCTCACTGCAAGAAAGACATTGAGGCCCTGGAACACGTTCAGAGGAGGGCCACGAAGCTGGTGAGGGGTCTGGAGCACAGGCCTTATGAGGAGTGGCTGAAGGAGCTGGGATTGTTCAGCCTGGAGAAGAGGAGGCTCAGGGGAGACCTTATAGCTCTCTATAACTTCCTGAAGGGAGGTTGTGGTGAGCTGGGGGTCGGCCTCTTCTCTCGTGTAATCAGTGATAGAACTAGAGGGAATGGTTTCAAGCTGAGACAGGGGAGGTTCAGGCTGAACTTTAGGAAGTATTACTTCTCGGAAAGGGTAATCAGGCATTGGAATGCACTGCCCAGGGAGGTGGTGGAGTCACCGACCATGGGAGTGTTCAAGAAACGTTTGGACGTTGTGTTGAGGAATATGATTTAGCTGGGAAGTATTAGTAATGGTTGGACTAGATGATCTTCTAGGTCTTTTTTAACCTTGATAATTCTGTGAAATTCTGTGAAATTCTGTGAAATGTTAGCCATTGGGCAAGGCCAGATGGGACTTCACATGGCACTTTGAGTACAACCTGGCCGTGCACGGTGAAAAAAGGTGACCTGAAGCTGAAACTGGGGCAGTGCTATAAAAGTGTTCAGAAGACTGAAGAACACGTTTAAAGCAGACCTCATTTGCCTTAGCCTGGCAAAATGAAGGTGGAAAAAAGGTATGATTGCTGTGTTAAAACATTGTGAGTGATAGATGTCAGGACGAAATAGGATAACTCCTGAGTACTTCAGCTGATGGTCAGCAGGCAGGCATGGCTGAAGGATGAGGTTTCTGTCTGAGTTAGAGCCTTCCCTTTGAAGGTCTGGGTTCTAGTGCATCTGTTCACAGCTAGAAGTTT
This sequence comes from Pterocles orientalis, assembly GCA_011057875.1. Lineage (NCBI taxonomy): Eukaryota > Metazoa > Chordata > Aves > Pterocliformes > Pteroclidae > Pterocles > Pterocles orientalis. The sequence continues at coordinate 2,761,027 of WKFP01014822.1, read as the reverse complement.
AGGACCCTGAGCATTTGTCATTGCCTCTCTATTCCCCATGATGAGTGGGGAGAGAAAATCATCAAATTGCCAACTGGATGCAACCTGAAAATGACCCAGCCAAGCCCCATGAACAGTGAAAGTAATGTATACAACTGTACTTATATTTCACAGTGTTCAGAACTTTTACAGTCTTGTCATTCTTTCAGTTCCCTTTATGCAATTAAAGCTGCAACCCCCTCCCCTGTTTCTGATACTCTGGAGGAACAGTGACAGCTTTGGTTTGAACAATGAATACCTAGTTGTCAAATAAATGTTCATAATTTTTAACAGTTTTTATTAATATGTCCCATTTTGAGTCCCTGCAGGGCAGGAAATCCAGTGATAAAGTTGTAAAACAACCATCTTTGACTCTTCTATTATTTTCCTTCTCTTTCTTTTTTTTCCCCCCTCAGTTGATAGCTCTATGGTATGCAGTTTTTACTGTCCAATCAATAAGTTACTTTTGCCAAGATTTGTATGAGACATATTGCTAACATTACACTGCATGTTCTTCATATTAAAGTGTTTATGTCCTTTTCAAATAAATTCTTCAGAATATAAAGGAATCAAGGTTCTATGGCTAGAATGATGTAAAATCTAATTCATAACACAACCACCTAAAATTCTGTCAAAGACCAGACAAAATCAATACCCACCTCATTCTTCATCACTTACAAAGCTTACTATGCTAAGAACCTCAGTGCTTTGCAGGGAGTCTTTACCCTGTAGGTTGCAAAAACAATTGCTTTGGGTTTGGGCTGGAGGAGGGTGATGGTGGCTACTGGATCTTATTTTCTACTTTGTTTTTGCTATTGCCATAAATATTTTTTAAGTAATCATCAGCACCATCTGTCACTTACCACTCTGTTCTTTTCACAGTGTCAATATTATAAACACAGTCTGCTCCCTCATTTGATGCAGTGCACAAGAATGGAATTAAGCAGAAAATAGTCACTCCAAAAATAGGCCTTACTATTTAAAAGAAATCAACTCCTTCAGTAAAAATTATCTTCAGAATAGATTATCTCAGTTTCCACCAAGTCTTAAAGAGCTATTTTGCTGAGCATCTCCAGTTAACTAAAAAGAACTCCAGATTTTACTTTGAGACCATCGCATTTGACAAACCAGTCTCTCAGTGTCAATAAGTTGAAGTTACTGCTTAATATATCAATTAGGAGTTTAGTTTTAGTTGTAGTCATTAAACTCTTACAAAGACCACTTTAATTTTCTCACAGAATTTTAACTTTTTCTATTTTTTGAGCATTTAACTGGCAGCATGGTGGTAACGAATATGGAATTACTCTCAATGCAATTACCAAAATTACATTGCTATACAAAATGCTCCAATCATGCCTTAGGTTAGAGAGAGAGATTAAAGTCAGTTTTCACGCAGTCTAAATAGTAAAGGTAAACTTAAAAAAAAAATTCTCTTCCTCACCGAGTCTTTTGAAACAATCCACCTTACCTGCAGAGCTTCTGGTCAAACGCATACAGCCATGCACCTTTTCAACCTGAGCTATGTGAATTGGTACTGCAACTTCCATCTGCAAGCATCATTTGTATAATGCAGATGTATAATATTTTCTGGAGACAGTTTTGTTTTTTTTTTCTAGAAACGGTGAATTATATGGCACTGTAAACCCCACTTTGGTTTCATCATGGAAAATGCTAGACTCACTCCTGTATTTTAATACAAGTTCTAGACATCCACACTGTCTTTCTGTAACAGCGTGGCTTATTTTCAGTTGTGTGTTGGCACTCCAGGGAAGATGAACAGAATTGAGGTTTTTTTACATTTCAAAGGAGAAATATTGTTATTTATGATGGGGGGGTGGGTGTCCCTTCTAGGGCTATTGTGAAGTTGGTTTTGCTCAGTGTTTTTTGTAAGGGATTCCCTATTTACACATCACTTTATTCTACCTAAATAGTATTGTTAGATTATAAATACAAAATCTACTTTGGCACATCAATAAAAAATTACGTCAATAAAACAGCAAATGATGAAAATAAGCCAGTAGTTTGTCTCCAAAATTACAGAGAAGGAGAGATGACAGTCATGAGAGGTGGACTGGTGCAGAACAAAGAACAGGATGATGCAGAGAAATATGTTCACTTAAATACACATGTAGGATGCCTAGATACTACTTTGATGAGACTAATAAACAGGCTGGGGAAAAACAGAAGGCAGAACTACACTCTGTTTTATCTACATCCTTTCACAGATTTCTTTTTCTCTTTTTCAAGGAGCCTAAATAACCTACCAGTTATGAACACCTTCCCATTTCTACCTCTACCCCCAACTTTTCTTCTCCCAACAATGATTACTCATGTTCTTTTTTCACTAAAGCCTGCTATATAAAAGAATAATTAGAAGTCCCAGTTCTAAATTAAGGGACAAGAGGACTAAAGCCATTTTATATAGCTTCAGTACCTCTTCTCTAGGTTAAGCTCTTCTCTTTCCCTGGTTGCCTTTTGCTCACTTGAAGGCTTCTTTTTGTCAGCAGGTATTAGTCTATATATGCTGTCAAAATGCTGCGTGAAATACTCTATAAATAGTTAATGCCACATTTTATACAGCATGAAATATATACTTAGTGTAAGCATTATTCCAAAACAGATACCCTGCCAGCACTCCTCTCTACTAGCTACCTGACATTATACCATACTTAGAGCTCTTGAACTCGTAAGTCATTGTTTTCCAGTTGAACAGAGACCACACAAAGGACAAACAAGATTAATGATCTGGCCTAGTCCTCTGCTCTAAACAGAAGTAAGCCTCAAGCTCCTTTTTTTTTTTTTTCCTCTTTCTGAGTATAAGGTCTACAAAGATGTGAAATACTGTACAAGAATACGTATGTCTGAGAAGACAAGAGGTTAAGTGGTCCTTGGCATACGAGCCTTTGAAGTCCACCCTCAGCTCTTCAGCCTCACTGCTGCTGCAAGGCAGGAGCTTTTCAGCAGACACACGGATGTACTCACTAATGCAGGATCAGACTCGTGTTTCTCTGTCTTTCTCTTGTCTTTTCCCTTTGAGTGCACGAGAAATGCTAGACTTTTCAACATGTACACACAGGCCCTTAATAATGTATGCTCCATACATCACGCTGTACAATTCAATTTATATTATCTTATTAACTTTTTTTTCATTAATTAGTTTTGTATTTTCACTCTTTGGTATTCCGTAAATATCCTTCAACATGAGAAAAGGCCATAGGAGATTCAATACAAAGATGCATAATAAATGTGCTCACAGTAACCATCCTCTGTACGTCTTAATTACAGAATATTTTCACCAACATCTTTTAACCTTTTTCTACAAGAAAATCTTTACTCACCCTTGCAGCCCTGCTGACTATTTTACAAGTATGAAGGGACTGAGCAAAGATTGTGCTCGTAGCAGGGCAGAAATTCATGGGACTTCCTTGCCCCTGGTGCATGTCTGCAACTATTTCACAGCATACTGAGATAAGTACACATATGAACCCCTCCCACATTTGGAAAACCCTAACCTACGTTTTTTTTCCAATTGAGCAATATAATTAAATATAATACCCTACAAAAACTAATTATTATTTCATATGTATATTAATATGCCTCTTATGTATTACCTTTTTTAAATTTTATTCTGAAAAAATTAGAAATAGAACCAAGAAAGCCTTGCTACTGAAAACCCCGATCCAGAGCTAATTGTCTTGTAGAACATTTAATGAGTCGTTATTCATTATGATGGTGAGTACAGGGAAGGCAGATGGCATGGTAATTTTATTGATTCTGTGATCCTACTGTAGCTTGCTGATTAAATAGGATTGAACACCACAGTTACTGTGGCCAGAATTACATGAAATTCTGTTTTGATTCAAGGATATCAGAAAGTAACTTTCAGATCGCACTACTGGAGAGGCCTGCTGAACCTGAAATGACACTAACTGCATTGTGTTTGTAGCAACAGAATATGGCATGCAGTCTTCCAGGATGTACATTTCCCAACTTGCATTGCCAAATTATTTCCACTGAAGTTGCTCTATTAATTACTGTATTATATTTAGTTCTTGATTTTAAATTGCAAGTGTTATTTTTTACTATTAAGTTAGATTCACTTCTAATCTTCTCATTTTTCTTTGTGCTTTTAAAGCATCTACTGGCCTTATCCAAGAACGATGCAAACATCATAGAGTTTTGTAAACTTATTGTACTATGCTTTGATACATCAAAGTGTGGGATTTAGTTGGCTTTAGTAATAATGATGACATGATCACAGTTGTTTTAACAGAATTTATCACTCTACCAAGGTGGTTTTTTTTGTATTAACCAATATATCAGCAGAGCTGTATGAAGACCTTGAAGGAGGTCTTGGTCTTTCCACTGCTGGTAATTCATTGGCACCTTTTTCTGCATTAAGTAGTTTATATATTATCCTCTTGCTCCTCTGGGTTGTTTGTTTTTTTTTTTTTTTTTTATCTTGTTTTTTTCAATACCCTTCGAGATGTATAATTTAGTTCTTTCTAGAGGTCTGGTTGCAGCTGCTCTCATTATTAAATCTCCTTTGATATTAAGAAGAGTTTAAACTATTTAAAGCATGGGGTCAGCCACTACAGCAGTAACAGATGATCTCTAGCTTCCAATGTGTCATAACAATCTGTAAGACATATATGTACATTGTGTGTTATAATCTGACCACAAGTGCTTGAACAAGTGATTTTTCTGATATGCACATACTTTGATGCCTGCTTTGATATACACATGAATTCTACAAAGAATTACTATTTTTTCAAACCTTTGAATTTTGAGCTAATTACTCAGGTAAAATGCAGGCAATGGGACAACTGAAGAATGAGGAAACCACATGTTCTATCAGCTAATCCAAAACTTCCCTAATGTTTTTCATTGATCATTCTAATCTATAAAACGGTTCTAATTTCTGTCTTAATTCAAGCAAAAAAATTCATTTAAAACCAGTTATTACTCTGGAGAAGTATAATTAGATTGTTAGGATCCTCTTCAAAGAGGACTTATATCTAAAAGAATGTAAAGTCTATTGTGCTACACCTCATCTACTACAATGGTAACATTTATGGCCTTTCCAGAATTTCAGGAAGTTTAATTCTACAAATTGTTCCTTCATTGAAAAATTTCCTTTTTAAAGCATGAGTCACAATGCATAGTAGGGTTTTTTGTTCAAGAAATTTAGTTTTATCAATATTTCATCTGAATCTACATGACCAATCTGTATAAAACCTGTCTTAAACCACAGATACATTTTAAGCAGTTTAATTCTGTCAACCTAGCTGTTATTTGTGTATTTATAGGAGTAGCACTTGGAACTGAACAATGCTGTCAAAAGTACTTTCTGCAGAAGTAGAGAGCACTGAAATCTCCATTGGGACATATGGTCTCTCCTAGAGAATTTTTTGCCTTGCATAGCCTTTGGCCAAAGCCCACCATCTGTAGTTTCAACTTTTCTTCCAGATGCTGATAAAGGTGAAGTATAGAACATATGCTGAAGAAAGAGCAACCTTTAGTTGTTGGGTTTTTTAATATTCAGAGACATTTTTCAACAAAATAATTGTTAATATTTACTTGAAAACAAGTAAAGCTCATGTTTGAACAAATTCAGATCTTAAAAACAAGGGAATAAAACTCTAACAACTCCAGTAGAGTGTAGACTAGCTCTTTGTGGAAAGAATTAGCTTTCTTGGTTTTGGAGAAAATCCAATGCAGAACAGTACAGGCATTTCTTTCTTATACTTCAGGCATATGTATATAAGAAATGAAACCCATGATCTCTCATTGTGAACTGAGAATCAGTATCATCGACGTATCATTTAAACAAATATGTTTGACAAACCATCAGTTTTATCCTAGAATGATCCCAATGAGCTTGAAAATAGTTATATGCAAGTAACAGGGGATTCTAAAATTACTTAGCAAGACATAATTACTGAACATAGTACTTCCATCCACCTAAATATCATTGTTTTAACCTATCTGAGGTCATGAGGGAAACCAACTGCATAGCAAACATATGTCCGCTGCACAAAGCTTCCACATCATTTCAAATAACTTGGCACAGTTCACAGCATCTGCTCCCAGGAAGCCCAGGAAAGAAGCAGCAGGTCGTGCTGCAGGACAGGAATGAAGTGCATTAGTAGAGCTACAGGTATGCCAACAAACTTGCATAATAGATTCTGCCTAGACTGGATGGTTACATACGGTGAAGGCAGTCCATGAGTTCCAAAATTCATTACACACAAGAAAAAATGATTATAGCAATATAATCTAATGTAATCTAATGGTTGAATCAGCATGGTTGCACGCCTTAAGCATTTCTATTTGCTTTTGACCCTGAACAAAGTGCAAGTTGTGGGACTAAAAAATTTAGATATTTCTAAACAGTAAAAGGCTGTACAAACACTATAATAACAACAGGAGGAACAGTATTTGAAATACAGTCTGCAAAGCTGATGGAAGGTAAATAATAAGAAGACAGAGCAGAACAGGAGGATGTAATACATGTAAAAAAGAGGTGCACTCTTTCATAGATTTAAAAACTTTCAAAATGACACATCTGCTGTGCTGTTGAACCCAACTCCTGTTTCAAAAAGCCTATTCCCTCCACGTTTTACACACAGCAAAGAACAGAAATTACTTTTTAAAAAACCTGTATATAGTAAACAGAAGCTGATTATGAAGTAACTAGATAAATACTTTTTTACTGCCGAAAAACACATCACAGGTAAATTTGAAAACAACAGAAAAAAAACCCATTTTAAGCTCCAATTTCAACAATTACTTTTAATTTCCTTTCATAATGTTTTTCCTTGTTGTAAGACTATAAACACCTTTGTTTCTTTTTCATTTCCTTAAAACATGACCAGGGAATACGTTAAACATCCTTCCTCTCTCATTGCTCTCTTCAGAGCACTTGCATTTATATACTTCTTCCAGGAAATGTGTTTGACAAAGCATCAATAACACTGTTATTTTCATAGCACTTCAAGAAATGATATTCTAAGCCATAAACAGCATTTGAAGAACTAAGTCCTCATCTCAGGGGGAAAAAAAATAGAAAATAATACCCCTTCTGCCAAAAAAACCCCCAAACCCAAACAACTAAAAGACCCAAATAAATAACAGACAGTAATCATGCCAAAAGAAGAAAGAACACTCAACTGAGCATATTTCCAACATAAGTCAACTGAGTTTGCCCTCATCATCATCACTCAAAACCTTTTAATCTCTTAAATGGATTTTTGAAGGTTAAAAGGATATCTTTTTGGCTCTTCATAACAAAAGTTAGGCTTAAAGCATATGTTCTGGCTTATAGGAGCATTTTGGGCACATACCATCCGTGCAGCGCCACGTTACTTTGTTGTCTGAACTTTGTTATCACGACCATTTTGTATTGTATCACCGTAGGCAATTATTTAAAGGATTTTTAAAAAAATGTATTTAGGTACCTCCTGTTTAGGAAGTATTTTATAAGAATGGCTGTAATTGTTTTGTACAATAAGCTAGCATAGACCAGATAAAGGTAGATTGCCATGAGAAGTGCTTCCAGATGATGCAAATGCTGCTTTAAAGTGAGCTGGGATCATTTCCAAAGTGAACACCTTCCTGATGAAGCAGACACACTCACTCACACAATCCCAGGCTTCATCCTACAGGCATTCTGGGAAATAATAATAATATTTTAATTGAATTCTGGACATTACAGCACTGGGATTCATGGTGCAAAGGAACCTCACTAGAAGTTAGTGCACTAAACATCAATTTGAACTGAGAACACTCACTGGTATTCCCTATATAGCCTCATTTACAGCAACTTGAACTGAAGCTGTAGAAGTGGCTGCATATGAAATTTTTTTGCCCTGAAAGACAATGTTGAAGCATATTGGTATGCACATGTATTGTTTCAGGGAGTCCTAATGAGATGCCGTTGTACACTAGCCTAGTTTGATGAGTGGGAATTTTTTGGGGATAGCACATCAAATTCCAAACAAAAGTTCCTCATTAAACATTGACCCTAAACTTAACATCATCTTAACTGAGTAGATCCTGGTATTCACCTGCTGTGCCATTATTTTGGATCTGTGTGGGTGCATTTGTCCAAGGGGGGTGGGTGCATTGCACAAGGACAGATGTGATGGTCACCAACATGAGCCTTACCTGACTGACCAGGGGGTGGGACTCCTGACGATCCTCTGGGCAGACATAAAAATACTGTGAGGACCGCAGCTCTGTTTCCTGAACACGGCTCAATGGCAATCGGTTTCGGAGCACCCTGAAAAAGGAAGATAACTATGTAATGTCTGAGATTTCTACTACATTTTTGTTTGTACATCTTTAATTTATTTTGAGGTTCACTGTAACAATAAGAAGATAGTTTTCCCAATTAGTTATTTCCATTTAAACAGATTGTCCTGCCCATGTTAACTGATTTAAAAATGGGCTTTAACAGCCCACACCACAAATCTAACCAAACAGAAAAAATGAAATGATCATAAAGACAACAAAATTATATTTAATTTTACAGCTCACTAAACATAGTGATATCAACTTCTTAAAGCTTAGAAAACAGCAAAGCCTTTTGGTATATGTACTGGTGCCTGAGAATTTCCCCTAATAAGTAGCACCCATGTGAAAGAACTGTGCTTCAACAGCACCCATTACCTAGTCCTCCTAATGCCAAAACCATAAAATGAGAGCAAATATATATTATATTCACACATATAAAGATAGCCAATCCCCCTTGATTTTCCCAGACCAGTAACTCTGCCTTCTCTGTGCCTGTCCTGATAAGCAAATGACTGATTCAAGGCAGGACCTTCCTGAGTTATTTTGCATACACAGAAAACAGGTGCAGTGTTACTACATTTAAATAGACTTAGAAACTCTCTGAAAATGTTCCTCTTGTGATTATCATCTTACTTTTTCTTATATGAACCTACGATAATAGTGTTTTTGCTGGCAGCAGATATGTGCTGTTCCCAGGCACCTCTATCTTATTAGCTACATAGATATTCTAATTTGCAGTTAGCTTTCGACTAAATGGTTTCTGCCATATTGTTCTTAAGTTACCAAGACTGAGGACACTATGAGCTGGAAAAAAGCAAAGCAGTCTACAAAGCCATAGAATAATAAGATTCTAATATGAAAATTCGCAATGTTTCCATATTTACATGTTTCCATATTTTGTGCTCACTAAGAGATAGGCATTTCATTTTTGAGAGCTTAAACATTTAGTCAAGCACTATAGATATTTCTAAAAACATTAGGTCAAAACCAGCATAAGAATTTATTTCTTTTTTTTTTGTTTGTAATTTTTTAGAATGTGTGTCATGTTGCAAGGCAAAATATGTTTGATGTTTTGATTCAAAATTCAAAGCCATAAAACTTTCCATTTACATACAAAATGCAATGTATATATAAATGTCAACTGATTCAAGTATGCTAACAAAAATGACAGTTTAGCCAAGTTAAATACACTGCAAAGTACGAGATATAAAGAAAACAAAGGCACTTCCATCATGTAAAACAATTATTTTCTATTTTTCTACCTCCGAGTAACCAACATTTATTACTGCTCAGTGAAGATACGGAAACAGAGAACAGAGCAAGACATTGAACAATAGGTAAATATACTTTTTTTTTTTTTTACTTCATGGTCATATTTGACAGACACTTCTGTAGATTCTTTTGAGGCAATTGTATTAAAATAACTTGGGAAGGAATGTTGTCTAATTTAAAATTACTATGACATAATGAATGACAACTTATATTCACTAAAAACTTACCAAGTTTTGTAACAGAAAACCTCTAAAACTTCAGCTAAAACCAATAACTTTTTAAAAGACAACATAAGAAAATATTATCTAAGCTGGGTGTACCGCATTTGTAGTATTTAATAATAATTTTTTGCAATGCATTGGCTCAATGTAGGCTAAAGGAGCAGATGAAGAGAACAGATTCTGAACTTGTGTAAATTGGTGTGTATCTGTTGACTTCCATTATCAGCAAAACATTTAGACGGGCGTTGCTGGGTGATGTGGTTCTATACTAAAAGCAATGCACAAAAGGGGGAAAACAGAATAAGAACCTTGCCGATATTAGCAGCATTTATTGCACGTGCACAAAAGCAGTACAAGTGGATTATTGGAAAAAAAATGGTGTGGGAAGGTTTTCTAATTAAGGTTTCTTTGTCTTATGTACATTGAAGGGCAACGTAAAAAATCTACAAAAAAAAGGTAATTTTTCTGGTTGTAACATTGCATAAAGAAAATGGTCTTGGTAGGATCATTCAGATTAGCAGCTAATCTGTGCCCTGGGCTGTTGAAATCTAATCAGACAAGCGTAGGCATAGAATAATATAATATAACACAGAACTGACAGCAGCCTAGTGTAGGTGTCTCTGATTACCTCTCCCACTGTTACACGCTTTTGTTTACTCCTACCTGTTGCACTTTCAGCTGTCACAATCAAAGGCTTCCCAACTATCACATACTTACAGCACACCTTCCCTTGGACCTAAATACATGGCCCCTTATTCCAACACCTATGTCTCTCTTCTCCAGCCATCCAGACAGGAATGCAGCTCCATGCCAGCTAAGTTCATCTCACTTTCACCCTGTGCTTCCTACTTCACTCTGCACTGGCCCTACTCCTGCAACCACAGGGCAAAATGGACTGTCAAGCCCTAGGCAAGTTCCTGCAACTGGAGGTGTGAACGGAGCAGACCAGGTGCCTTTTGTGTCTATGGACAGAGCATCATAAATTGTGGAGGTGGTTAGTAGATTTCCATGCACTCATCGATATAATGAGTAAATTTTACAAATAAATACCTTTGCATGAGGTGTCATGGACCATCTTCCACTAGAACAGCACCTGAATCTTTATACAGCATTTATGATTAAAAGAGTTGGTATCACTAATACAAGCAATAGAGCATTTAAGTTATCTTTCCTGATTTGTCACAACGGTACATCAAATAACATGATTCTTTTCTATTTGAAGAGGCAGGCAAAATGAAATCTTCATTTTAAAATGTAATTCGGAATACAGTTTATGCAGACACACAACTGAAAGGAATGAATTCTCCATTATGCCTTTTAATTTGGTGAATAATTACTTTATTACAAATCAAAATGATGATATTTTCTATTGCTGTGTAATATAAAACCTTTCATTAGCAGGCTCTGTCCTTTTCTGTTTGAAGTTTACACTGATGCTTTTCAAAACACAATTGGAGGAAATTATTTCTGATAAATATTTTTCAGAGGACCTCATTCAAATCCCAAATACAGTAAGTATTCTCTATTTGTGCTTATAAAATATAGAACTTTATAACTGAAAAAGTAGATGTATTATCTTACTTCATATCAGACAGATTCAGTAGCAAAAAAACCCTATGGAAGCATAGAGCAAATGATAATAATTTAGATACCCTGAGGTTTGTCAGTTGTTTAAAGATAAATACATAACCATGAATCAAAGTTATTTCGCAGTGACATAACATGTTCTTTCAAATGTGCCATTTATCATGCATTTTCCACAGGTTTTTTGAAAGAGATAAGGCACATGGGTACATGTCTGTTTGCCCAAAGCACTTAGCTACCATGATTTACTTGCTAGAATTATCTTTTTTTCCCCCCTGTACAGAAAGTGATTTATGTTTTTGCCACAAAGCACAAACGACAATCACAAAGTTAATAAAACTTTATCAGTGGACAACAGAATAAATACCTCTTTATTTAACAACCTTTTACGCTTATATTCTCTTTCTTACACACACTGACAGAAAGAAGTATGTCAGTTGGGAAGGTGAAAAAGAAAGGGCAGGAAAACCAGGAAGGAATAAAAGCGGTGAAAGAGCATATGTTATTGATAGTGAGAAATGAAGAGTAAGTCAGTGGATGTAAAAAGAAAAAATAAGTGGAGAGGGTAGGGAATAAAATAGAGAATTTAAAAAAAAAGAGAGATAAGGTTTTATCCACAACTTAAATGTATAGTTTATATATGTTTATTCACAGAAAACAAGTATCCAAACAAGTATCCTGGATTTTAATGAGAGAAAACATTCGCCATTGTTTCTGAAAATCCTACAAACTTAACCAAAGTCCAGCTGCCTGGGTGAGTTTCTGAGGAGTTACCAAGCATTGGGAAGATTCTTTACTCACTTTTCATCTGTTTCTATAACAAATTTAGGCTGGATTTTTCTTTTTCCTAGACAAAGGACAGATGACAATACTACCATTACTGTAATAAATATATATGTCAGTGTATGCCCTATTCATACCTGTATTAAAAATTATTTCTAAGTAACAGCACATCTACTTTATAATGACAATAAAGTGACAAAACAGGTTTATTTTTTAATTTATTTAAGCAACAGAAAACTCATCAAATCTTGCATTGTGTTATTTGGCTGTTAAGGAATAACACAAATGAGCAGCTTTAAGAGTGCAGACCGAGAAGTGTATTCTGTCACTCGTGGTGGGCAGGACAGGCAACAGAAGGCAGCAGCATGAAGAGGTGAGAAGAGCAAGAGAACACAATGATGACTAAGGGGATGTTAATGGATCTGCTATAAGGGTTCAGAATCTCTTTGGGGGAAACACACCGAAACACATCATCAATTTGTATCTATCAATGAAAATATTTAATATTTTGAATACGGGAAGATGCAAAGTGTGAAGTGTTTTGGCTCTATCTGTATTCCAAGAAGCAGTGTCTCACAGAAGTGCCATAAACTTTGGATTTTCAGTACTAAGTACTATCTCTATATATTTTATGCTCCGCATTATAAGCTAGGTGCATCCAATTTTTAAAAGTGCATTATTATACCATAAGACAAATAGATCACGTAAGACTAAATGGCTCCAAACTCATGCCAAAAAAGCAATTAGAAAATTGAATCAAGGAATTAAGGATTAATGTGAGCATGTTACACCTGTCAGCAGTAATAAGTATTTTGACAAGAACAGAATAAAGTTTGACAGTGTGCACAAATACAGATCTGATATATAAATCAAGTATTAAAATGCAAACAACTATGTATTAATCACTGTAATGTTTCCTAACTAAAATGGTCTTAGTACTGCTTACAAGAATTCATTATAAATAAAATTTCATCTCTTCTTCTTATAAAAACAGCTTGACATATACTTTTTGTTTTTAGTAATAAATGATGCCAATTTTAACTCAGTTTTTAATCACATTATTAAAATAGAATTAATCTGGTAAATTCCACATAAACTAATTCTGACGGCTTGGCAAATAAACAATCAAATCTGTTGTTGTGGCAGGATTAGTACCAGACTCAGAATGTGAACAGCCACTTTTCTGGAGTTCAATGTGCAAGACTTGAGAGGGGAAAAAAGAAAAGAAACAAGACTGTGTCCTCTGAAGAGGTAAGGAAAGTAGAAAAGGAGGAAATGTAAAATTTAACCTGTTATATTACAAGTACTAACATCTTCATTTTCTCTCAGCTTCAGGTTCTTTTCCCGAATTCTTTGGTCATTTTCTGAGTTTCTTCATTTATTTGTGACAAGCAAGTCTCAGATTCAGAAAAGCACTGAACTACCCAATTTGGATTTTGGTTAAATTCAGACACCAACATGCAAACTCAAGTACATCAAAATACCCTGTTAATCTTAGTTTCAATGTTCAAAATCTTCCAATGGCTGAAGCTTTCCTCTACTTGCCCGGACACCTCCTGGTCTCTCTTACACTCACTCAGGATTCACTGGCATTCCTGCAGCTGCCCTGCATATAGAGCTTGACCTAGGTAGCTGTTTTCAAAACATGCTAACAAAATTAGACTTTTACAATATAGTTGTGGCCACTCTATTTTAAAACACAGTTGAAAGCAGAGGCAGGGAGCTCTGTTCTTTGTGGAAACACGATTAATCCCGGTTTTTCTACTGTGCTTTTACTAAATGCTTGTTTGAGGTGAAATACTCTGACCTATAATTAAAGACGCAGAGTAAAATGCTGTGATTGCTTAGACCATTTTTGGTGCAGTAAAGGCAGACTTTTCAGCAGTGCAAAGGAGGAAAAGAAAATTCATCCTCTCAGAATTCCATTGATGTCATTTGGTGGGAGCTTTTTTGGCCATTTTGCTGGAGAAATTTCAAATGGCCCTAGCACAGCTCTTCTGCCAATAGAAGGAAATGGGAGACACCCCGCTGTAGACAATCTCCATCCTAACCCCCACCTGATTTTTTTCCATGGTCATTAGCCAAGAGACTCAAAACCAACAGTAATGTCAGATGAAAGAAGAAACTCTATCTGGTCTCCTCAGCAGAAGCCCACTGCTTTGATGGCACCCACTGCCGCCCTGAGGAGAACCTGGCACTTCTTCCAGAGTGCTGAAACTAAGGCAATGCCTCAGACAGAAACAAAGACTGTAGTCAGCACTGCTGTTTTCTTAGACCACCAGCATTATAGTGCACTTCTATCCTAAATGTTGGATACCTATTAACTAACACTCATTAACATACTTTTGCATATGAGGATCCAGCCTACCCAAAAGTTTTTGACAATATTCTCCACAGATTTATTCAATGAGTAATGAGCTTTAACGACAGTGCAACAGGAAAAAAAAAAAAAAAGCTTTCATCAAATATTATTTGTGTGCCAGCAGAAATACGCTTTAGGAAATACTGCAACAGAATAAATAAGCAAGGCTGGAGTCCCGACGGTTGCTTTGTGGCTGGCAGAGGAAACACCAGTTCTTCATATGACCCTAGGGTTTTACTGAAATTATAGGGATCCACTAAAGATTTTAATTTAATCCATCCCATAATGTTCCTCTCCTGCAATTAGTGGGTGGAAAGCTTTACCTCATTTAAACCTACAAGAATGGCCCAGAGCCTGAGTGTCCTCAACACTCTGGGCTTCTGCACAGCACCTTCTTTCACCTGGGGATTTCTCAGTGATTTCTAACTTGGGTTAAAAAGGTCCCACTAACCCATGTGAGGTACATAATCACATTGCCTACAGCAGTAAAAGCTAGGGAATATTTTGGAATACCTTGCAATTCTTCCACCTATACTAAAAGAGACTTGAGTTAGCCGCCTTGGTTCTATGACCGAGTCATCCAGCCAGCACTCATTTACTGGGAGGGCTCTACCAATGCTACTTGCCCTCCAGAATGAACCAGTTTTCCCTGAAAACTTCTATAGTGTCCAATGGAACCAAGACCAACAAGCTCATTGAGAATAAAATGCAACCTGACCAAAATTATGCTAACATTTCTTATTAGAGAATTTTTTTATAGTGAATTCTATTTCCACAGTAATTTTGCCCCATTGTTTTAGAAAAATATAAATCTCAGTTAATTTCCTTGTTTCAAAATAACCGTGAAAATCTTGAATATACCAGTACATTATTTTCTATAAGAAAAACAGTGGGAATTTACAATAAAAAGAACGCATTATGATTACCGAACTGTGATTACGGCCTCAGTGAGCAAAACACATTGTTATCCTTCAATTTATTGTCTTACCTCTCTACCTCAACTATATCAATAAGCAGTGACAGGCTGCATTATTTTTTTCAGTCTTTTCTGAGTAGAAAGTGATTGTTAGTTACCAAAGATTATGTGCTGATGTTAAATTTACATATGAAAGTGTTTATGCTCAGAATAGTCATATTTTTATTATAAGAGCTATATTTTTGCAACAAAGTCACTCTCAGTTAATCTAGTAAGAGATCTCATTTCAAAACCCAATACTATGTCATATAGCATTTCATCAGCAAGAGAGTTATGAATTGACATTCTGATTAAAACTGATTTATTAAGACAAAGCTGTGAGAAACACCTGCAGATGGATTAATTTTCAATGGGGTTTCCAGAAAGAACTCCAAGTCAGGTTTTGCATTCAGCTTTCATCCTACTGTCTAGAGGTTACTTTTTCTGAACTCTGACACTAGTGTGAACCATCCTGCAGTTTTCTTGACTTTCACAAGTGGCTGAACAGAACACAAGACATTGAAGTTAAATCAAAATATCAGGCAGCTGCAAGGCACATTGCATTTCTTTTTCTCTGTGTCCCGGTATGCAGTTTTCTGTTTCTTCATTCTGTTAAATAAACTTGGTTTTACTTTAGGGTTCCATCTTGCCCACTAACAACTAATTTCAGGTTAATTTGGAAAACACTGAATATAACTTAAAACGGATGGTGTGTATAGTAGTTGTCCTGGCTGACTGCCAGAGTTATCCCCAAGAGCCTCCAGAACATTCATGTATGAGTTTGATTAAAGGCTGGCAATGTGAGCATCCAGTGTGTGAAAAGAAATGTATCTTGGCAGCAGCTAGCTAGATGCTGTTGGGAAAGGCACCTGAGACCCTATGTCTGTGGCATACACCAAGCATCAT
The DNA here is from genome assembly GCA_011057875.1 of Pterocles orientalis. NCBI lineage: Eukaryota > Metazoa > Chordata > Aves > Pterocliformes > Pteroclidae > Pterocles > Pterocles orientalis. Next base: position 2,744,628 of record WKFP01014822.1, on the reverse strand, counting down.
GTATCCCCAGACACTTTTCCTGTAAATTCTTCCTATTGCCATTTCAAACTCTGTAAGTCAAAGTGGTGGTGTGCAGTGAAGGGATGCTAATGGGCACTTGTTTCCCAGATGAGTATATGTGGTGGATCTCCAAGGATTAGAAACAAGAAGTGGAGAATTCTGTTGTTCCTTCACAATTTAACCTTAAAGCCTGGTCTACAAAAACTCGCATTTTATGGGTGACAAATTACTGTCAGTCCAGTACTGTTTGAACTTGGGCTGATCACTTAAGACCAGATGGTCACTCCCATATATCAGGGGGTTAACTTTACCCCAGGCTGCCTGGCAGGAGAGGACATGGTCCCTCCAGAGACACTACTAACTTTTCAGAGTGGGAAAGATGAAGCACTAGGTGCAGTTCAAATTCTGCCTAACTTACAGGCTAGCGAGGGGCTATGGTGGCAGGCAGGGGCATGCTGAGCTAGGGACGAGCACAGTGCAGGTTACCTTCCTGGAGAGCAAGCAAACTGAGTCAGCTACAGATTTCTGAAATGTCCGTGAGGTTGATAAACTTGAGCTGTCCTCCCACTTGCTTGGGGTGGGTCATAAAATTTCAAACTGTTGTTGTGACAACGTGTCTCGGACAGAAGTCAAAAAGTTCTGACTAGCAGGTGCCTTTTGTGACCACAAAGATCTCATTCCAGTAGCTGTGAAGCATTGTAGAGTCATTAAAGACAAAGTTTGATTATTATTTAGGAGATCTATTCCAGACTTGAAGGTTAGGAAAGGCAAGTGTCCTGTAAATTATTATGCTGTATTTTGCATTTCTTGCAAAATTGGAAAGAAAGTATAGTACACCATATGTCATCCAAAATACACTTTTAGTGAACTTTTCTTCAGCAATGCCTTTTAAAGTTCTTTTGTAACCTCCTGGCCACATGCAGGATGCCTAGTGAATGACAAATTAAATCATTTATACCTGAAATTGTAATAATAAAAAAGAGAACTAAATCAAGACACATTGTGAAAACTAGCTGTCAGCAGAAGGGATTAAAGTGCAAACCTGGCAATATTCTTAATGCAGGAAAAAATGCTAATGGCACCAGAATAACGAATTGCTTTCTATCATGACAACTTACACAGATCACAGCCTACTGAATGCAGGGAAGACACGAACCGAACATCTGAAATCATGACATAGCTTTTATTTTGATTGTCCTTGCCATGGTCCAAGGACAGCTGTAAAATGTGTACACCATAGCCAAAACTACTCTGAAACAAATTATCCCTATTAAATATTCTTAAGTCTATAGAAGTTTTCATCCTAGTCACTGTATGTGGATAGTGTGGATAAGATCATAGGTGCTCCAGCAGTAGGAAGAAACAATAGATGACTTCTTTATCCCAAGGAAAAGGCATATGATGGCAGCAACAGGGAAGCTAGTTTTGCTGTATTATATAGTAGCAGCAGCAGCATGTGTTAAACTGATGAGCCATTTTGGCAGTAGTTGCTACCAAGGAGGTGGAAAGGGAGAGGGCAGGCTGGCAGGCTTGTGAAAGCACAAACCAGACCTTTTAAAGGTGTTGCATTTCTCACCCTCCTCTCTTGAGGGCCTCCATCATCACTCTGCCCATTGATCAATCTAAAAGTATAATTGGGTACAGTTTTTTGCTTGAATCTTACAAATTAATTCAAATCTCAAATATCTATGAGATAATCCTCAACTGCCTTTATCAACACAACACTTGAGGAACAGCAGAACTATGCTGATTTATACCAGCTGCAAACCTGACACTATATCGTTAATTTCTTAATAGTGTCCTTGAAAAATCCTGCAAGTAAACTCAAACTCAAGTATTATCACTTTAAGTTGCTTTCCAAGATGCTCGCCATCAAGACTGTTAGTGCTTACAGTGCTCACAAACATATTAGGAACTTCACTGAAGATGCTCAAGAAATTAAACTTACAGGATCTAATCTGACAAATAATTACACACATGAGAATTAGTGCTTGGAGATACTGCTGCACTAAAGCAAACAGAATTACTCACATGAATGAAAACACTTACGCACGCCACTCATGTTAGCTTAACATGACTGACGGAACATTTCTTTTAAAAAGAGGCAAGTTTTTTTTTAAAAAAACAAAATAGGAAAAAGTCTGCTCCTTTAAAGTCTTGTAAAATGTGCATATATTTTACTAAACCAGGAAAGACCTACCGTATAAATTATTTGCTGAACTTGGATTTGCTGAATCTCACTTATTTATTCTTCTTAACATGAACAGTAATATTTTTATTTAGAAAGTACCATATTCCAAGCCTGCTTAGCACCTTGAGCACTGATAAATGAAAATGTGTTGTATGGAAACATAGTCCAGCTCACCTTACACTTCTGTTCCATGTGTGTTTCCTAGGGCACAGCAGGAATTTCTAATTATTTTGTATTTTATATTTACAGTTTATATTTTACATTTTTTTTAAATTTTCTTCAGTAGGGTCACCAACAATGAAAATCACTATTTACATCGAATTCTGTAGTCCCCATCCTTATTGCATGAAAGTACAGAAAATCTTGTTATTTTGCTTCAGGAAATGTTCTCACTTTTAAATTTTACATCGTAAAATTTAGCAACAGTGATAATGCTTGAAACATCTTTTCTTCAAAAGATACACCATTTTCACAGCAGATTGACCATCTTTTTTTTTTAAAGAGTTTCCTTGAAAATTCACAGATTTGTGAACTTTTCATTGGAGTTTGCTCCAAATCCCTACATTCCATGAAGGTTTCTACTCCGCCTCATATATTTTTCATACCTAACCAAATGATTTATCTTCTAGTTTCGTAGACCTTTATCCACTGCCAAGAGTAAAACAGAGGAATGCTTGTCCTGTACTCCAGTTAACAGAATGGTATAAAGCATTTCATTTTGTACTATACATAAACTCTATTTTATTTTATTGGTGATTGTTATTAGGCTATTGAGGCAAATCTTGCATTTTACCATTGCTTTCTAATTCCTCTTCCCATTTCCCACCCCTTCCTGACACCTATCCCAGTCTTAGGGTGCTCTTTCCATGGAAATAAATGCCCCATATCAAATGCCACTGCCTAATACAATAAGCAGAAGGAGCAGGATCTTATTTCCTTAAACAACGGTTGAGATTTGAGATCAGTCATCAAGCAAATGTTATTTCTGAAGCCGAAAGTATTCATGATGAATGTTACTATAGAAACCAAGCTTTGTAAAATATTCCAAACAAACACTTCTTTATTAGCCTGTGCTGTAACTACAGCACTCTGCATTACACTGCATCCCACAGTAAGTTATCAACCGTGCACAGTTTCTCTCTGGTTATTTGCTTTCAGTACTGACTACAAGACAGGACTTCTACAGGTCTTAAAAGATAGTGTATCACAATACCAGCCATCCATAAAATGACACACACTGTACTCACTCAGCACTAAACTCCCATCTGTTTCATTTCCCCCCTCCTGTGGGCAGCCACTCAAATCAGTGTTTCCCTGTTCAGCAACACTGAAAAACAGGAACCCACTGCTAATTCCTGTGGTTAGATCAGCAGCACAAAACCAGCAGTGGTTACTAAATGCCAGCCCCAGCCTCTTTAGCAATTAAACCACTCTTCTTTCTTAGTAGACTTTGTGAAGCATGTGTGTCACTCTGAAAAAATCTTTCAATAGCCTGACATATCATAACCAGAACTTCCAGACTTGTTGATTTATTTGTTAGTCATACAAGAAGAAGAGTAAAAACCTGAATCCCTGTTCCAATTAAGTCAGTGGGACTCCAGCAGTGCAGGACCCAGGGGAGAGGGCTGGAGCAGGTCCCAGCCATCATCACTGCCAGGTGATTCAGCAACACCGCAGCCTGGACCCGTGGGAAGGGGCAGGTAAAGTCCCACTATCCCACCCTGTGCCTGGTATTTTAACCACCTCTCTCTCTCTTGCTACAATTAAACTACCTACAGAGGGACAACATGGCAAACCTCTATCTGAAGTCAAGCAGGTGAAAGCTGGGTTGTTATTACACATGGAAAGGAAAACTGTATTTAAGGCTATGCAAGGAAATTAGAAGGAATTTTACTACAGAATGAATGCAATGTGGATGTTGGAAACATTCCTTCTCTGAGGCCTTTCTGTCTCCTTTCACAGAGAAATAGTTAGAAAGGATAAAATACTCCTTATATTTTAAAATACAGAGATGTCCAAGACAGGTATGGTAGCAACTTATGATTATTAAAATTCCAAAGTTGTTTTCATTCTCAACTTATTGTCATGTGCTTTTAATCTCCTTTAACTTTCTACATTGTGTTTCTGTTCAAATGGGACAGTTTTGCTTAAGTCTTTCAGAAACTTCTCAGCTGTCTTTGAGATGTGGGACAATTAGCATTTTTCCTATTATCAGTTCTATCCGAGGTTTACAATTTAATTTAAAACTTGGCCTTGACTATGGTACCATTGAGGATTCCTGCTTTTCATTACTGTAAAACAAAAGTGTTTTAAAATACAGTGATACAATCAGAGCACAATTAGATTTCCGTAAGAACACACAGAAGTATGGAAGCACATGCGCCACTGATATCTATTTTAATGCACAATACTGCCATAGCAAAAGAGCACAACTAAGGAGCCGGTTAAAAATTTTAGTTGTGGTGATTCGTGCTGTCTGCAACAGGATGCTGAAGATAATAATAAAATTTTAAAAAATCTATAAATCATTTTAAGTGTGAGAAATGTGTTGCAAAGTATATTCCAGAAACAGGTCACAGACAAAGCAAGAGATCACAGACAAAGTGGGCATGTTTGATGGAGACAGAGTCACAATTTAGAAGTGATTGTGTGGGTCTGAATACAAAGAATGCAATTAAGGCATGGCACATGTCCTGATGGACCAACATCCTGAGAGGAAAGTGCTGTAGTTAAATGCTGTAGCTACAGGAAGGTCAAAGGTTCAGAGACCACACAAGCTATCTGTTAAACGGCAGTTACCTATGCACTATGCTCAGAACATCTTAACAGACCTTTTTTTTATGTCTGTGAAGCAGGTCATGATTTCTCCGTGGAGGAAAAGTTATAGATAGCTGGGCCTAGCACGGGCAAAGCATGCCAAATCCTCTGGATGGGGCCCTCAAGGAATTACAACAGTTAGAAATGAATCCCACTGCCTCCTACTTCCCAGTTTAATTGAGCAAGTTTCCATTTTCAGGTACATTGACTTAGGGCAGCCTTCACTGCTTGCCAATAGCAAGCCAAACACATTCCTCTTGATGTGTAGCAGCTTAGGTTTTCTAAGCGTTTTATTTTGTTTTATTTATTTTTCTTAGCTTTTTCATGCTGTATTCCATATAGAGAGGACACAATGCAGAAAAATAAAATACTTTTATACATACATCCAGATACACTACACGCACAAGTACATGCCATTATTCCTATTTGTGCTATCAGAAACCTCTGGAATGTTATGTTGAAGCAAAAATGTGAGCATAATAAAAACTATATCAAAGATCTTGAAAGAGAAATCCTCTTGAAAACCTCTGCAGTCCCAGATAGACCAGTTTCTTACAATTCTACAAATGCCAATTGAAATGAGTTGCACTAAGAGGTTCTAGAGCCATCAATATATTTAAAAATTTCATAGGTCTATTTTAGTTCTCTTTGGTCATAAAATGCCAGAACAGTTTCTACTCTCTCCAGTTCCCTTTTCCCTGATTCTTCTGTGACATTTCTGGATGACTTCCAGTTCTGATTGTTGTAAAGTCCTTGTTTTTGCAGAATCACCTACTGTTGAAATTTGCAATTCCAAACACTATCTTTTTTGGTCTGTTTATCAGCTAACACTCTTTGCTCAAGCAATCTTTGCCCTTCACATTCCAATTGGTTTTGTCCTTATTCAAACTTCTCTGAATTTACCATAAGTAATGTAACTTAAAATAGAGATTAATGTTTTTCTTTGTTTAAGAAAAAAATTATCTCTGTGTAACCTTCAGTTTTCCAAAGCATCTGAACACATACATAACAGCAAACTTAATTTGGGGGTTTTCCATTTTATCCATTTGATCTTTATATTATTTTTATTTTTACATTTTCTTTACATATTTAAAACAATTTTTTAATGTCCACATTAAAGGCCTCTTCGTATAGTTGTAGTTTTCCTCCAGTTTGCCTGGTTTTGATCATTAGAGTCTCCTAATTTTCAGTGAACTCCTGAGCAAGCTGAAGATGTTAATTGGATACAACACTTTATTTTTTCTTGTAAGAGCTTCTTATTAATGGCTGCTCATGCAGATGATATAGATGCAAATCAATTTGCATCTGTCTTTCTTAAGGAATCAGATAGGTCTCTAATTAACCATCTGCAAACAAACCCTTCTTCAGTAATAGGGTTCAGCCATTTATTGTGAGCTAGTGAAGGCTAGAGAGGGCCTTACGCTACCACTCTGTCCTGTTGTAAATACTTGACTTCTCTCAATACACAGAGAGGAACTGGAAAAAGACAACACGTGACTCACAATCTAGATTGTGGATCACTGGTTTCTCTCTAATTACGTAATTGTTATTATGAGAAAACATCAAAAATTGCAGGTGTCTGTGGTTCTCCTGAAGTGTCAGGTGGCTTAGCAATAGGAAGAGTCATGTATTCCACAGCTATAAGAATTGAGAATAATGAAGATCATACATTCCTATGATGAAAGTAATCAAGAGATAGTCTTTAAAAATAAAATTATTTCCTTGGAAAAAAATTATATATTTTTTCTGAAAAAGAAAGGAACATTAGTCTGAGTGTCTACAAAGATCCTGGTCTTCCAGAATACCAATGGTCACCCATTAGAAAGTTCCTTCATATTTTCAAGTTTTTAATCCATAACTTTATCAGTTATTTTCCTTTGATATTATTTTCAAAGCTGCTGCTTACCTAACTCTATACTGTAACACTTTCTACACTCTGCAGTGACCACAGAAATTTCTGAACAGCTTCAAGCAGAGTAACTAACCTCCCAGATGAATCCTGTCTCTCAGTGCCTCCTGTGGAGCATGCTCATCTGAGCACGCCGATGCAATGAGGATGTCCTTTTTTATATAATATGCATAGCACTATATACTTAAGACACAATATATTTTTGTATATATCCCATTCCCAGTATGCTGTTATGGACCACATATGCTCCCAAAGACTTGATGCACAGCCTCCAGGTCTTTTCATATGGGTTACTCATGGCTGTAACAAAGAGACAGACACTAAGTTATTGTCCATGCTTAAGAACAATTTCTAGCACAAAGGGAAACCGTCTTCTCTATTCTTACAAGCAGATAACCTACTGATATGTGTCAGCAGGCATTATTTTTACTGCACAGGAGCAGATCAAGGGTGCCACTCAATCATATGGAAAGGATTACAGCTACTCGGAGGCACTTCCAGTTCTGCCACCATATCTATTTCTCATCCTTCCCTGTTCTGTTCAGTACCTTACTATAACTATTGAAAATTCTGGGTTTTACTTACGTTCCTGTTAATCCACACCAAAGAAGATTTTGTGTGTTGACCACAAATACTGGACCATCTGCACAAAACATCCATATGTGTAAGTGACTGCTTTTACATAGCGTATCACAGGAGCAGAAAATATAACAATCTACGTAGCTTGGCATTATATGACTTTAGAGGCAATATTCACATTTTGATTTAGTGTTAATATCTCAGTGATAGTATTTTATACTTCCCACCAATATTTCAGCAAGGGGTCACTGTAACTCATGTTCGAAGGACTTTAATTTTTCTTTAATTGTCTAATTGAACTGTTTCGTAATTAGATCTCTACTATGTAGTCTTTAGGAGCTGAGCAGAATCATTAGGAGTTGAAAATAAAGAAATCAAATGAACTTCTTAATCACGAAAGGCTGAAAAAACCTCAAAACCTAAACTATGAAGGGAGAAAGCAGAGCCACAAATCAGAGATCTACCCTGAGGACTTTCACATTCCTTTTTCTGAAGCTCTACTTTTCTCTGACTCAACGATCCCATTTTGCTATAGCACATCTATTTCATATTGGTTGCAACAGATTGTATAATGTGAGACATCTTCTATGCAGTTTTCCAGATTCCTCTGAAAGTAGACTCATCAAATCATCTAAAAACTTGTTACCAGGGTTCTTAAATATGGCATCTACCACTGCCTTTCCTTTCCATTATCATGCACATGCATATGATTAAATTAACAGTTTCCTGTATCCCACACAGGCTATTATCATAACTGTTGTGTCAGATACAATTCATTGCACACCTCTGTACACCTGCTCCATACTTAAAAAAAACACTCTTTTGGTGTGTTAGTCTGACTTCAAAAATATCCAAATACATTTTAACAGTTGCTCCTAACTCAAAATGCCAGTACTCCTTTCTGTTCTTAGGATCTGGAGTTCATCTAAAAGCTCATAATACATATGTTTGATATTTCATTTAGCACCAGTGAGCACTCTTGGGCCTGCTATCCCTTGATCCTAGGAGCTGGAAATTAAAAGGCTGGATAACCTAAATTGGTAGATTCCCAAATTTCCGCTGAGATACCCAGCACCTGCTTCAGGATGTCAAATTTAGACTAACACAAATGAAGGAACTGGCTTCATAATCTAAGAATAGGAGAACTAAACCCATACTAGAGTTTTTAATTTCTAATTTTTTCTGCTGTGAAACATGTGGCATATGCATAATGTATGCCAGTGCGATCTACAGAGCTTTTATTGATGGTTGTTTGGTGTGATCTATATAACTCATATATTGCTCATTTATGAGTAATGCAGTCCTCCCAAACTCTTACTCACACACGTATAAAAGATGAAAACATGCAATGAATACCACTTTAGGAAGGCCACATTACTTTTGAATGTCAGAGCTTATGCAAGTCATGCTGAAGAAGGCATAACGCTAACTGACATCACAGAATTACGCACTGTAAATGCATTATGCATTATAAAAAAACAAGAAATTTGGAGAAAGAATGTGAAAATTTTCATCTCATGCTAGTTTTTGTATACTTTGGATCTAAAACTAGTGCCTTAGCTTTCATCAATTCAACTGCACAATGCTGAAAAATAGAAACCTGGACTGTAAAATTTTCTGAGTTTATAATTTAATCTAGCAGGTGTCATTTTAACTGTCTGATTTGCATTTAATAAATAAGAGGGGGTTTTATAGCATATATTTCTAGTTCTTAGATTTTTGATAGTACAACTTCCAGTATGTACAAGTGTCCAGTGCCTTCACCATCAACATCTCGGCAGCAGGTAATGATTAGGGGCAGATTTTTTCATGCTCAGTTTTTTGAATTTTGAAGAACTAAGGCTGCAAGTTTATTTGATTTTTTTTTTTTGTAGTTGGTCTAAAAATTTAAACTATCCCAAATTTTAAGAAGCTGTATTACACTGTCTCTAAAGACCTTAGATTTTCTTATTTTAATATAATTTATTTGACGTACAGGAACATAACTATATATTAAATAGCTAAGTAGTCACTGAAACATTCAGCAATAAATCAGTCTGTTATTTTATTAAAGAAGTGTTTTTAGTATATTAAATAACAAACACAAAATTTTAAATATTGATTCGTAAAGTCTCTAAACTATCCATAGACCTTTCAGTTGCTTCACAGGATATGGTTTGTAAATCTTTAGGATATACATTTTAAATTATTCATAATCAATACCGAAATCAAATTGTTGGCAGCTAACTCATTCTAAGAACTGCAGCCATGCGATTCATATTCTGCCTGGTGGTCAGGTCAGAGTAAGAAAACAAAATGGACTGATGCACCTAATTACAACCTAATTCCAGCTTCCCAAATTGAAACAAATGATTGAACTGTATCTGCCACATTGAACTTAACATCACTCAACCAATTGATGATTTACTAGGGCTATAACCTGCAAGAAAATGGACAACGATCGAGAATAAGGCCACGGTGAAGTGCTTGCAGGTTTGAGACCTGCCTATTTTACTGTTTTGGGCAGCTCTTAAGAAAGGTTTGTAGGTATGAAAGAGCATGATAGTATTCTTTTAGATATGTCTGTTTTAATTTTTCCAAATGCTGAAAGTAATTTCTCTCATTGAATGAAGGTTTCCTGTCTCTACATTCAATCTAATGATGATACCTATTGCAATACAAGGATTTCTTCCAATCAGTGCAAGTAGATCATCACAAGCACGTAATGTGGCTAGTAAAATAAAAATTACAAACTTTTTCATATAAAAAACCCCTAGTTTTGTCTTGAGAATGGAGTAAGGGAGAAGATAGAGGCAAGGCCAAGTAATTGCAGGAACACTTCTACCAAGAATGTGAGAGATAAGGATAAAAAGTCCTGCTTTGTTTAAAAATAAGGAGTTGGGCCTGTGCCTCGCACAGCCTAGGTGGATGCCATATCACCATATGATGGCCAAACATTAACTGTTGACTAATATTTATTTAATTCATTCCAATTAGGATGGATCACCTGTAAGATGCTAGTTAATAGCATGTTAATTGAAGAACTTTCCTAGGGGATACATGACTACTGCTACAGGGATGAGATCTACCCTGATGCCTCAGACTTCATCTGAATTTAGACATGCAATTTAAGCAATAAAATTTCCTTGCCTATGTTTCTGTGGTGCTTCACCTTGGAGGGTCCGTCAACTCACTGAGGTCCTCCATCTGGGTCAGAAACCATTCCGACCTCTTAAGCTGTCTCCATGCAGAGAAGTCTTCATCTGGAGCCAAGTGTTTAGTTACTACCTATATTCTGCTGGAACTGGAGTCTCTTAGAAGGGGCAGCTCATCTCCATCTAAATGTCAGGTAGGGGTCTGATTTGTTAAAAATGTGTGTTACCTTCTGTTAAAAATGCCATTTGCACAACAATCTTTTAAGCTAAAGTACTCATCTGGGATGTGTAAATCCTAGATCCAATTTCCCATAAACTGGGGGAACTCAAACCCAATCTTACCAATGTTTTGGAGACAGTTTTCCCACAAGGGTATGGCAAAGGCATGGTGCAGTCCTTAGTGGAGAGGTTTATTATTCTAGTGGCAGGACACACAGACAGACACTATAACCATGACTGCTTGTAAAACTCAGATTAGAGAGTAAGAGGAGTAATGGGACTCCCTCTCTTATCTAAGTGCTTAAACACTAGGATACAAATTAGCCTGTTTGTTTTTCTCCCTCTGGGATGCTTACATTATTGTAGTTATTTAATGGCCCACCTTCAACCTCTACTTTTTAAATGAAATAATGAGTTTTAGCAACTTAAAGTCAACTTTTCTTACCAGCTCCCACTGTCACTGATTGTCAGTTTTTGACTGTTCATTCATCTGTAGGCACATACAGGTGCAATATACGAACCAACAGTAAATTTGTCTCAAAATTTTTTTGGTGGGGTGGGAAGAAGGAATGCTCTTCCACTAGTCCTGATTAAATGCACAGCACAGAAATCAGATAATAGATGTAAAAAAAAAAAAACCAACCCAAACCAGTTAGCTCTTTGGTACTAAGCAAAATTCATTCTAATCCAACACCTTCATTACACTGCATCCATGACAAAAACCAAAATGATGAAATGTCACTTTTCATTCAATGCCTATGTTCAGCATGAATTAAAGATAGTACTTTAATATAATTTACAAATATGTCAGCTATTATAACACCATTTGTTTCAGTCACTCACTACTAATACTTAAATACAGAGTAATAGTACAACAACTCCATTGACAGCATGATAAATTACAAGAAACCAAATGAGTAAAAGGTACTACACTTGCCATCACACAACTAGGGAGATTGTGAAAATAACAGAAGTCTCTAATTAACTCAGGAAATTAAAAGGTGACTTTAATAAAGAAGCTTAATAACAAGACACACTCAGATGAACTCACTAGCACATGTTAATCAAGAACAAGAAATAATTTCAGGTACACAAATGACTAGATGCTCATACACAGCCTAAATCAAACAAAAGACTCGTGTTTAAAGCTGATATCCACATTAATGATGAAACTATGATATTAAAGACTATGAACATAGGCACTGACCATAGGTGTCTAACAAATAACAACTGGAAGCAGGGTAATTCCTTAATAAGCGTACATTAAATGTCAGTGAAACTACGTTGAGACTCATTCTGCAGTTTATGCCATATACAAGATCCTATAGGTTCAGAGCGAGAAGTCCCAAGTTTACATGTAGATAATGAAAAATCGTTTCAGATGGCAAATACACTAGCAATTGATTAATTATTGCAGCAAATGTGAGATTATGTTCTTAAGTTTTATTTCTGATAGCTGCCTAACCATAATTCCTTTGGTTTCAAGAATCAAATTTACGGAATGTGCAATATAAACAAGGTAAATAAGCAGTACTTGTGGAAAACTCACTGTACACATCCAATACGTCTTTTTCTAGAAACAGAGCAATGGTTCTTTCCCATTCAGATATACACAAAAATAGCAATGTTGGCAACAAATGTAGGCCCCACAATATTTAATGTGAGAAAATGGAAAATTTGACAGTGTTTGAGGTGTTCGAACACACAACATTGCTACTTCAGTAGTATTCTTGATAACAAATGAAAACAAGATATTTCAATTAAGAGTCCCTACAATTACTTGATGATGTAACTGCAAGACCTCCCTATAAATAAGTGATAACCTCCTGAAATTAGAGCATTTAAAATACAGATTCAGAATACAAGTATGCTGAATTTAATGAGCAAAACTATAACCAAACTATTCATTGAATAACCACAACCATTATTAATGTCCTTCTTCATCCATGTGGACAGTGTTTGGAAAGGCTCAGTCTCTCTACTCTTAATGCAACTTTCAGGAAAAAGCCACAGGCTTCAGCAGTTTATACTTCCATAGTAAAGTTTCAGTTTCTAAGCAAAGGGAACTTTAAGTCTAGCCCAACCCTTACAAAGTTGTTGACACCAGAGTGTTCCAGATGCTCCTTTCAGTGACAATAAGCAAATTCAACGGAAGCAATAGAGATTACATTGAAAAAAGTGAATTATATTTGATATATCTCAATATCTTCTGTAAATATGGGCTTGATAGTGACAAACCACCAAGTGAATTTTAATATTTTAATGAACAATTAGGAATGATCTCTTGGCTTTCCTAATCTCAGTCCATTTCCAGCTTAAAAATTTTTCTGTTTTCATTCTTCCTACAAAACATGTTGAATGAGTTATGGAATTAAACTTACTCCATTTATAAACTGTTTGTTAACTCATTCAAATGAATTTGGCAATGTACAGTGGTACCACATTTATTCGCAGCAGCCATGCCTCTCTCCCCCATCCCCCCCAGTTTATTCATTTCCTAAAGGAAATTGCAAGTTAATAGAAAAAGCAGCACTGGAACTGCCTCACATCCTATAGTTATTAATTAAGTAAAGTCTGGTTCAGTAACTCTGGATACTAAAAATACAGAGTTAAACAAAGCCCAGTGCTTTTTGAAATGAAGTTTCAACTTTGGCAGTCATTCTACAAAATTTATGCATTAAGATCTATATCTTCCTTTTACGGAGTTTTTCCCAAAATATCTGACTGAAAAAAATAACAGCTCTTGACCATTTCTTCTGAAGGACTCATATGAAACACAATACAGAAGCATCAAAAGAAGTTATGTTAATGTCATGTAGGAGCTGCTAGCTATATAATTCTCTTTTATTCCTATATGCAAATTATTACCCTGCAATTAATAAAACAAGAAGGTGCACTACCTGCTTCATTGGTAATATATAGCAGCAAAGCTTAAAATGCACTAATGTGAGAGACTTTTAAATGTTCCTGATATATGTAAATCTTACAGGATAATTTATAGTTGCATTTGGTATCAAATGTTAAGAGAGTAGGCAGCATGCTGGGAAAAATGCACATAAACTCAGGAAACAAAAAGTCTATTCCTTTTTAGTAAGCCTTTTCTTAAAAGTTAACAGGTTATTATTAAAGTGATTTTTTTGGAATCAAGGACAATAACAGGTTCAACAGCTACGTCAAACACATAAAATTTTAAATTGAATTAAATATATTAAAAAACCATTGCAAGTTCGAAAGTCAGAAACAATGCTATAAATGTGAGATGACTTAGGAAACATTGATGAATTTAATCTGTAAACATGTATGTAATGAAGGATACATGGAAACAAATCAGTATGTATCCTACAGAGGAATCAAGTCTTCCCTTTGGACAGCTTAATGGATGGGAGCTTCTAACTGAAAAGAAACGAGAAAGAAAGAAAGAGAAATGCCCCACCAGCATGCATTTTATGATAGATTAAATGAACCTGCTTATTATAGATGGACCATTATTCATCCTTGATTAAGCAGTATTTAGTTGGTTTTGCTCTCACATCTGCTTTTCAGACTCTAAGCAAAAGATTTGTTTCCCCTGAGAGTTTACCGTGTTCATTCAAAGTTAACCAGCAAGTGATGTTTGCTGTGACCCGGCTTCAGAGGCTGAACTGTGCCCTCAGCATCACAACTTACACCTCCAGAAGGGAAAAGCAAAGGTGCTTTTAGAGAAAGGAAAACGTTCCTCATGGGAACAAAGCGGAATAAAATTACTGGAGAGTGAGCGTGAGGCAGATGAAAAGCAAGCCCCCTGCATTTACCCCCGAAGTCACAGAGCTGCCTGGGCAGCACTTCTGTTCAAAAAGAGCTGCCAGCTTGTGCTCCTCATCTTCAGCTAAAGGGTTTGGGGGGCTTTTTTTATGAAGTAAGCAGAATGCTGTCTCCAAACGTTGTCTCTAGTTATTAGCACCTCCATCTGCCAATTTCTGTAATAACAAAAAGTACCTGTGCTTTGGCAGGCTAACCCCTGCAGAAAACACAGCCCGGGCTGCTGCGAGCCTTACAGGCAGGAACACACATGGGACTGGACTGATGACACCAGACCAGAGTTTATAGCAGGAAAGAAAAAAAGGGGAATAAAACATCACTCATAAAAATAAAGCATGAAGTTACATGATAGCCAGCATCAAGATTTTCCTAAACGGAAAAAAACCAAACCCTCTACGCCATCAAATACAAAACTGAAGCAACAAAAAGTATTGTATTATTAGCAAGTTTTCTTGTAGAGATTTAAAATGTGTTCCATCAACTTGATTATACCTACTATGTGTGTGTTTATCAAAAAGGATGGGCAACGAACGCCTGCTTTTCCGATTTGCTGCTGCTCTTCTTGTATTGGGAGTTTTAGCCCCCTTTTTTCTTCCCCTCAAACAGAAGCAAAAAAATGTTGTGTACCAGCAAATCTCATCATTTATATGGTCACCTATGGTAACAGTGCACAGCAATTATGAGGCCTTTTTGCTTGCTTTCTTTTCTGGAAAAGCTCAAATAATGAGCAGTGGATATACTGAATACCTCAAATAGTATGGAAGTAAAGCCATTAACACAAATTAATTTCAATTTTTTAATTCCTGACAAACACATTTGCTCTACTGCACCTGAGGTCCAGTTCCCTTCTCCCTGCCAAACACATTCAGGCCCTGAGGTCCTTAGGATACTTTTGAAAATCTTTTTAATGACAGTAGTGAAATTCTAGTTTGAAGGCTAAAGGATGTATCCCTGTCTGCAATGAGTGCTGAGCCATCCCTTGTGTTCTGGTGGTTCTTTGATGCAAAAATTACTGTAAATTACTTCAAACAAAGCCCCATACACTTAAGATATCCATTTTAGAGCACACTATCTCCTTTAAAATTCCATATGCCCTAACATCTGAGCTCTCGGGCTGGGAATCAGTGTTACCATCTCATCTTTGCATCACGGCGCGCTACCCTGCTGGGTTTCCCAGCACAACTATTTGTGCAGTTGTACGCTGAGAGCTGGACTGTTGAAATCATCTACCTTAAAAGTCACCCAGGAAAATAAAAGCAGGTTGAGGGGTCTTTTTTAGAGCAGGATAGCATCCCCAACAACAGGGTGGTTGTTCAAGCAGTTTTGGGGGACACATGCAAAAGTGCACAGGTAAGGGGTGTAAGTGATACAGACCTTATGTAAAGGACGGAAAATACTATAAGCCAGTACTGCCACTAACCAGCTGAGAACACCAAACTACATATTTCATTGCTAGCATGCCTCTCTGCTCACCAGAGCTAGTTGCTCTTAAACAAACCATTTATGTTAGTTATACTAATCAAACTTAAACTAATTGTTTACAACCTGTATCCAACTTGAAGATTGCGATTTCTTTTTTGAGACTGAAAGCCAACTTGTTTGCCTGAAAGTTGTCCTGATTTTCATTTCTGAAATACAGTAGTTTAATAAAATACATGGCTTTTCTGGGAAATCTTTATTTTCCTACAGGGTATGAGATTAACAGGCTGGCAAGTTAAATTTTATGTAAGCAGGATATATTTCTCCAACCTCTTACCCATCTTGTCCCAGTTTTCTCTGGAAGACTGGGCCTGTTGAAGGAAAAATTACCACTATTCCCTTCCCAGGGAGAGGGTTTTTTATATCAGCTCTTTATCTTCCTTGATCTAAAAAAACCCTCAACTTTGCCAACAAAGAAAAACAGAACTCAAAAGTAACTCCACTCACTACTTGCTCACGGAAAGATATAAAGTGCTATGCTCTGTGGTCAGTGCCTCACTTCTCTGTAATTAGAAACAGTTTCCTAGGTACTGCTGTTTTGGCAGAGATTGCATAGTGCAGACACATTTAAGTAGGGAAATAAATTAGGCACAACCTGCCATAATAACCCTCAGTTATGAGTGAAATAATAAGTGTAAGTTTTTATTGGCCTGGGCCATGCTAGAACAGAAAATGTAGAAGTGGAAAGATACTACTTTCCATGAGGTTTTTGAAATCATAAACTCTTCCACAATGTCATCTCATTGAAGTTTGGTTAACTTTTGAGACATTTTAAGAAATCAAGTTTCCCCAGAAGGTAGTGAAATATTCCACTTTTTTTTTTTTTTTTTTTTTAATTCTTCACAAATCTGAAAAGTTTATTTTTCCCTCTTCTTAAATGTTCAGGAATCTATGTATGGGACTCAGAAAAGAAAAAATGCCTAATTCTTCCTTCTTTGATGAGATAAAACCACATTTTAAGTAATTTCCCCCCATAATATTATTTTTCTCTTTGTTATAAAAGAGGGGAAGACTAAGAGAAATCCAACAGCTAGACCAGATTAATAAACAAATCCATCACGATCATGGGAAGGTTCAAGCTGTCAGACCCTGTTCTGTTTGTACTATAAACATACTATATCTATATATATAATGATATGGGCTGTATTTTTATCTGCACTTTCTAGATCATGAAAGAGGAAGGATGAAACTGCTATCCAGCCTCAAGACTTTTGCATGGGTAAAATTTTTGTGACACTTACAGTTTCTCCAATACAATTTCAACCAGTGTCTGCTGCATAATACAACTATTTTTGCTGAGAGAACAAAGCATCGCAGTTTGGCAGTGGACAAATTGTAATCAAGAGCCAACAGAAACAAATATTTTTTCAATCTGTGCATAAATCAGTGTGTTGCTCTGTTTTACTAAAGCCAGACCCAGGCAAACAAGTGTATATAGAAGGGAAAGCCCATATCTACTGCCAGGTAAACCTGCCACTGAAGGGACAGATGTTCATCAAGGATATTCAGATACTACAGTGACTGCAACAAAGTTCTAGCTAACAAATACGTGTCAGAAACGAGGCAGCACTCAGAAGGAATAAAGGAAAAATCAGTACCAGTCACATAGGAAAGAAGAGTCGGATGGGAGGTGGGGGAAATTGCTCTGGGAGAACTAGGTGGTATGATAGGAAAAAGTCTGGATAGGAGCTACTCTCAACGATGAAGACTCGCTTTATCGCAGTGATGGTTACTGAAAAAGCAGCTTGGACACTAGGCTACCACATTTCCTGAAAGAAGCAATGCAGTCAGTAGAATAAGGCTAAAAATGGCTGCTGAGGAGATAAACCCAGGTGAGCAGTCTTTTTCTACCAATGGAAAAACCAGTAAAATCAAAAACATTCTGTCCTTAAACTTATTACAACACCTTGAGCATGTCCCAACATGTTAATACACTTCTTCTTAGTAAGTGTATTAAGAAAAAGAAAAGGAAGACAGAACAATGAATTAATTCATACAGATATGATACAAATTACTTAAAGCAGCTGATTAAGTACTTGTGTTACTGGCTGTTGCCATGATAAAAGACTAATTAAAAGGAAAAAGAGAGAAGATACTACCAAGATTTTGCATTTCCTGCACAGTCACTTCTAAAAATTATTACTATAATCCAGGTAAGATTGTACTCCTTAACGCTTTTTTGGCTAGTTTGTTAATTTAACAACAATACTCGGACCAGTATTACTTAACTCTACCCTTCAAACAAAATGATGCGCCATCTGAAAACATTAACATAAATTTCACTGTAAGAGGATTAAAACCAAAGTAGGCCTATCCAAATTAATTTTGGTAAGTACACTAGATAAATAAATCAGCACCCTTCAACTCTCAGAAAGCACTTCAAGCAATTTCAAGTCATTAAAAATACTTTTAGTTCCAATGTTTTGGCTCCTAGAACAGTCTTAATGGTTATATGACAGTATGTTGTACTACCGGCTGTATGGCTTTAATTACATGCCCTGATCTATTCGATGATCACGGCAGCTTTTTAGAGAACTACAAAGAAAAGCTGAAATAATGAATTATTTTTTCAGACAAGTCTAATAAAAGTGTTAATCAAAAATACCATAAATGTCAGAAGCTCTCATAAATCCTATATTTTATATATTCCTCTTTCTAAACATTCAGCCAATGGAAGAACAATCCTAAACATAGGGGGAAAAAAAAAAAAAGAAAAGAGAGAGAGCAAGTAAAGAAAACGAACAAAAGCACTCCACATGCATTTACAAAATCTCACTGATTTATTTATCTGATCTCATTTACTTATTTATGAACTAGTATTATTCTCCTATGACTTAATTTCTGACAGCTTATAAACATCTCATATAGATGAATATGATTATGTTTGATTTCTGGTTAGATTATAAGGTATTCCCATATGACAAGATACAGTCAATTATTTCCGCCTTATGCTACTATTATGAAATATTAGTGGGTTTTAATAGACCTCTATCAGAATAAGAATCACTCCCCAACCCATTTTCCAGTGACTTGCACGTCACTGATCCTGAGACAATAAACAGAAGATGTTTCAGAGTACAACTTGAAATGTAGCTATCCAATTTATAATGATAATTTTCCTTTTTTTTGGTGACATTTTTCAAGACTAAGTGTGATTTGACCCTCTCTCTATCAACCTTTAAATCCTCCTTGAAAAAGTAATCGTCACTGGTAAAGTGAGGAGAATGTAATTACATATAACATTGTAGATTTCTTAGCAAGAATTCGTTTTGCATTTTTATGAGGTTCCAAGAATATTATGTTGGAAGGTGAAATTATAGAGCTGTCAGTTATGCCTGTTGGATCCTGTACTGATGTTAGTATGATGCTATGAAGTTTCAGAAATTCTTTGTGGGGTTTCCATAGAGCTGTACAGATGCTTTGTTCTACCTATGGTACAAATACCTGCTAATTTACTTCACTTTCTAACTGAAAGCACTGAATTAAATTAAAAAAAAAAAAAAGTAAAACTTGTTAGACACATAATGCACAGCCAAAAAGATGGAGCTTTGTAACAGAAATCAGAGGGGCTTCCAGATCCCTTGTTAACAGTGGTGCAGTAGGTAGCCATTTTCATTCACAATATGTATTTTGCTCTAGCATCAACATACACACATAAATACTTCTAGAAACACCTAGAAAAAATAAGTTGCCAATTGACTTGAGCATGCATTAGCTATTGTTTCTGTTACAGTATACTCCTCATGCAAACACAGACTATATATATCAATACATACAGAGCGAGATAAATATTTTACATCTTACAAAGATTCCACAGGATTCTTCAATAACCTTCATTCCCAGAGGCAAGTCCAGTTATTTAAAATGCATGATTTTTGGGGTGAAAAGTGAAATCTGTACAAAAAGTTCCATGGAATACTTTGAGGAGTACCAATGTGACACTTTTGAGAGTGCTGTTCTAATATGAGAGCATCAGAAGATATACACAGTCCCTCCACTTGAAAACTGTGATAACGAATGCTTCTCCATAGTTCCCAGTGTTATAGAATAACCAATAGCAGAAATTCTCACCATATGCTTGGTGTTTCATCCAGCATCCAGCCCAGCTCATTTTATATACTTGCACTTTTTTCAAAATGTGTAAATTTCTAAATTTTGATTTAATCAATGATTAATTCATCTCCCTATGCATTTACCACTACGAATATAATAAACCAAATAAAGTTTAGAGTTAAAATCTGCAGGAACTCAGAAAAATAAAATTGATTTTTTTTCCCCAGCCTTTCTCATCAGTATAGATTTAGTCCTTTAATAAGTGACTGATAAGGCATTTTTTTTAGCTAGTCATTGAAAAGAAATGTAACATCTATTGAACTTTTTTCTACATTTTTTTGAAGCATCAGTATGGAAGAACAGGGTCTGAGAATTCAGGGAATACTGTCATTTGAATACTCCATTGCTTCCTTAAGTAGTAGAAGCCTGTACTCATTCCCTGAATAGCTGTATCCATACTTTACTAAGATTTGCTGGGTTTAGAATGACAGGATCAATATGTAAGGAGAAATTCATATAAGAAGGGGCAATTTCAAACAAAACTGTGTCTGAATTTACTGCAATCTTGAGCATGATGTTTTTCCCAACGTGTGTGCAACTGCATGTTTTTCTGAAGAACTACAACTAACCAGAAAAGCACCTTGGGTTCACAGATCAAAGTCTGGGCTCCTGTCAGTTAAGAGATGAAGTGCTGTGCTTTAGGTCAGCACAACCTATGTTAACAGGGACTTTTCAACTCAAGTTTCACCTCCTTTATCTGCTGTGGTTCCAATGGGATACAAATCCATTCAAACTGAGATTTATTTCACTTCGTTCTAATTAACCTGATCACTATCTAGCCATACACATCTGTTAGCATGAGACACGCACAAAAAAAGAATTTCTGTCATCATCTGCAGAAAATGCCATGACACTATCTAAACACAGCACATTGTCACAGATTTAAAATGTCAAAGGAAGATGGTGAATCAGACAATCAGATTAAAAGAGAGTGACATGAGTTAGGAGAAGGAGATTAATCAACATTGCAGGGTTACTGAATTCTGTTCAGATTATCAGATAGAACTCTGCATTTAAGTTTGAATAATACAATACAAATAGATAATGGACAAGTTCACACATATTGATCACAGTATTAGCCTGAAGAGCAAAACACACAGTTAAACCCATAAATCATTAGCAAGAAGCAATATTGCCCAAATTCCTAGCTAGCAAAATTCAGGTTCCACGTCCAATGAAATAAACAAATTATGTGGGGTTTTTCGGTTGCGTCAAATTTGGATGAGGAGCACACAATGAAGTGTGTTATAATATTACTTGTAATTTTGTATGAACTTTTCCAAAGGTGTTGCAGGAAAGAACAGGGTAAGGCTTTATACCAGTTTCACCGATCTTAGAAGAAACATCAAAGGCAGCAGTATCATATGGTTATTACTAATTATTTTAAGTGTCAGGAGGTACAGGACAAGAATTAGAAGCAGCCTGTCATAATCACTTTGTAACTTTAAATATAAATGGAGCAATTTTATATATAGAAGCAATATGTGAATCTTAAAAAGAAAACTGAAGGAACAGAGGAATTGAAGAAAGGAATTTGGTTTTACTTAAAATGATCCATTATTTTGCTCTGATGCCAGCTTTTTTTGTTTCAGCAGATCTCTGCCCAAAGCACAGGGAGAGATTCCACACTGGTGAGTTCAATATCACCTGATTGGATCAATCTCAGGAAATTTTGCTGAAAAAAATCTCTGCTCTGCCACTTCATTGTTCTGTGACCCATGTCAAGTAATTTCACCTCTGTGTGTTTCTATTTCCTTGCCCACATCTTCTCAACTCAAAGGCAAACATTTTGGGGTAAATGCTCTTCTTACCACAAACTTGCACTGTGTGGGAATTCCCAGTGGGAATTCTGATTTCACTTGGGACCGCAGTGTCTATAATAACCCAAATAAAGCATAACAGGAGTTCACAGAATTATGCAGCCACAAAGATACGAAAGAGCAGCAAGAGAAAAAACAGTAATAAATTAATATGATTTTAAAAATCAAATGACAAAATTTGGATAGTGCTGTAAATAGTGCTGAATAAATGGACTTTGCTTATTTATCATTTGATTATTCCTATAAGCAGACATGCCAGTTCTTAATGAACGTGTCCTTCCAAGATGAGACAGGATAACTTGACTTTTTTTTTAATTCTAGGAACATTAGCCTCACCAATGTCTCTTCCAGACGGAGGTCTGGTGGCAGATGTCTGCTTGTATGCAGAGATTATTGATCTCTGAAATCTAAACTCCATAATAAAGACTTTGAGGATGAATGTTTCTTTCTAGGTGAGAAAACAAGCTCTCTTTCAGAAACAGTAAAAATAAACAAAAGCAAAACTTTATTATGGGCCTAATGCTCTTTCGAATTTACTCCTACTGACTTCCCTTTGATAAAAAAAAGGTTCACTGTCATTCTACAGAGGGTCCAGGCTAACAATTGCAATTTTGTACCTGAAAATTTAGGACAGTTTTATTTAAAATTTGTATTTTCAATAAACCCAGATTCCCAGTAAGATCAGAATTACAGTATTTTGCCTTGGACCTCTTGCAATTTAGAAAAAACTAAATGGTTTACTGTTCAACCAGCAACATTTCTATCTCGTCATTCCTTATTTTATTCATCCTGTCTTTAAATTTGGCAGAGATCAGGCTGCTGTGAAGGGGCTGCCATGAGATCATGCAAAATGCACCAGTGAAGCTTAATGTGTGCAAGGACAGAGGTACAGGAAATAACTAATTTCTCATTTTCTGCCTCTTCCTCTCTTTCCTGTCAAAATTCTAATTATATGAAAAAATTGCATTTTACTGACATTGTGTCAAGTAGTCATAACTGTTACCCAACATAAGTGTTTGACTCTGGCTCCCAAATAATAATGTTAATGAGACGACGCAGAGCAGAGGGAGTGTGGGCTGCCAAGCCTGTGCAGCAAAGCTACAGCAAAATTTCTAATGCAAATGACTTCCTCCTGGACACAACTGCACTTGATTTGAAGATTTCTTAGTGGCTTCATTTTCAGGCTGTATCGTCCAACACGCTGCTTGTGTCATCAGCATTTTGCGCAAACTTGCTTTCTGCCAATGAAAGCCTCTCTTCGAAATGTGATTACAAGAACTAATCCTATTTGCACCTATGACTGTGAAACTCTGCCTCATGACAGAAATACACAGAAACACCCAAACAGACAAAATATTGAGGACTAGGGAGGCCAGCACTGACCTGGATGGGATCTCTGAAAGTAATTTCACACTGGGGAAAAAAGAGAAGTTTTACAAATAACATAAATTCATGGTAGAAATTAGACCCATATTGACAGGTCATTTCAGATGTTCTTTCGACACTGCCTTGCACCAAACTCCGTATTTTCAACCATAATTTTCAACCTACATCATTCACCTGTCTCACAAACAGCAGTACTTATATTATTTGTCTTGGCAAGTTATTCTACCATATTGCAGCATCACATCCAACATGCACCTTTCCACCAAAAAAAAAAAAAAGTGTGATTTGCCCTTTTAATGTCTTTGGAGTTAGCTGTAGCATCATCTTC
Source organism: Pterocles orientalis (assembly GCA_011057875.1). Lineage (NCBI taxonomy): Eukaryota > Metazoa > Chordata > Aves > Pterocliformes > Pteroclidae > Pterocles > Pterocles orientalis. The sequence continues at coordinate 2,720,855 of WKFP01014822.1, read as the reverse complement.
TTCTGCTCTTTCACTGAGGAAAAGAACTAAAGTAGATCTTATTGGACAAAACTAAGCTCACAGCAGACCTCAATTTCTAAAACAAAAAAAAAAGAAAGAATTTTATTACCTCCCATTCTACTTTAATCATATCTGTACCAAATGCCTTCAAGTTAACTAGTTTAAGAAACAAAGATTTGTAGTAATTGCATACTCAGCTGGGCTCTTTGTAATTCTGTCTCTAATGGCACTCAGAGGTCCCTCGACTCCTAGAATTCTGTGCAGGCATCAGGACTGGGATTAAGGGACACAGTCCTGTTGGAGAAAATGCAAAACTGAACAGAATCAGCTACTTGCCATCCTTTTCAGTTGCTTTATATGTGCAGGGTCAAAAGAACAAACTACAAGTTGCATAGTATTTGCATTCCTTAATGAACTGCTGGAGGCAATTGGGATATTCTAATGATGAAGGCAACCTAAACAGAACATAATTAAAAAACTTTTTTGTTTGTATTTTTTAATACTTCAGTTAACCCCAGAGACACAGAACACAGACCTGTTCAGAAAACGCTTTTACAATGACCTTTTCCACCCCAAAGATACATTCTGTATGTCAGGCAACCTATGTAAGTATCTATCTGCCCTCTCCTTATTTACAGTTAATTTGTTTTCTTTCCTTTCCAGGTAGGTTAATATATTAATAACAGCCGTTATGATGCTCTATATGCTTTTCTTCCTCTTGCTGTCTGCTCCATTTCAACAGTCAGTAACCACAGGGATTTTGCAACCACCCTCCCCAGGGATTCTTCTGTCAAACTTTTCATTACGTCGGCAGGAGCTGCACCGCTGCAGTTAGTATAAAATTCAGCATTAAAACTAGAAATTACATTTCTTTCTTACACATCAATAATAGACCAGATAATTACATGATTAATATCATGGTGCTTTCCCTTTTACTATGGCTGAATTTTCCCAGAGTTCAAACAGAAAGCCAACAACTACTTTGGAGTTAAAATGAATTACGTTTGGGTCCTTTAACTTAAAAAAAAAAAAAAAAAAAAAACAAACAAAAAAAACCCACCCCAAACAATCACCACTCCCCACCCAAAAATAAAAACAACCAAACCAAACAAACAAAACCAGGATTTGGTTTTGAATGAGCTAAACAAAACACTTCCCACTTCCCCCTCCCCCCCCCAAAAAAAAGACTCTTCAAGTCTTGTGCTTATTTCTCATTTGAATAGTGTTCTCTGAAAGCAACAGTGATTTCCTCACACAAGTCTTTATAACTGATTAGTTTTTTCTTCCGTATTGCCAAATAATAATGTTCTGTTCCAGAATTTCCATGAGGAACTGTCCGGGACAAAATCCTCACCTCCTCTCACTGATCTCCTTGGAAATAAAACAAGATGCTGCCTACAAGTGGCCGCTTAGAGAAAGACTTCCATCTCCTACATTCTCAGCGAAACTGTTTCTCCCCCTCCTCAAAGCACAGGAGACCACGAGCTAAGGGCAACGCAAGAAAAATCGAAGGTGATGGCCTTTCTACAGGAGGACAATTCCTCGTAAGCTTTTCAGACAGGTAAGGTTTTTATATTTTAGCCTTTCCTGACATATTTCTGACCCCTCTGTTTAGGGCTGATGTGACTGCTGAGAACAGGAAGCATTCCTGGTTTGCCTATCAGGAACTTGACAACAGAAGGAATTAAAATACACGTTTGTATAGAACATAACTGGTGAGAAAGGGGATGCCACATTGGAAATATTCTGTAAGAAAATAAATATTTTACATGTAAATATAATTGTTGTTTTATAGCAAAAAATATAATACACAAAATATGAAACTGCTTTCCTTTGATTGAAGTTATTAACAATAACTCTGTATCAGCTTTTATTTTTAGCAGAGGTGACCTCAGAGAACCTTAATCTTTTTTCCGCAGCTCTATAGTGTAAGCCAAGACAATTGAACCCTTTTAGTAGTGATGCTGGGCGCTCAGAGAGGAATTCTCAAGTATTATTATCCCTGATACCATCAAACACACTATAATTTGTGCTGTGTATAGCAGTTTTGAAATATGTCATGGAGATGGAGTGATTCATACTTTTTATTTTTCTTGACAATAGATGTTAATATTTTCTGGTATTTAGAGTGTCAGCTTTTTGACAACTTACATCGCATTTTGGGTTTTAGGGTGTTTTTTGTGTTATCTGAAAACTAAATTGTATGACTTGGTACAAAATAAAGCCCATCACTTGACTACCACTTCTAACCCCTCTTCTTATGGATTCTTTCACAAAGTAAATATTCTTTTGAGGAGGCAATGAAATCGGGGTGGAGGGGGGATGGAGGGGGGATGAAGGGGAGATGAGGGGGTGAAGGAGAAAAATAGGGAAAAATTAGGATCGTGAAAATATTTGGATTTCAGTGTGCACAATGAATTGTGAAGATGGTTTTCTTGAGAGGAAAAAAAATCACTAATTTGTGGTCATCAAAAAACCTTCACATCTTGTTTTCGGAGATATTAATTTCTGCAAAAATTCTGCTACGCCAGTACTAGATATAAGCTAAGTCATAAAATAACACCAGGTCTTCCTCCGGCACCTCACACCAGGATATTTAAAAGTAATGCTACAATTGCTAGAGCAATACCCGAAAATTTAGTAGAAGCTTCCATGGAAAAGACGGGATAGAATTTCTGCAGACGGGCGATTTCCCCAACCAAATTTGCATATTAACTTTAGAGTGCTCTTTAAGGTCCCATGCAAAGCTTCCAGGTAACACTGACCATACTTAAAAAAACCCCAAAAAACCGCAATATTCAAGTCTTAGTTCTGCTCTTTTAAACAGGTATATTTTACCCTTCTCCTTGAAAGCAGCACTATGAAACAACTCAGGTGCTAGGCTCTGAAACACATAGCTTTTTTGAAAAGTTGAAGAGCAACAGGATACAAAAGTTCATACAAAGGAAGTACCAAAATTTGACATTTCTAATAATGAAGAGGTAGCATAGCCTATTATGAAGCTCAACACACAAAGAAGAATTACAGACTTACTTCAGAACTGCAACATGGTCTAGTAAACCCTAAAAGGAATTAAAGTTCAAAGCTGCCTGTGACACACTATGTGCATGTTGGACAACAGCAAGGGACAACAAGACCAGCAGAACTGCTGTGTTTGGTATTGTTGTCAAGATCATTTTACAGTTCATGCTTTCCCTGCAGGAAGTACCTAAGAGCAAACCACCTCTTTCAGGCTCTCAAAAAACTGTTGCTGTTAGGAAGGAAAAATCATTCCCCAACTCCCAAAGGAAAATTATCCTGTGCAGACACTTTTTTCTCTCTCTCTTTTCTACCACTTTGTCTAGCAATAGCAGCTAATGAAACCACATGGTTCCACCTATCAGAAGGAGGAAGATTGGACATCTATCAGTAAAAGTTAGTAATCATAGAATCATAGAATGGCCTGGGTTGAAAAGGACCATAGTGATCATCTGGTTTCAACCCCCCCGCCATATGCAGAGCCACATCCAGCCTGGCCTTGAATGCCTCCAGGGATGGGGCATCCACGACCTCCCTGGGCAACCTGTTCCAGTGTGCCACCACCCTTTGGGTGAAAAACTTTCTCCTAATCTCTAACCTAAACCTCCCCTGTCTTAATTTAAAACCATTCCCCCTTGTCC